>CM076910.1:39605663-40205663 GCA_039519145.1 Kokia cookei
ATCCCTCACACCGACCACGTTGGCTGTATCCCACACTTTCAAGATTTATGCCTTTTTAGTTTAGGTTATAATTTAATCTTTTTATTTTTATTTTTATTTTTAGAATTTAATTTCTCTATTCTTTTTATATTTTAAAATTCACGTTCAATTAATTTTTTTTTTCTGTTAAATTATCGATCTGATATTTTGTAATTTTAAAAAAACTCATTTGAAATGAATGAAATTAAAAAAAATTAACATAATGAATTTGAGCTTAACACAATAATTTTGAGGTAAACTACACGGTAACCAACTATCAAAAATCTTCATTTTAGACTTTCAAATAAAAAAGTTTACAGATTAAATATCTAAATTACTGAAATGGAGGTTAAAGAAATAGAGAGGAGAACCATAGCTAAACCAATAACTTCGAGGCCTCCTTGCTCCAGTTAAAAGGATGAAGCCAACCATCGCTTGGAGAACCGACAAGAGCATGAGAAAAGCAGGACGAGAGGAAGTTGGAGAAGAGTCGAGGGATGAAGATGGCGGAGTGGCGGTTGGACGGCAGAGAAGTGATTGGAGAAGGCAAAATTTTGAATTTGTCCTTTCTTCCTTTATGATGTATATTGAAATTAAAATTTATGAATAATTTTTATTAAATAATTAAAAATATCGAAATTCATTTACTATCTTTTAAATACAATATTTGAAACGAAAAATAGAGATTATACTATTTAAATTCGTATCAAACAAAAAGCTGACAAAAAATTTTAATTATCGCTGCATACAAATAAGAATAAAATCAAATTTCAACAACCAAATTGATGAGACTGGAAGTAGATGTGATGTGTGGGATGATGATGTTGAGAGATGAATGGCGGAGGGAGGAGGGAATGAGTGGTGGGTCCGGTCAAGGATGGAGGGAACGGAGGGACATAAAGTCGCATCGCTTGTTCTTTAAAAAAAAACAAAGCAGAACTCGTGGTAGTCCAAATAATCGGCAAAAAGTTCCAAAAATCAAAACTTTTTCCCATGCAAAGGCACGTGAAAATAATATTTTTGATAAATATCATGCATTTCTGTCATGTGAAGTCCCAAACCCCAAAGCCCACCCACTTCCCTTCTCCCCCTAAAAATCTACACCCCTAACCCTGAAAACCATACTCTCTTTTTATTTTCATTCCCATTAAAACATTTATTTATTTATTAATAAGCTAATTTCCAAATAAATACTACACATGTCGTCGTCTTAATAATGATGTACGGGATATTAATCTTATATTCCAACCATGTGACTAAATGGAGTCCGCAATTTGAAGGAAAAATGATCTCATACATTTTGAATTTTACAAACAAGTTTAGTACGATGATTGATATATATATTTAAATTATATTTTGAAAATTAAAATTTAAGTTGCAACATTCAAATATGTGACAGTCGTGAAAGAAATTAAAAAAATATAGAAACGTAAATAATTTTGTTAATTACATTCTGCTTAAATAAATTTAATTAGATATATAGTATTTTTAGTATATGATTTTTGTTTTAAAAATTTCATCATTAATTGAATTGGTGCAATGTTGTTTGATCGGAATGGATTGATCGATTAGACTGAAAATTAACCGAGTTTTGATTAGAAGGGTGATTTTGAACCGGTTAGATCAAGAATCGATACAAATCGATTAAATTGATAAAAAAAAAAATTAAACTTATGATTGAACATAATTTTTTAATCGGATTGATCAAACTGACGAACCGATAACTTGACCAATTTAACCACCGGTTCAATTTAAAAATATTGAGTTAGAATCATGTGCCAACTCAATCAAATTTAAATAATAATATAAATAAAATTAATTACATTATGAGTGCGTCAAAGACAAACTTTTTGTTAAATACTAGAAATTGAATGACATGATTTTGTTATAATAATATTATTTATTTTTAATTAATAAATATTTTAATGTCTGTCGGAAATTAAAATAGATAGATGAAAATGTAATAGAGGATAATGGGCTGTGAAGCCCAAAGGAGAGTTTGATATGTAAAATGTACCCCTAGTATTCAACTTGGGCCGTCGTTTCAGTTGTTGGACCTGGAATCCATTTTAACTGTTACTTAAGACGACGGTGATCCACCAACTAAATATTGTAAATAACAAATTAAATAATTAATCATAGTTCGTATTATTGTTATATGGTAATAAAAGAGTTGAAGAAAAATTATGTGTAGAACTGTAGAAGCAAATATTGTATCAAAAAATAGCTTGCGAGCAAAAAGGAAAAAAGCCTCGTCACCAAATAAGAGATGCTATTATATTTTGTTGAAATTTGATATTTAATTTCTATAATTTGAAATATTTATTTTTTATAATGTTATTAATTAATTTAAATATTTTATTTGATTGAAATGTTTATATGAATTTTAATATTAGGTGGTACGGTTCTTTTACATTATAAAAATATGGTCAAATTTCATTTTGGTCCCTCTACTATGTTTAATATTTAATTTTAATATTTTAATTTTTAACATAATTTGGTTCATATATTTATAGTGGTTAATATTGTTTATTTACTTTGTTTAAAATTTTTATATGGATTTTAAAAAATACTATTCTAAAAAAATATTTTATCACGATGAGTTCAAACAAATATTTTTTTTTAAATCCCTATTATCTACTGAATCTATTAAGGATATTAATTATTTGAACTATCTAATGACACAACCCCTTTTTCTAAGTTTTAGTCATTATAAGTAAAATTGAAGTTTCAAACTTTACTATGCTCACATTTGTAATTTAATTTGACATAATTTGATCATTTACTGTTAAAATGATATTAATTAGTCTAAATAATTAACATTTTTAACTATTGCAATTAAAATGATGATGTGAAATTTAAATGTAATAGACGGACCATAACTATAGTTTAATCTAAAACAATCTATATGCTTAACACAATTGTTGATCATTTGATTTAATAAAATGTTTGATTTTTTTTTTTTGAAGATTGTTTTTAATTTAATTGGTATATCTGACTATATGTTCACTTGAAACAAAGTGGGGAACGATGTTAACAATGCTTATTGTAATATTAAAATCATCATGTTATAATTTAACCCCAAAAATTAACCCAATGCGAAGTGTGGTGGAGCCATATTAGTATATATAAAATGCAGACCATTAGGGCCTTTCTTCTGTTGACATGTATATGATTTTCTCTCTCTCTCTCCCTCTCTTTTTACATTGTTTAATTCCTCTATTATATGTTTAAATACTTTAATTTTATTATAATTTGGTTTATATATTTATATAATGCTATTAGTTAATTCAAATAGTTAATATTGTTAACATTTCGATTAAAATGTTATGTGGTTAAGTATAATTTAAATGCCTTAAGGGTCCTAGACACTGACACATATTTTGGGTTTGCCTTGCCTTTTTTGACATTATAAGATAATGGTAAAATTTCAATTTTAACTTCAATATTGTTAACTATTTCAATTACAACGTTGACACTATTTTTTTTTAAGAACATTATTCAAACAAAAAAAAAATATTTTATTATGACAAATTCAAATATGTGTTTTTAAGAAAAAAAAATCCACAAACATTTTTAATGTCATAATTATACAGTAATAGTATCAAATTAATTGAGATGTAGTTTAAACTGTCACAATTATATCATTATAAAAAAAAATTTAAAATCTATAGACAAAAAAAAAATATAGTCACAATAATGATTAATAATAATGACTACCAGTTATGTTGTTACTATTACATCATTTTGTCAAATTTTAGCATTTCATTAGTGACTAATTGGTAGTGGCTAATGGTTTCGGTACTTGTGATGTAATTTAAACTGTCACAATTACATCATTGCAAAAACTAAATAGATTTTGTAACAACTACAATTATACACTTATAGTCACTATTTACTTTTGATGTAATTTTTTTTTATTATACTGTTGTTCATATTTTTTTAATTTTTTGACAACGTTCATACACTTTGTACACGCAGCAGGCTTAAACCCGAGTCTCTTAAAATGAATAACATCTTCTTAACCACTGGAACCATTCATTGAATGCACTTTTGATGTAATTTAGATTATCATAATTGTTGTCATAATAGTGACAAAATATTAGTAAATCACATTTTTTTATTTCATTGGCATCACATGCATAAATCGCCACAAATAATCAACTATTTGTGACGAAATTTTTATTTTCACAACTATATCGTCACTAAAAATGTTAATGGTTGTAGTGTATCATACTCTATGATATGGTGTAATAAAATTTTATATATTTGTATAATTAACATCGATCTTATAATATTTGGATTCACGATCCAAATAATTTGTAGCTTAAATTTTAAAAGTTTATATAAACTTAATTTGGAATATATTGGTGTAATTACATGACATGATTAATTATACTTTCTTAACCCTTTGACAAGACACACACATGAATCAACACAAATATAGCAGTGCATTGCAAGTGTAACAAGTGAGTTGTAATATTTATAAGTGTTACAGTGAAACACTTCGAGATTCCAGATGCTATCGAACCCAAGAGAGCTCGGGTGATAACATGATTAATAAGCAAAAAGTATGCAAACAAGAAGTCTAGCTAGCTACTTGCTAAATATTATAGTACGACAATTCGTATTGAATGGGGTAATTACACTGCTTAACTATCTAACACTAAAAAAGACTAAATTGCAAAGCAGTTAAAATTACACAACAATTTAATAAAAAAAAAGTGGTTGGTTGACTTCCATGTTGTTGATTAATTTTTGGATTAGGGATCTGAATGGCTCAAACTTATAATTGCTTCAATTTTACCTTTCAATCACCATTTTACCAAATTAGACAATTTAGTTTGGTGTATCTCTTTGTCTCCCCAATTCAATTAGAACAACCGAATTGGTTCTTGATAGGCTCTCCTCTCAGTCTCACCTACCTAAATATTCACCTAGAGTCATCAATTCTAAGTTTTGAATTTTATTCTATTTAATCCAATTTTTACCATTTAGTCCCTACATAAAAAAACTAACTAAGCAACATTTCCATCAACCAACCACCATAGATTTAGTTGCCAATCATCATCATCATCATCATCATCATCATCATCATCATCATCATCGTGATGCAAACAACAATCAAACACATGCTCAAATGGTTCATTAGGAAACACAAAAGCAAGGTTAATGAATCTTAAGAGTTTTTAATGGATGCTTTGAAGAGGATGATAGCAACAACAATGGAAGTGAAAACACAACTAAAGTTAAGATTTTTATGCTTTTAAAGGTAAAAAAATGTTGAAATATATTGAGGATTTGAAGAGAAATCAAAATACAAAGTAAAACTTGAGTACTTAATTGCAAAGAAAAGAAAAGTTACAACAAAAACTAACAAAACTAACAACTACACCAACTAAGCTTAAAAAAGTAAATAACCTAAAAACGGAGAGAAGCTAACAACTAACTAAAAAGATGAAATAAAAGTTGGTTCATTTAAGTTGACAACGAAAAGGCCTTTTACAAGTTATAATTCAACAGTAATAATGACAAAATTGCCCTTAAAATGTGTGTTGACTTGAGTTGGTGTCGGACAAAAGACTACCCTTACAATATTTTTCACCCCGTCAGGTAGTGGTGTCGCGACATCCAGGTTTCATTGTTGCGACACCCTCGACAATGGCACACTTGTGGCTCTGGGGGGTTCTTGATGTCCCGAATTCCATTGATCGGTGTCACAACATCCTTGGTTGTGACATTGATTTCTTCATTTCACACCCCCTCAATGTCGTGACTCTTTCAATAGTCGCCTCCATGCTGATTTCTTGTTGAAGTCTCGCACCCTCGAGGCAAAGGAGCTCGATGTCGCAACATCCTAGCATCAATGTCATGACACCCATGTCAAATGTTGTTTTCCTCAAGACTGGGGCAATTTTGCCTCCCTAGACCAACGCAAACATATCGTTAGGTTCCTCATGGCACAATTTTGCCAATTTGGATATCAAATGAGTAAAACTAAGCAAAAATGATTATTCATAGTAAAAACTAAAAATCAACAAAAAAATATGGAAAATACTCGTAAATTACTTAAGAATAAGCTCCATGAGTGTATTGGGGAGCTGAATTTGATGTATAAAAATACGATAAATCAATCTTCATCTCTCACCCCAATAGGTGAACCAACCTCAACCTGACTACCTCTTATCCCTTATTATCACTTGGTATCAACAACTTCTCTCCCTCTTTCTTATAAACTAAAACTTATTGCACACTCTTGTCTTCTTGTCGGTTTGTCGTGGCTCGCACACAATCAACTTTTGTTTCTTAATTGTTGCCCACAATTTATTTATTCTTTATCTCTTTTTATGCTCCATCCCTGTTGTCGGCATAATAAAACTTTCCCTCCTCATGGTGTCCAGGACGCTAGCCTATTAGATGTTGTTTGTCCTTGGCTATTTGTATCTCTCTTACTAGATCGAATATGATTTTTTTGCTTACACGAGTATTGATACATAGTCTATAAGTACCTATACCTACATACCTAAAATTTTGGGATAAGTTATTTTAGGTTTGAGTGGAATATTGAATTATATTTACTTGCGTAATTAGATTGTTATTCATGGGAAAAGTTCGTCGAGATTCGTAATTGTGATTTGATTGATCAATGATATTTTTTGGCACTTGATGTAGCATTGCTTATTTGCAATTGTTGATAGTATAAGAAAGAGATGTAATGTGACCTTTTTTGTTAGGGTGATTATGGTCTTTTCACTCTCGATCGTCTGTGGCCCAATCTCTCTCTCAACTGTTACATGATCAGTGACAATATAACTGTCAATCCGTTATATTTAATTGTTTGGTAAATAAAAGGAAACTTTACTTAGAAATTAAATTTACCAATGTGAAACATATAAATGTTTAAGGAAATATTTGGCAACATATTTAATTGTTGGATCCAGAAACAGGCCCAAACCAGCTGCTCTTACTGCCAGGCATCGCGGCTCAGCTGTGGTCAAGGCTGTGGCCTTGGAGATCACTGCTGGTGTTGATATTATCGATACTATTATCAGCTTTGCTCGAAAGAACCGTGTTGGCGTTTCAGTTGTTAGTGCCACTGGTTCGGTCATGAACGTCACGCTCCGTCATCCTCTTTTTGACGCGCCATCGTTCTCTCTTCATGGGTCCTATGGATTACTCGCTATGTCTGGCTCTTTCATGGTCTTTAGTGGTGCTCCTTCGTCTTCCGTCAGGACATCACAAACAACTTTTGGTGTAACTCTTGCAGGTACCCAAGGTCAACTTTCTGGTGGATTAGTGTGGAGGAAGCTGATGGTGGCGACGGAGGTGACTGTGGTGTTGAACACTTTCGTCAGCCCTGCTATTCATAGGCAACTCCCATTTGAAGTTGAAGATCGTCGTCGTCAAGACATGATCAAGCCTAGTCTTCGTGGTAACAATGGTGTCGTACTCGGCGGCTTAAGCAGCTTAGGTGGCAGTCTCGGTGTCTGCGTCGGCTTCGGCTCCGGCCTAGGAGGCGGTCTCAGCCTCGGCGGTGCTGCTGGTGGTGGTGCAACTGGGTTCCGGTCTGCTTATGGCGTTGCAGCAGGACCCACTCCAATGAATGGCCAGAACCAGATATCTCCTGATGTTATGCAACGGGGTCCTTCCGCACGTCCTTGTTGAAGGACGTGTTTGAAATTTATTACAGATTTTAAGTCCTTATAAATAAATATACCATCTTAATCTCATTGAAACTGTGTTTCATTGAGGTTTTGAAAGGTTACATACCTTGGAAGGTGATCTTCCATTGTAATCAGTGCTCTTGTTGATGTTTACCCGATTGTCTCGGGGGAGAGTCTGTCCAGTGTGATTCGAGTTAGCTCGAACAGTTGTTTGTTTTTCAGTTTATTATGAATTAAAGTTTTGTCTGAGATTAGTTCTCAAGTGCTGGTGTTCTTTACTTAACAATAGTATTTATCTTCAAATATCACCAAACACAAGTATTTCTTTTAACAAATTAAAAAGAATTATCAATTACGAAACAACAGTAGCAACAACAATTTTAAACAATAAAAAATGTTTATCTAATCGTATCTGGTCAACAACTATTGAAGAAGTTTCATAAAAGACTCGGATATCGATAGTAAAACTTTTCATCAGTTCAATCAAAATACGAGAAGCACACTTCGCCTCACTTGATATCTTATTAATATCTACTCTCCATTTAAGTTCGTGCAGTTTTTGAATTCACGAAACCAAATCTCTATTGAATGTCTTCTGATGTCACCATGAATTTTTTTAATAATTAGAGCAGAATCGATTTCAACAATAATATTTTCTCAATTAACATCCCGTCCTAACTGGAGATCATCATAAATTGTCTAAAGCTTAGTTTACATTATATTGCGTCTACCAAACACAAAAACAAAGATTTTTTTTAGGTGGTCGGTGGTGATTGTCAGCGCATGTATGATTGTCCGTTTAGCTACTCTATTAATTTAGGGGCAAGCCCTCTTCAAATGAAAAAATTACTTTTCATCCCCTTAAAAGTTATTAAATTATAAATTTATATACGATAAAATTACACTTTAACCTTCTAACATGAAAAAAATATTAATCCTTTTTAAAATTAATAATACCATAAATTAATACATGATAAAATTATATTTTAATTATGTTCCCTCTCTAAAAAAACTAAATACAATACCACCGCATTAAAATTTCACCATGCTTAAATTATCAACTTCTATAATAAAATCAAATTGATTTGAGTTTTAAATCATTTGGCTTTATATTATAAAATAAAACTTTCTCAATTTGAATGATTAATTAAGCTTTTTAACTTCTAAAGTGAAATTAAATTTAATAAAAAATAAAAACATTTTTCAAAATTTTAATGTAAAAAATTAACAAAAGAAATGCCATATTAACAAAAAAATATCCAACAAAATAAACATATCCAGAATATAAATAAAAAGATAAATAATCTGTCTATTTAATTATACAATTTTTTGGCGGCTGAAACGCTATACAAGACTTAGAATGCAATTTGTTAGTTAATGGAAATAATTTATCAAAGTTACAAGCAAGTCCTTCCCTACCAAGTCACCAAGGAAGAAGATACAACGTCGAGATTCAAGTGCTCGGTTAACTGAATGTCACCTCTTAAAGATGACTACATAAACCGATAGATATGAATTCGACAATGTCGTTATTTTTGTTGCAGAGAAAGAAAATACTGTACAATACAAGAACCAAATACATGGATTCCGGTGTATCTTATTCTTCGGTATAAGGTTTTTATTAAACACTTCAACGTCGAAGAAAATCACTTCAGCCTCGAACTCATCAAATGCTCTTGATGTTTTTCTGCAGCAGCCTTATTGGCGGCCTCACGTTTGAGCGATCTCTTTGCTCGTCTCCCCATTGTACTTTTTGCGGTTTCTTTCTTCTTAGGCTCGCGTGAGGACCCGGCACCGGTGGAGTCCTGGAAATTGGATCGTTGAACAGGCCTGGCTTCTTGGCGTCCTGACCTTACGTATCCACTATCACCCCACCTCCGATTGCCGATGCGGAGACTCGGTGAATTGGTGTAATAAACTTCATCTTCTTTGTCGTCCTCATCTTCGTAAGGATAATAATCATAATAACTTTCCAGATTATCATACACCTCTTCACGTTCTTCCAGCACGATCAATGGTTTAAACCATGTGGCTCTAAGTAGTAAGCAAACACTTTCCTCGAACATGTAATCATGGATTCTGATAAAGCAAAAGGTGAAAAAAAGTCAACTACTGGGATATGGCAACCATAAACAAACCGGGCTTCGGTGAGAAATTCAATTATCCTACAATTATGTTTGGCACGATAACTTCCTCCCTTTTCTACTAGAGAGCATATCTCTTAGTAAAAAAAGAAGGGGAGATGGAGGATTCAAAGATTACCTGCCATCAAGAGAACGATGAACATCAAGGAACTCAAATGGATGTTTACACTGAGGGCACGTAGGCATCTGACTGTATGTTGCCCATCGAAGGATGCATGTCACACTGCAAGAACACACATCAAAGCACAAATAAGAACCAAAATCCCATGACTAAAATATGTTACATATGTCAAATGAAGCACATTGCAGCACATAAACACAAGATCTACAAAGCCATGATAACCCAATTTTCCTAACATTGATATTTTGAGAAGTTGAGAATAGAGTTCCAAAAAAGAATAATAATAACAATCGTGATAGCTAATCTGCAGGCATGAATTAATAGACGAGAAGTTGTTCCGAACAAATAGACATAAAATAAGCAAACAGTTTCCTAGTTCTTTTCTAAATACTCGGCACTCTCAAGGCAGGACGAGTATCACAATTAGGAAGGACCGGCTTTGATGAGTGAGGGAAGAGTTCTTTTATGCTGTTACATAAAAAACAAAGGCAACATGTGGGAGTGCTCAAATTATAGAGAAAAACAACTTGTCATCTATGAAAACCCAGATCTCATTCACAAAGTTGGATGAGTAGCATAATTAGGAAGGACCGGCTTTGATGAGTAAAGGAAGAGTACTTTGATGCTGTTACATAATAAACAAAGGCAACATGTGGGATTGCTCAAATTATAGGGGAAAACAACTTGTCATCTATGAAAACCTAGATCTCATTCACAAAGTTGGATGAGTAGCATGATTACCAAAGATCGAGTTCAATGAGTTGATGAAGAGTACTTTTATGCCTTAGTATAAGAAAACAAAAGCAACATTTAGGATTGCTGAAATTATAAAAGAAAATGGTTTTTGTCATAAAATGAATTCTAGATAGCTTAGCAAATCTAAATCCTAAAAATGGGGTTCACAGAGGGATTAAAGAAAGGGTTAAACTGTAACAAAGTTCCCAAAATATGGCCCGAATTCTAAATTAATCCCTAAACTTCAAACATCTTAATTGAATCATCGAAGTCATGGGAACAGAACATAACCAAGTCATTCCGATCCGTAAATCTAGCCATTAATCTAACCCTAAACTTCAAAATATCTGGCAGAATTAAAGAAGGCTCAAAAGCGTTAGAAGCATGGAAACAGAACATAACCAAGTCGTTCCGTCCTGTCAATCTAGCTGTTAATCTAACCCTAACTTCAAATTTTCGAGTGAAATCAAGAAGGCACAAAAGCGTAAGAAGCATGGAAACAAAAACATAACCAAGTAAAACCAGATAGCAATTAAAGTCAAATATTGATAAGAGATAGGGTTAGACGAACCAGTAAGCATGCTCGCAACCTTTTACGAGTGCAGTTTCCTGCAAAACTATCTTATCTAAACAAATCGCGCATATTCCACTGTGAGTTTCGCAACCTTCTTCAACAACAGCCCCTTTCTTCTTCACCTCAATCTAAATCAAAACCGAATAATCCAAACAAAAAATTCAATAAAATAAAATTGAGTTCTCACAAAGAAACCTCTATAGAATTACCAAAAATATCACGGTAAAAAATACACAGCTGAATAACCATTAATCAACAATTTCTCCTTGTATTCCTTCCTTTTCCTTCCAATTTTCTCAGCAACCAAACAACATAATTAAAAAAAACACTTAACTAGCGTAAATTGCAAAATATAAAACAGATCTGGTTCTAAAAACTATGTTTTCAAAAAAAAATTAAAAAAGAAAAAAAAATAGAACCTGATCTTGAATATAGAGATCGGGAAGAGCGTTAACTTGTTGTTCACCGTTGATCTCAACAACTGAAGACATGATTTAGAATTTTTTTAACTAAATCTAAAAATTTTGCTTTCAATTTTACAATAAGCTAAACTAACAAAAGAATTTTTAGTTTTATATGAAAAAAAAAGGTAAAATAATTAGAAAAAAATTAAAAATAAAAGAGTTTGAGATGCCGAAGAATTATTCTTCTGATTCCAGAAAGAGAGAGAAAGAGAGGACCCTCTTTGGAAAAATTATTGCCCTATCAAAGAGGGGGTCGAAATGTGGATGTAAAAAATGTGTGTATATATTTTATTTTATTCATTTTTTAATATAAAATTTTCTTTTTTGGTCAAATTTTGTCAGGGAAAATTATACCTAAGATCACTAAATTATTAGTTAATTTTTGTTTTGATCGTTCAACTTTAAAAAATTACAAAATGGTCGTTGAATTAGGGCGAGCATTTGGTTTTCGGTCATTTTTTTTATTAAATTGACCATAATGTACAAAAACTGACCCAACCAAATTAAAGCTCAAGAACCGACATTAGGTCGGTCGGTTTGGTCAATTAATCGACTTTAGTTATTACGCTTGAATAATATATTTATATAAATATATTATAAATAATTAAAATATATATTAAATTAAGTCGAGTTTTTCAATTGGATCAATTTGAAAATTTTAAAACCGTTAAACAATCGGAATAACTGCACAAACCACCCAAATTGGAATCAACTAAATCGATACGCTTAACTATTTGAAAGTCTTCTTTTAAATTATTGAACTATTAAAATCATTGTTATATGATCATCTCTATTCTCACTGTTTTTAGTTTTTCCTTTCTCTTTTACAATTTAGTTTTTTCTTATGAAATATCTTTGAATGTCGTAAATTTGTGAACAAAAATTCAAATAATTTTCTTCTCCAATTTCCAACACTTACCATTAGATAGATTTGAATTTAATGTATGTTATTTTACTTATCGATAGATATTGATCTACATACCGATCGTCGAATTGTCGCTTAGAGCTTGCTAGTTGAACTTTAAAAAAAATTAACAGTCCAATGACTCAAATAAAATTTTTTGAATAGTTCAATGACTTAAATGAGAACTGTCAAATAGTTCAATGATCATTTTATAACTTTTTGAACTTGAGTGACCAAAATGCAAACGTGCTAATAGTTTAGTGACCTTGGTGTAGTTTACCCTAACAAAAATTCACCAATAAAAATATTTTATATTTTTAAGGAAATGTTGTATTATTATTATTTCTTTTAACTTTTCTTCTAATAACTAAACCCAGAGTCGGACCAACTCGGCAACTCGGTCATTTGTGGTTGCGTGCTCCATCTTTCATTTTGTCCCATTTAGGGATGAAACAACATTGAGTCCCTTAACTTAATAAACGTTTTCAGTTTGGTCCCTATTTTTTTAATGATATTTGTCTTAAAACTTGGCAAATTTTCTCAAATTGGGTCCTAAATCTGGATTCCGTTAAGGTGTGATTATGTGACAATCTTTCAAAATTCACGTTATCACCTAAAAATTAAGTATATATAAAATCTAAAAATACCAAGAAATGTATAAAGAAATTCTAAAACTTCTAAAATTTTAAAAATTTCAAGTGGTGATGTGCATGATCTTACAATGAAAAAAAATCCTACTTTAATAGAATTCAAATTTAGTGACTAAAGTGAAAAACTAATCAAATTCTGAAACTAACTTGAACCCATAAAAAATTAAAAAAACTAAAATGAAAACAATTAATAAGTATAGGGACTAAATGTTATTCCATTACTTTATTACGTTGGATTGGATAAACGCGAATGTATTCCGTGTTCTTTCTTCTCTTTATCGGAAATCACGAGAAAACAATAATAAAAATCGGTATTGACTGAGAATTGGATTTAGTTGGGTAAATTACCCCTTTGGTCCTTTTGACATCATATTTTTCAAATTTAAATAGGATGTCATAAGTTTTAATAAAACTAGGCATAATCATAAATTTAGCCCTTAAAATTTATATTTGTATCAATTTGGGTGTTATTATTTTTATAGCTAAATTTGGCCTTCGACCTCTTAAAAAGAGTCAATTTTGACCATAAACTTTTTGAAAAAGAGTTGAATTAATTTTTTTTTAATGAAAATACTGACTAAAATGTTAAATTTTTAAACTTGACAACTCAGATACTAATTTATGTGTACTTCATGCTGTTTTTTTATTTTTTATGATTTTTAATTTATTTTTTATAATTTTAAAATTATTTATTGACATGAGATATAAGATAAATAATATCATGTTAGCTTGAAGTGCACATGGACTGCTAAATAAGTTGTCACGCCAACATCTTTAAAAAAATAATGTTTTAGTTGTTATTTCTATTCAAGAAAAGCAATTTGACTATTTTAAAAGGTTAAAAGTCAAAATTAATTAAAATAAGAATAATGACCAAATTGATAGAAAATATAAACGTTAAGGACTAAATTTATTATTATACTTAAAAATTAAAATACGTTATACGAATTGTTTGGAAAAATATTTAAAAAGGTTAAATAACTATTTGGAGCCTAAACTTGGCAACTATTTTCACATTGGGGCTTGAAATTTTTTTGTCAAAGTTAGGCCCTAAACTTAACAATTATTCTCACATTGGGATTTAATTTTTTGTCCAATTTAGTCCTTGATATTTCCTTGAAAGCTCTAAATTTCAAGCCTCAATGTGGGGACAATTGCTGTGTCCAAGCCCTAATATGAGAACGATTTTCAAGTTTAGGGACTAATTTAGATAATAATAAAAAGGTCCAAGCCCCAATGTTGAAACAATTGCCTAATTCAAGCCCTTATGTAGGGATAATTGATAAGTTTAAGGACTAATTTCAATAAAAAAAGTTCAAGCCCTAATGTGAAAATAGTTACCAAGTTTAGGCCTCAAATAATAATTTAACCCCGTTTAGAAAAATATTGAATCCGCAGTTACATTCAAAGAAACTTAAATCCTTCGATTTAACCCCTCATTCATTTTAAAATTCTTTTAAGGATGTAATTTAAGTTATTTGATTTTGGCATAATAGAAACTTCAAGACCTAATAGTTACCAACTTTATCATTTTCGTCCTATTTTTTTATCACACCAGCCCTCAACGTTAAAAATTTAGTTAAATTGGTTTGTTTTGAATATATAAGATGACTGAAGTATTAAAATTTTCAACGGCATTGACGTGATAACTTATGTGGAAGTCCGTTTGTGCTGTAATAATTTTATTTAACTTTGTGATTATTTTAACATATATTTCTATTATACTTTGATTGCATTATACTTGCAACAGTAAAAAAAAGACAGTTGGGTTAATTTCACAAATAATATCTAAATTATCATTTAGATTTTAACTTGATCTTTAAATTTTAAAATATTTCAATTGAATCCTCAAAGTATACCTATTATATCAATCAAACCCTTTAGTTGGCGTAGTCATCAATTTTACAAGGACAAATTCTTTATTTCTTTTTTTATTATTATAAAAAAAAATATCAAATCTAATTTGTATACGCAATTGATACACCGATATATTTATAATTTAACCTTTTTATTTTAAAGATGATCCGTCAAGTTTAGTTAGATTGATTGAATGATCGGATTAATATCATACTAATACTTTGAAAACTCAATTAAAAATTAAAATAGGTAAATGTAATCTAGAGATCCCTCTGTTATAAGGACATGATCAAATTAATTATTCTACTATTCAATAGATCAATTTAGTCCCTATACAGTTAAAATAATAAAATAAGTCTACATTGTAGCAGAGTTAACATTTATTGTATAAAAAATATCATCTATTGTTTAACAAAGTAAATGTTTTTTACATTTATGGTTTTGCAAATGAAATCTTTTGTTTAGAATTGCATTGTAATTGAAAATAAAAACATTTTATAAGACATTTTCAAACAGTAACAGTTAACTCTATTCCAACTTGGTATTATTTGATTTTTTTAGGCTGAATGCTGAAATTAAGTCCAACCTTTTGCTCACATAACGACCAAACCTTTAAAAATGTCCATATAAGGGCCTAATATTTACAAAAGTAATCAAATGAAAGCTAAATTTTTCAAAGTGCTCAGATAAGGGTTGAATTTTTTTGAAAATGCTCAAATAAAAGTCAAACCTTGTTGAAAATGCTCAAATAAGGGCTTCTCAAATGTCGTATATCAAATCTCAAATTATGTTTTTATTATTTTCTTTTATTTTCAAGCAATATCTTATTCAAATGTCATGTATTTTATTTTAAACATGCTAGAATTCTCCTAAGTTTTACTCAAATCGGGTTGAAGTGCATGAACAGTCCTTATTTGAATATTTTTATAAATGTTAAGCCCTTGTATGAATATTTTAAAAGGTTTGGCCTTTAAGTGAATAATCCCTAAAAGATTGCGCCCTAATTTGATCATTTAGCTATTTTTAATAGTATAAATAATAAATTAATTCCTTAAATACCTCCTAGGTACTTTAATCAATCAAAATGTTTTAAAGTCTGGACTAAATTAAAACTTAGATAGTAGGCGGAGTACCTCTAGTGAAATTAACCCTATTTTAAATAACAACAAAATTAAACTAAAACCTCCATCTCTGTAAAGAAAACATTCAAATTCAATGTCATTTCCGTTCAATCTGAAAAAAAGAAGAGAATGAAATCAAATCTTTAGATTTATTTATTTGAATTTTCTCTCTTTTGCTCTCATTTCCTGCATCTCCGATCTATAATTCCATCGCTTGTTGGAAAGAGCAAGAGAGGAAATTTAAATCAAAGGTTCTAATTCCTAATTTTATTTGAAAAATCATTTAAATCTCGGTTTCGTTTTTTTATCTACTAATTATTTTGATCTATTTCTGTTTTAGATAAAACGATTATTAGCAATAAAGGACGACAATGAAGAACTGTGAAAGACTGGCCAATTTAGCTTTAGCAGGTTTACTTTTTTTTTTTTTTATTGATTTTCATTTTAGTTTATTATTTAAAATTGTTTTGTTTTGAACATTTTTTGGACAATTTATGTTCAATTTCGTTATTTAGTTGTTTAATTTAGTTGAGTAGGAGAATAGAGGACTCGGTTAGCTACTTAGCTAGAGTGTCTGGGTTTTATTGGCAAAGAAAAGAAGAGAACTGAAGGGATAGAAGTAATTTGCGGTGAAATTTGACTTCCTTTTAACCCTGGTATCTGGAATGTGTAAATTTGGGTAGAAACGTGATAGCTTTGTTGTTTGATGGTATGGATGATCAATGCTTTCTTTATGAAATAATGGATTGTATTTGTAAAATTGAGAGCAATTACATTTAATTGGTCTCTAAATCATTATCGATTTTGACATAAAGCCTAATAAAATTGAAGAATAAGAAGCAACAGAATGCATAAGTGTAGTTTTATGTGACACAATTATGTTTAGAGTTTATATTACTTTATAATCTTTACCTTCTTTTAATTATGTATGATATTTTATTTTCCTTTCTACACATTCTTTTTTCTTTTTTAGCAACTTTTTACCAACATAAAAGCAATGAGCAAAACAAACAATCAAATGGATGCACCTTGCATCGCATTTCCCCCCATTTCTCAATCCAAAATGCATTTGATTGTATCTTTATAATATTCCATACATCTTGAACCTTGCTCAATAAACTGGTGAGAAATAGATGTTCCCCTTGTGGCTGATTCTTTTAGAGAATATACGGAATTGAGAGCATTTCATATTATAAGTCACTGTTAGAATTGAGATTGGAGGCACGTGCATATTCTATTTCCATGGGATTTAGAAGCTTGACTCTTCTTAATATAGAATCCATGATTTGCTAAATGCAGGGTTGACGGTGGCACCACTTTTTGTGAAGGTGGACCCTAACTTGAATGTTATTTTCACTGCATGCCTCGCTGTATATGTGGGCTGCTATCGTTCTGTCAAGCCAACTCTACCATCGGTGAGTATTGTAGAATTTAATTATTTTTTCCTCTTTCTTGTTCCATTATTAAGGACATTCAGATCAACATCGGCTAACAAAGCCATGTCTATCATACAGGAGACAATGTCTAAAGAGCATGCTATGCGTTTTCCGTTCATTGGGAGTGCGATGCTGTTATTACTTTTCTTACTGTTCAAGTTCTTATCAAAAGACTTGGTTAATGCAGTATTGACATGCTATTTCTTTGTGCTAGGAACTGTTGCCCTTTCGTATGTTCTTTATACATGGATTTGCTACTCTTTTTATTTTTAAAATTTTATGTGATTAGTTCACCTGATGTCGTATTTCCCATTTTTTATTCCTGCCATAATTCTTAGGGCAACAATATTGCCTGCCATGAAACGCTTCTTGCCAACCTTATTATTTGGTGTTTTCCATACTTCCGATGTATGTCCCTTTTTTATTATTCTTCTTAAGTATACTTTGAGTTTTAGTTATGTGAGGAATATTACATTCTTTCTCAAATTAATACTGTTATATGAAGTTGCTTCAACCTTATATCTTTATGACATATTCTGCTTATTTTGGCTTTATTGCATCTTATTTGAAGCAAGCATCAATGATATTTGATTGGAAGGCTCTGGTTATACTTTTATTCTTGAGCTATATTGCTTATCAGGTGTGAGTGTTAGGTATGTTAAATTCCCATATCCATGTGAAGAGTCCTAGCAATATAGTTCTCAAGTGTTTTGATTCAATTCTCTTATGTTACCCACCACCTTTTGTTTATATATTTTTCCCCTTCTAAAAATTACTCTGAATGAGTTCCTTGTGTGGGGAAGGAAGTTAAATGGATATAGGAGGAACTTCCTTTTTCTTTTTCTAATATACTTTTTTAGCTTTTCTATAGTTTGGTAGTTGCTTCAAAGCTCCTGCTCAACTTTGTTCCTGAGATTTGCTTTTGGAATTTCTATAAATCCAAAATGAAATTAAATCTTTCGCTGTCATGATACCTTTCTTGGGACATTGCATTCCTTTGACAGCTTAGGAGCACTCTCGTTTGTGTTAATATATTTGCCAGGTCTGCCTCTGGAATAGGTTGAATACGATTTGGATTTTAGGTGTTAAACTTTTGCTGGAGTGCTGTAACTTTTTTATGTTTAAAGTTGAATACATCTATATTCAGGCATTTACCTCGTTGCTCCTTGGAAATCTTATTTGGTCGAGTTGACATTACCTTGCTTGTATTATGCAGAATGATGTTTTTGGTTACACCTTTCTTAAACAGCTTTGGAGATCGAGTTCACAAGGTCTCAGATCATAGCTGCAATTCCTGGATCCTTTTTCTGTGCATGGTATGCTTCACAGAAGCATTGGCTGGCTAATAATATTCTGGGTCTCGCTTTCTGCATTCAGGTTTGGCTGAAATATTTTTTTTATTGACATTGCTATTTTCTAATGAATGGATTTGGCTGATTAATGAGTTATTCAGTACTTAATATCTACTCCTTTTCTACAATTTCGCAACAAGACCCAAATAAAACAATACTTATTAGGCATATTTACCATCTATATTCAAACACATAATTTGGGAGTTTGCATTTATGTTATCTTAAATGTAGTCTTGGGTAGCAATTTACAAAAAGGAAAAATCTGTTCTTTTGATCCAGTGTTTGGAGTTGTATACCAGACTTTAATTCATCATTTGCTCAAGTCTCCCAATATCACTTTAGTATTTTACTATTAATAATATGTCAGCATATAGTTGATCTTGTCAAATTTGTGGCTAGTGTTTAATTAAGCAGTTTAGTGATTATGATAGTATTATTTATATTTTTAATAATATTTATGAAGACCCTTATGACTTATATATATTTAATCACCTTGGTTGCTTTTTCCTTCTGTTTATTGAAATTCAAGGTTTTCTCTCAAAAGTAGAGTACACATATCAACCAGGTTTGGTGGTTTGAAGGTTTTTTGTTGGTTTTTTCAGGGAATCGAAATTCTTTCTCTTGGATCTTTTAAGACTGGTGCCATTCTCTTGGTAAGAATTGGAGTAGTGATTCTAATTAGCTTGTTTGTTCATTGGAAGTACTATTTCCTGTTATCAAGTTAACTTCCTATTTTGACTTTTCTAATGTGGCAATATTTAGCATCTTTTTAGCTGACCATCATCTATGAATTAAACAATTTTTCTACAGTTGGTTATTCTTAAGATTTTGATCCGCAGACCCAGTTTCCTTTGTTTGCAGTCTGTTTTGTCAGAGACTTGAATTGGTCCTTGCAGCTTTGAGGTTATTATTAGTGTTCTCTGGTTTGTCAAGTTTCAAAGCTATGAGTTCTTTTTTACTTAGCCAAACTGCAAGACTATGTCTGATCCCCCTCATTTACTTGCCTTCTTCCTGTTCAACTGTGTTTTCTTTCACTTGATCTTTGCTATCTTTGTACTAGCAGACTGGCCTTTTTGTATACGATATATTCTGGGTTTTTTTCACTCCTGTGATGGTTAGTGTTGCAAAGTCTTTTGATGCTCCTATAAAGGTCAGTTCTTTCTTTTTCCATTTGAAACACTTTTTTTCCCAGTTACCTTTCCTTTCAATCTGCATGCTTTACTGTTTTCAAAGTATTACTAAATTCATTACCCCTAGTGATCTAAGTGCTTTATACTTACTTGCAGCTTTTGTTCCCAACAGCAGACTCTGCACGACCGTTTTCTATGCTTGGACTTGGTGACATTGTAATTCCTGATAGGTAAATCTGTTTCTAGTTGGCATTTCTAATGCATTCTAGTCATGCTAACTAAAATGTAGTATACTAAGTTTTTGAATGTAGAAGCAGGAGAAATATACATGACCATTTTCTTTATTTTGTATCTAGAGGTCTGATATAGTTTGCCTTGATAACTGTTTTACTTTGTTTATTAGTTTTAAAATTCAAGCTCACAAGGAGCGTGTTAAATAGCTTAAAAAAAGTCGTTGGTACGTTTGAGTGAATACTCATGCATTCTGTTTCTAAGGTACAATCCAATTTGCTTCTGTAGCGCATTTTACTTAAGCTGTTTGATCATGGAGGTGTTTTATTTAGTTTTTCTTTTCTTATTTAACCAATGGCTGTCTCGCCAATTGCCATAGTTTTTAAGATACACTGCAAGGATTCCTGGTGAATAATGCTATGAGCTGCTGGTGCTTTCTTAATGCCAGCCAATTATTCTCAAGTGAAATATGGACCTTTTGCTTTAGGGACAATTTTTAGTTACTAGTATACACAATTATGGCGATAAATTTAAATTTACTTGGTTCAACAAAATTGCTTGTCATTTTAATTTCCATTCTGTTGACCATCATTAGTTTGACATTAAAAACTTTTAAGAGTTACATATCTGCTTTTATATTTGGTTTATTTCTCACTTACAGGTATTTTTGTAGCACTAGCTTTAAGGTTTGATGTATCTAGGGGGAAAGAGAGCCAGTATTTTAAGAGTGCATTTTCTGGATACACAGTGGGATTGGTCCTTACAATTATTGTCATGAATTGGTTTCAAGCTGCACAGGTAAATTATTCAGGACCCTTTTTATGTTCTCTTCTTGTTAATGCATGTGTCACTGTAACTGGTGAAACTTTATCCTGAGGATATGCACTTATTCTCTATCATGACAACCTGATGATCTACAATGCTTTTGTGCTCTCAGCCTGCACTGTTGTATATTGTACTGGCTGTTATGGGATTCTTGGCTCTTCACTGTATATGGAACGGAGAAGTCAAATCGGTTTGTTCTCTACCCTTATTTGATTTTCTCTAGCATTTGTACAGTTGTAATGTTAATGAATTAAACTAAAGGAAGAAGAGTATGATTGACTGCGGGGTCGTGTTGATGATTTAGTTATGTCCCGAATCGAGGAAAATCCAAAGAAACTTAAATTCATGCTCTCTGTCTATGATATTATGATGTAGAGTTAAGCATAATTAAGATGCAAATGATAACCTGCACAATGTGTAAGTTGACATGGAAATTAACATTTTAGGTTTTAGATTACCTAAAGAGTTGGAAGCAATAGTTTGAGGATCATGCCAAGTATCTTATGTACGGAATGGTATTTAGTTATAAGCATAAGGGTACATTCATTCCCGTGAAGTAGCTTTCTGGAAATGTTTTATGAAAAGTGAACTTATTTACTAGACTAGGGGACGTTCTAAGAGCAGGTTGGGGCCTTGGCCCTCTTTAGCTCCTCCAAAATCTCTAGGTTTTTAAGGTGATATTTTTTGTTGTTTGAATGATTCTTTGTAAAATATTTAATTAAGATTTTTTATTTGTTGGAAAGTTTTGCATTAATACAAAACGATCTATTCCTACACCTATTTTTTGCTTTGATTTAGCTTATATCATTAGGGATATGTTACTCGGACTCGGGTGTGAGTGTCGGATACGGCTATGTATCCAACACGAGTATGGTTAATTTTCTAGGTTTTTCCATGTATTTGAAGGATCCTTGGAGGTTATATCTCCGTGTGTTGGAAGTATCAGATGCAGGTATTTCTTGAAAAATGAAGAGTCCGAACATCCTTTTTCTCCTTGCTTCATGAAGGGATTGATCCCTAAAATATGGGATTTTGATCCTTTCTGCTACTTAACCTTTCAGAAACTATCTTCCTTTTTCAAAAGCGCAAGATATTTTCCATAAACAAAAATAGAATGAATTTTCTTTCGACCATGAGTTCAATTTCCGTTGACCGAATTATTTTTCACGAAACAAACACTAGAAAAATACGATAATTGAAGTGATTTGTCTTCTATATTCGGATTATGATGTTAATATGATCTAACATGATATGCAGTTTCTGGAATTTGATGAATCAAAGACTGAAATTAAATCTCAAGAAGGCAGCACTGATAAATATAGCAAGAAGGTTGAATGAAGTTATAGACAGGCAAGCCAAACCACTCTGAAACTATATATACACACACATATATATATAGCTTGAAAAGGAAATAGTGTTTTATTTCTTACTGCAAAACCAGATTTTGGAATTTAACAATATTGTTTTCATTTTACAAAAATTCCAATTTTCATAGATGTTCACGTAGTATAACATTTTTTTTTTGAAAAAATTATTTATTTACCTTTTTTATTCCCATTTTTCTCAGCTATCCAAAAGTGTGGTTAAACTCAAATGTTTGAATAGCAGGTAGATTTGACAATCTGTTTATGCACATGTTCTTTTATGTGTAGGTTGATAGACTTGGTCAATTGAGTGGATTGTGTACCGGTTTGGGTCATGGTTTTTGGAACCATATCAGTGTTTCAACCAGTCAGGTCACTGGTTTTCAATTTGGTCCGACTGTCGGTTTGGTTTCAATTAAATAAATTATTAAAATTCATAAAAAATAAAAAATATATATAATTAGGTTTAACTCGGCTCAATAAGTTTTTATTTTGATTCAACTGGTTCAAAGTGATTCAATATCTAACCGGTTCGACTCTTTTGTCTAGCCGGTCCAGTCTGATTCCAGCAACTATGTCTTGGAGTGGGTTAATTTGGGATTTAAAATTGAGTCATTTTGGGTCAGATTAGTTTCGCATTTGAGTTATTTTGAGTATGGTCATTTTGTCAAGTCAAGTTGGATTGAATTTAAGTCCGGATTGATCGGGTCAGTTTTTGAGTTCTTGTCACAATTAACAGGTCTATGAAGCCATTAAACCTAAACTCATAAGACATTTTGTGTTAAGAGGAAAATCATTCCGTGGTTAGAGTCAAAATTTCACAAGTTGAGTATCAAATAATTATCCGTTCGTGTTATTGTTTCGTGTTTATTACATGTTTTTTTTTTATATATAATGAAATAATATCATGTTTTGTGGTAATCATGTTTATCACTTTTTTTTTTGGTTTTTATTTTATTAAATATATGGACTTCATGTGTTTGGTGCTAACTTTGATGAAAAGGTTGGAATATTTTTTCGGTCACTTCCGAACTTGTCTGTCTGAAGCAACTTTCGTGAAAAATGTGATTTAAGTAACTGAATCTGCCAAATTCTTTGCTTATATGCTTTAAATTCATGGACCCTCTCTCATTCAAGATTCAACCATTTATTTGTAACACGTGATCTTGCGTAACGAATAATTATATTCTTTGGTAAGATATGTGTTACGTTATATTTTGGTTAAATCTGGACTTTAGTCGGGTCAAATTAAAATTTTTAAGGGTAAATTATATTAATAGTTATTCGATTATTGATAATAAAAAATTGATTATCTAATTATGAAAAGTTATAAAGCAATCATTTGATTATTCAATTATATTTTTTTCAGTAATTGGCTAATGAAAAATTAATCGGTTTATAAAAAAAATTTTCCTTAAATAAAAATTAATAATTTTTTTTAAAGAGAGGAACTGAAATAATTTTAAAAACGGGTTATATGTTTCCATTAAAAAAAAAAAGGTAAACTATTACACCTAATATAGTTAAATTATTAGAAATTTTACGTTTTATTCACTCAACTTTAAAAAGTTACGAAATGATCATTAAATTAATTGAAAGTTTTTATTTGAGTCATTGAATTAGTTGTTAATTTTTTTAAAAGTTTGACTAGCGAGTTTCAAGCAATGATTCGATGATTGGTATAATGAATTAGTATCTATCGAGTAGAATAATATACTTTAGATTCAAGTTGATGACAGTTAGTGTCAGAGATTGAAAAAGAAAGTTTCTATTTTGATTCGTAAATTTATAATTCAAAGCTTAATGAAAAAAATTGAATTGTAAAAGAAAATGAGAAAAAAGTTTTTAATTGATGTAAGCGATGCTAATAAAAAAAGTCATATAACAATTCAGTGATTGAAATGAAATTTTTTAAATAGTTTAATAATTATTTTGTAATTTTTTAAAATTAAATGATCAAAATATAAATTTATTAATAATTTAATGATTTTTTTATATAGTTTACCATAAAAAATTAAAACATGCGAAAAAATAAAAAAAAAGTATTTTTGTCAAAAAAAAGAAAGAAAGTATTAATAAATAGTTTTGTGTATTATTTAAATAACATTTAATATTTTATTTTGATGTATTCATTTAAATAATTTAATTTAATTAATTAATTATTATATTATCGAAGACTGAAGCCTTAAAGTCAGGAGTAGTAAAGAGGATATGGATTAGATAAGCCAAATTTAAACGAGGAACCAAGAAATTTTCTGATTGTTTCTCGAGAAAAAAAAAACTCTTCAAACCCGACCTTAATTTCTTATCCTTTTCGTCTTTAATCACTTTGAGTTTTTGGGGTTTTAACCAATTTTAACAATTTCTTTAAAACCTAATCCAATTTTTTTTTTAATAAGTCACATCACTAATACCAAGCTGTACTTTTTTTAAATATCTTTTTAAACAGAAAAAGTTAAGTTTTAGAATATTACTGACATAAAAAAATACATTTTTAGTAATTAAACGATTAAATATAAAAAATCACTCAAAATTAAATAATTATCCTTATAATTTACCATTTTTTTTTAAAAAAACTGGGTTTTAAACTTTAATTAAGAGAAAACCAAAACCCCCCAAACTGAATTAAATAACCAAAAAGAAATTGAAAGGAACAGGGAGAATGAAAGAGAAAAAAAAACCTAAAAGAAAAACAACAGTTTTTTTTTCCTCTGTCTTTTCATGAATTTCTCTCTCTTTGTGTAAGTTAATTAAAACGTTAATGTAGAAAGAAGAAAGGCAAAAAAAAAAAAACAACAACCCCCCCCCATATATGACTTGTAAAAGCTTCTTCAATGGAAAACCCAGATTTTGCTTTGCAAAAATGGGTGTTCATATTTTGATTTCAAATCGGAGGATAAAGCTTTGAAGAAAAAAGAA
Source organism: Kokia cookei (assembly GCA_039519145.1). Lineage (NCBI taxonomy): Eukaryota > Viridiplantae > Streptophyta > Magnoliopsida > Malvales > Malvaceae > Kokia > Kokia cookei. Next base: position 39,631,173 of record CM076910.1, read on the forward strand.
AACAAAGGGTACCCAGAAAAAAAAACTATGGAAGGTAAAGTTCCTCAATCTCAGATCAAAATTTTGAGAGTTTTTTTTTTTAATTTTCTATTGATTAAATTTCCACTTTTGAGTTTTGGGTGTGTAAGTTTTTTTTTTTTTGGTTTCTTAATTGTGGATTTAGAAAGTTTGCATGTATAGCGGAATGTTTGGGTAAATAAAAACCTAGCAGCATTTGTAAATTTTCTTTTTTGAGGGGAAAGGGGTTGTTTGGTTGTTGGGAAAATTGACGAAGAAATGTAAAATTCTTGCCATGATTTCTTCAATAATTTAATGTTGCTTATGGTGCATTAGAGGGAAGTAGAAATTTGGGGAAGTAGAGATTTAACCTTAGACCTTGATCTTTGTGTTTTAGCAATGACAATTGCTAAGCTAAGGTTAATTTGTGATCATTTAATGTTGGTTCATGGCTTTGAATTATGCAAAATTTGTTCATGGCTTTGCTTAGTAAGAATTTTGGTTGCCATGAATTTTTGAGTGGTTGTTTCTAATGATTTTGTGCTCCCTTTAGAATGTTGTGAGTACCTATGCCTGACATATATTCAGACATAGGTGTGTAGGATCCTCGAACTATGTGGAAGAACTTGGAAAAAGTTGAACATACGCATGTTTGACAGACACCTGTATCTGAGACTTGCTTCAAATCCGAGTTACATAGATGAATTAAAGAGTGAAAAGCGAGCTAAAACCAATCAAGAAACTTCACTAAGTTAATGGCTTAGGAAGACAACATTATTCATAAGATCACGTAATTGATCGGAGGTTGAGTCGTATTATTTTCCGTATGTTATCTTAACGAGATTGAAATTCCATAATAACTTCGTTCTATATTTATCATATGTGGTTATTTTCTTATGTTACTGTCACAATAAAATCCATTTTCTGTTTTCATACCGACCTTAAAGTTCTTGCTTTTCCGGTGCAATGACTTTTCGTGGTCTTTAATGATATATATAGAAATAGCTTTTCGAGCTAGCTGATGTTGGAACCTGTGTTTACTTAAGTTCTGGTTTACGGGGAACCAACAAAATGTTTAGTTATTAAAGTAATATACTGAAAATTTCCACCTAACCCCTTGTAATTTAGATGAGTTTAGATGAGTTTATTGTTTTTCTTTTACTTTCTGTTAAGTGGATTTCTCTCTTCATTGTTTCACTATTTCGTGTATTTGGCTAGCAAGTATACTTATCCGTGATGACTTCGGTTTTGTATTGTGAAGCTTAGAGTTGTAAGAATTTTGAAGTGTTTTTATCCTTATCATGCTCGATGCTTTCATATCTAATACATTTGTTAAGACTTCTCTACAGTCGTTTTAGATTCGGGTGAACAACAGACCGAAGAGAATAAAGGTTCTCTAGATGTTGCGAACAAGAAAAGAACGTTAAAAACACCAGCCCAGTTGTTGGCTCTCGAGAAAGCCTACAAAGGTATTAATTCTTCTCTTGTCATCTTATTTAAATGTTTCTGCTCGTTGGTTTCAAAAGGTGTTTTGGTTCTTTTACAGAGCAAAAATTTCCTTCCGATGAAATGAAAGCACAGCTAGCAGTTCAGATAGGGTTGACGGAAAAGCAGATATCTAGTTGGTTTTGTCACAGAAGGTTGAAAGACAAAAGGAGAGATGAATCCTACCCTAACGGGCGACAAGATCATTCTAGTGGTGTTATTCAGGATCGTGGTAGTGGATTGAGGCAAGATTCTTGTGGTAGTATTAAGCAGGGTGATTATCGGAATATTGATCTGAGGGAAGTTGAAAGTCGAAGGATTTATGGCCAAGAATTTCCGGCTGCTGACCTCAAATACGAGTGTAGGAGTCATCAAAATCCATATGATGATCGTGTGGAGGATACATCTTCTGAAAGTAATTTGTCTTTAAATGATCAGCCTGAAAATGGAGCAATTACACAAATAAACCCGAGGAGTACTAAAAGTATCGGTTATAAGCCATCGGGATATTTGAAGGTTAAGGGTGAAATCGAAAATCCTGCTATTACTGCTGTTAAGAGGCAGCTAGGGAGGCATTACAAAGAAGATGGTCCTCTACTTGGTATTCAATTCGATTCACTTCCTCCTGGTGCATTTGAGTTCCCAAGTAGCAGTCCAGACAATGGTAAGTTCAATACGCGGGTACATAAGTTTTATCAACTCTTTTCGTAGAATCATGAAATTCTTCTGATGACTTATCAAGTGTTTGGAAAACAATAAGATTTTTTTACTTGTGAGCTTAGAATCTAGAGTTTAAGCTGCACGGAAGATTTTGATAATTATATTTGAAATATTGTTTGCTTGCTTTGAAGGTTCTTCTTACCTATGTTGCTCGGACTTAGGTATGTGTCCAACACAGGTATGTTTAACACAGGGTCATATCCTTGGGTAAAAGTACCATGGAGCCCCATGTATTAGGAGTCGGATTGCATTTTGCCTCCTCTACTCAAAAAATTGGCAAACTAGTCTTTGTAAATTAGATTAAAGAGCAAATTGGCCATATTTGTTAAAAATTTCATCCATTTGTACTGTTAAAAATTGGCGTGGTTGATAGAATAACCAAACAATGACATGTGATGTACCTCATGCTAATGCACAAGGACCAATTTTTAACAGCAGAAATGGATAAAATGTTAACAGGACCAGTTTGGTCTTTGATCTAATATGCCCATTTTTTTAATTGAGGGAGTAAAATGCAATCTAACTCCTAGTATAGGGGCCTCCATGGTGCTTTAACCCATATCCTTGTACATATGTCTGGATATATGCCAGACATGAGTACGCTAAGCAAAATGAAGAGTGTGAGCAATTTAGATAAAAGCCCTAAGTTAACATCTTGGAAATGGCAATGAAATAGGATAGATGCATATAAATCTGAAGCAAAAGTTTTTACATGAATGGTAACCTGCTTGTGCGAAGCATGACATATTTTGATACTACAGTAATGAGAGGAATAGCTGCTACTAGTTTTTCTTTCTTCAGTCAACATTCCATTTCTCTACATTTGTGTGTGTAGTCTATCTGCTTAATGTTGATCCATATCTTCAATCATGAAATATTTGAAAATTCATATTTGTCTTCTATTTATTGCTTTGGGCAGAGCCAGTGTACGTTGGAGATACCCGACAGACCCATTCTCCAGATATCTCTGGAGTTATAAAGCAGCCGAGCAACATTGTAAGTGAACTCTCTGATGCATTATTTTCACATTTTACCAACTTAGTCGACACCCAAACTATACTTATATTGCATTTCTAGTTATATGACCCTTTTAAACACTGCTGAACATTAGTTTGAGTTCATATCTAAAGGTGCCATATTACAGTCTTCTTGAGAGAGAACTTCATTCAGGGTATTATCGTTGAAAACCGAGGATTGGTGTGAGTATTACACAATTGGTGATATGTGTCGAGCACTGCTAGTATTTACAGTGGGTTAGACCGAGTAAAACTTCTTACCTGTTTTAGTGTTGGTTAAATTCTGCTATTAGTCTCTTTACTTTGCGAAAGTTATGAATTTAGTTCCTAAACTTTAATTTGGTCATTTTAGTCTTTATACTTTTCAATTTTGAAATTTCAGTCCTTGCTTAACGATAACTGTTAAATTCATAAAGTTTTGCTATTTCAAAATCTGATGCGGCAAGCATATTATCATATGTGTAATGCTATGTCAATTTGTTATTTACACGTATTACTCACTAAAAGTTCATTTGCATCAAGACCGAAATTTTAGAATTCGAAAAGTATAGTGACTTAGAATTATCAAAATTCAAAAGCTACTAATTGGGTTACGACTAAAATTTCAAATTTCGAAAAGTACAGAGACTAAACCAATTTGAAAAGTACAGAGCCTAAAATCGATCAAATTAAAGTACAGGGATTAATAGCAGTTTAACCTTTAGTTTTAAGCAATTTTGTTTAGCCCCACAATTCATTCAAGAGATAAAGGAAAAATTATCCGAACACTTCTATGGAAGGGGAGAGAGTGTCTATCCTTGCCTAGAAAATCTCTCGGTCCTATATTTAGGATCTTTTAGTTGAACTGAAACACGAATTCCTGCTAAACAGTTTTGGACATTGCAGATTAAAAGCTTTGGTTCAATCATTACCTTCTGTGATGCTTCGTAAGAGCATTAAGTGTTCTTTATACTTGGTCTTGGATACACGGAAGCCAATTCAATCCATCCAATTAGAAGCTATATCGATTTTATTTATAATAGGAACTCATATTTAACAAGCTGGATATTATCTTTCTTTTTAAGAATAAGTTATTCAAATTGAGGTTTTTGGGTCATAAATATATTTTTCTTTTTGATGGCCTTGTAGGTAAATGTACATAATTCGAAGATTAGTTCTCAGGATTCCGATATGGAGGGTGCCAAATTTAACACAGTGCAAGGGTCTGAAAGACTGGACAGAAAATCTCATCATCAACTAAAACATAAGTCTTCTTTAGATATCTACAACGATTCTACCAAAAAAAGTACTCTCACTGATTCCAAACGAATTAAAACGAGCTCAAAGCTTGCTGTTGAAAAGATGGGATCAGATTCTTTTCCTAATCATCCCTGTCACTATGGTATGAAAATTTCCAATGAACAAGAAAAGCTTTGGTTGCATGACGATGATAACCATACCTATAAGGCCCCTAAGAATGAAAACTTATCTAGAACTTCAAATTTGATTCGTGGGTACAGTGAATCCTCGAGTACTGAGAGAGGGTCATCTGCAAGGATGGGAAAGGTGTCATAATTGGCTTATATTTCTGCTCATTGTTTTTTTCAATCAATAGTTTCCGTGATGAATGTTTTCTCATGAAATTTATTTGCTTCACATAATGTGCAGGTGGAGAAACTTGGTGGAGAGTGGAAGACAAAAAAAGAGTACCCTGTTACAGTAAAAACCGATCTGAAAAACGAATTGAGAGTAAGTTCATGCTTTAGTTCGTATTTGGAGTTTTGGTTATGTATGCATATCATGTACTGATGTTTTGCTTTTGACACCGTTTCTTATTTTAAGGTCTCCAAACAAGTCAATGTTCAATATCCTCGACAAGATTTTGCAGCATATGCACCACATGCTAGATTGCCTTTGTTGACAAATCAGACTAAAGGGTTAGTATTTATGTATTTCTTACCCATTCCCTCTTATTCTATGTTATTCGACTTGGATGTGAGTGTTATACAGAAATATGTGCTAGACTCGGTTAGAACGGTCAATTATGTGCTTACACATTTCACAGTCACTAATTCTTTAGAGGAGTGATATCCCCATACCCCATGCTCAGAAATGTGTTTGACACGGAATCTTTTAGAAAAACTTAGAGTCGAAGCAATAATATAGCTTTTATTTATTGCCTTGTGCATATCCCAATGAACTTCTTCTTGTGCATTTATTCGGTGAATGTATCTGAGAGGCCCTTCTATTATAGGGACCTAATCAAATTAGTTCCTTACTATTAAATTGATCAATTTAGTTCCTATACTATTAAAAAGAATCAAATAAGGCTAAATCGGAATAGAGTTAACATTTACTGTTTAAAAAATACCATTTGCTGTTAATGTTTTTAAAGTTTCTATGGTTCTGTAAATATTTTTTTTTTTGTTTAGAATTGAACTGCAATTGAAAAAAAACAAATTTCAAGACATTTTTTATACGTTAAATGTTAACTTTGTTACAATTTGGAGTTATTTGATTCTTTTTAACACAAGGACCTCTTAGGTACTTTCACCGTATTTATTTTGATTTTGCATGTATGTACACAGGCATTCTTTTATGTGCTCACAAATTTGACAGTGACTATTTTGTGCCTTCGTTCTTGTTTTCAGCGGGAATAGCTACTATTTTGGTGGTGCTTTGTTTCAGTTTTCAAGATTTTTTTTAATCGGTACTAGTAGCAACTATTGGAACAACATTTGTGTGCATGTACCTTTTGAGTGATTCGGAAAATGTAATCTGATTGTCATAGTTTTGCAATCCTACCAAGCTGAAACCAATTTCGAGTAGGTTGAGACCCAACATAAACAGAATGGCCCTTGAACATCTTCATGATTAGCGGAAAAGCTTAGATTAGTCAATTTATACATCCATCCTTTAAAGGTGGCATCAATACATCCATCCTTTAAAGGTGGCATCAAGCAGGTTTAGGTTCAAATCTAAGCATTTGCAACCCTTCCCTATCTCTAGACTATGACCTTGTTCGTACCCAATTAAGTTCCGGTTTTGGAACCATATCTTTACCCCAAAACCAAACCAATATGATAATAAACCACTTGTGAATGACAGTCTTTAAGTAGTGAAGTAGAATGTGGGAATATATACGTAATATTTGAATCAAAATTTGATATTTCAAGAATTTGGGTAGCTAGAGTTCCTCCAAATCTTTCAATAAATCAGTTCGTATTTTACATAAGAGGGCATGTCAGAGAAGTCCAGGGTGAAGGAACCATCTGTAAGCATGGACTGTAGAGGTAAAGCAAGGCCAATACTGGACCAGACGGCCAAGGGACCGGTCCAGAGAGTGGCTTTGAATCAGTTAGATCGGGAACTGGTACAGACTAGTTGAACCGGTTAAACTGGCGGTTGAACCAGGGTTTTTGAATTTTTAATAATTTTTAATCGGACAAGTCGGATCAACGTACTGGTGGCCTGACCGGTTAGACCACCTGTCCTGTTTAAAAAACATTGAGAAAGGCATATTTTTTATTGCACTTTATAATAGTTTTCAACCTTTGAAACCGTTTTTTATTTCTATGTCATCTTAGATCTTCCATGGATGTACCATCTAGCTTCAGTGAGGATGAAACTGCAGAAACCGATTCGTCCTCGGATTGACAATGGTCGACAACGCATATGGTTTGATGGATTGTAGAAAGAGGCTTAATGGGTTATCTTTCATTTCCACGAGTCGATACCCATGTTAACGATTATATAATTGCTTTTGTGTACAGCTTCAGAAAAGATATGGCTTCCATGGTACTAACTGGAAAAAGAAACACTGGTAGGAAACATTGAGCATTTTTGTTCATTGTATTTTGTCCTTAAAAAAGTGGTGTTCCACTGTTAATATATATGTGTACAAAATCTTTCAGTGTTTAGTTAGTTAAATGCTTTGTGAAGGAAATTTTTCTTCGGAACATCGGTTGAAACAAATTTTTTATTTTTATAATTTTTAATAATTTATTTTGGCAAACTGGTGGCCTATTTGATTTGACCACCGGTTGGATTCTGATTTTTGGTCTTGGATGGTTTTTAGGATTTAGGTTTTTTTTTTTAAACTCTTAAATATCGGGTGAACTTTCGGGTTTAGGCTTATAGGCCTGGTTTTGGATAGGTTTGGTGTCATTTTCTCCATCTACAATAACTTCTATTTTCAGATTGTACTTGTGTTAATCTTTATTCTTTCGAGGTAGAAGTGTTCATCTATTGGGTCTTAAAGTTTTGACATTCTTCACTTTAAGCTTAGTTTGGCTGAGCTCGAAGTAATTCAAATCTTTATTTCACCATCCGAAAAGTAATAAATTTGTTTATAATTAAGTTTAAATAGAAAATTTTGTTTTATAATACACTTCTTTTTCATTGTTGGTTTTTTAGAAGATGGGGTTTCATTATTTAAATTTGACAATCATTTTTTAGGAGTAGAAAGAAAAGCAATTCCATGAGTAATTACATTCAATGGTCTAAATTAATATTTTGATTACTTAACTTTAAAAAAATTATAATATTAAGTTATTGAATTGTTTTTTTGTATGAGTTTTGTTTGCATAATTTGCATTAATCAAAAGCTTTTTCCATCTTTTTTTTTTATAATTCAATTTTTTTCATAAATTAACTTTTTATTTAACGAATTTGTAAATTAAAATTTATTTTTTTTCTAATTTTTTATATTGATCATCATCTATTTAAATTTAAAATACATTTTTTTACTCGTTGATAAATATTAATTTACTGATTTAATCGTCAAATTCTCACTTGAAATTCACTAATCAAACTTTTAAAAAACCTATAACAACTTAATAAAACTTCTTTGGATAATGCAATGAGTTAAATGATTTATAACTTATTAAACCAATGTAAACTTACTATCAATTTTAATGACTTCTGTATTTAAGATATCAATTTTAATGACTTCTGTATTTAAGATATTATGTAAAGTTAAATATTGAAACCATGCAAATAGAGAGATAAAGAGAACAGATGCATATAAATTTTTTTCCCACTAAAATGATATTTTCACCAGCAATTTAACATATTAGCATCACAATAACCAAAACTAACACATAATCCACAGGCAAACTTTGTCTGTTCTTTCATTTTTATTTCATAAAACCATTTTTTCCCTCCTTAATCCTAGATCGATGGAGAAGAAACATATTGCCTGGGTAAGCTAAATAGATCTTTCCCTTCAAATGGTGAAGTCCACTCTTGTGAGCCCGCAGTTGAAGTTTCAGCCTGAGCCACTCCACCATCCGGTAACCCTACAATCGGTATACCTTTTCCATTTGGTGTCAATCTCATTGCTGGTTTAGCACTTAATCTGTTAGTGTTAGGATAATACATGTGAATGCTCTTCATCGGAGATGTAGATGATCCTAACCAGATTCCACCGGGACTTGGCGAAGAAGACAACCCTCGATTCAAGCTCCAATCGATATTGGTATAGTCCAATTGCCCCATTGAGCTACCACTGCTCCAATCAACTGGAGAAGAGGCTCCTGATGAAGTGGTAGAACCCAAACCGGTGAATAGTCCGAGTGAAGATGCAGCTGCAAGCATTGGCGATGCACCTGTTCTACTCCATAAACCATTCCCTCGGCCTGTTCCTGGGGAATCTCCAAGACCGCTGCTGGACGTGAAGTGCTGTTGTTGTTGAGGATGGTAAATCTGGTGATGCATCTGACTTGAACTCAAATGGTTGGAATTAAGGCTTCTACTACTTGGAATATGGGGTATGAAGCCATTACACTTTGTATTTTCAACACGAGTGGCTGGATATATAAAGGAGGTTCCGGGTGGAGATGTGCTTATACTTGTAGTTGGAACCTGTTTTGTATTTACAGATTGGGATCGCTGCATCATTATAACTGGTTCCCTAATTGATGGCAGAAGATTCTTAAAATCACTTGCAACAGCCACATGACGACTTTCTACCTTTGATGGTGGAGGTGATGCCTGCAAAGGTGATGCCAAAGAATAAGAAACTGAAGTATTTGATCCGGAACTTAGCCACCTTTTCTCAGCCGGCATCTCATGCGGTTTTACCCATTCCATCTTTGGTTGTATTCTCTTCATATGCTGGAAACTTTTACTCACAGATTCCGAAGAACCTCCCATTGTGACTGCTGCTTTCGTAAAATTTAAATCCTTCTCATCCCTTCTTATCTGTGTAGTAGTAGACGTGTTTTGTTTCAGTTGTGGTCTTGCAGATAAGTTTTGGCCACTTGTCACCACCACCTTACTAGTACTAGAAGTCAGGGGATTGCAAATTTCTTCTGGCTTTGATGGAGTAGGTGGTTCCAACTTTAAGGTTCTTAAGGATTCGGCTGCTTTCTCAAGATCACCATCCGCAGCAACAACTGCTCTTTCAACCTCTTGCTTTGTACACTTGTATCTGATTTCCATATCCGCGATTTGTGCAAGCTCTTCTGATATGTCGATTTTTAGGATCCCACCACCCACAGTTGACTCCTTATGCTTAACCGCTTCTTCACCTCCATCAAATAGCCATGCCACAGACTCCTCCACTTTGCCATCGTTCAATATAAGAGCCATTGTAGCTCGATCATGAGAAAATCCCATTGCTACAAGCTGTTGAGCAAGTGCTTCAAGCTTTCTTGACATGAGATAGCCATTGCACCGCTCATGTAATTCCTGAGCTCGCCTCTCCTTTTGTCGCTGATGTTTCCTCTCATTCTTTTGACGAATTTTTTCTCGCTTATCATTATCAGCTCCAGGTATTATTTCCTGCCGGACAGGAGGATTAGATGTTTTATCTTTATGATCTTCGGACTCACCAGACCAGCTACCATTATTAGATACAGAATCATACCCAACCCCAGCTCTGGGTGATCCCCCCAAATGCTCATCTGTCTCATCTATGTTTCGGAAGCGACCATTGTTTTGAAGAGCTGAAGCTGAGGAAGATGGCACTGTTTCAATGGTATGAAATGTTCCCAAAACTGGATTATATGCACTAGCCGGAACACCGCTACCCGCATTAGTAGATCCTGAAGGCTTTGAAGAAGCCTTTTGAGATTCCTTGCTAGTTTTCTTATCCTTGGACTTCGACTTGGATGCAGGAGACATCATCGCAGCCAAATATACTCCTGAACCAGTTAGGACAATAATTTACTGAATCAATGACCAATAAAATAATAATAATTTACTAAATCAATGACACATGAAAAATACTTAAACAATCAATACTCAGCAATGAATACAAAGAAATTTAAATAAGTGTTTACTTCTTAAAATATGCTATTCAAGTAGGGGTGAGCAAAACTCGATTTGGTTAAAAAAATAAAAATAAATTCAAATTTCGAATTAAATAAATCAAGTTATTCGAGTCAACTCAATTTTTTTTTTCAAATTTCGAGTTTGAACCGAGTTTTCAAATTCGAATAATTAGAATAAACTAGATACCAAACTATAATATTTTACATTTTTACCTCAAACTTCAAAACATTTTTACTTCCCCCCAAAATTTTTATTCCCTCTCACTCTCACTTCAAACCCGTATATAAAGATTAATAAATAAATTATGAGGATTGAAAGTTAATAATAAATTTGATTACGGTAGATAACAGTGGTTAAAAAGACCCAAAGTACTTTTTTTTTTTAAATTTAACTCGAACAAATATATTTGATTTGATTCAAATTCCATCTCATTCGACTCGATTTGAGAAATTTTCAAATCGAGTTATGATGATAAAATAAGATTCGTCAACTCGATTAACTCAAAATTTTTTTATTCGATTCGATTTGATTGAACGCTCACCTCTATGTTCAAGTGCACAAACCTAGAAGGTATTTACTGGTAAAAGAGCGTTATAATCTAAAAAGCTCCAAATAATTTATTGATTCGAGCATCCTAGTCTGCTGAGACCAAAGAAGCCAATCATGTGCCTGGTCCTTGAAAAATTAACCGGTATCCAATTAAAGAAAGAAGATCAAACTAAAATACAAGACTAAACTTTCAGTTCCTAATCGATGAGGAAACCTTATATCCCAATAACTTTCAGTTCTCAATATCATTCTTCCATTATTGATGTGGGAAAACTACTTACAATTAACAGATAAGAAATAATAAAACAAATGGCAGGGAAGTTCAAGCTCCTTGGGGAAGCTCTTTTGCAACCCCCCGTTTCCTTTATAATTTACAAAAACGAAGCAAACGAATTTGGTCCCCCATCATATTCAACATGACCCTAACTATTTTAGAGAATACTATCTAAATACACATAAAAATTCACTTCTCTATATTATCGAAACCTAATTTGGCAGATAATAAAAATGCAGCCATGGGAATCACCGCATTGTGAAACCCTAAAAATGATGGTCGAATCTATAATAATGAAAAAAAATCATGCAATCAAAAGGAAGTCATAGATAAAAAGATCAACTGCAAACTAACACCAAACGTTTTCTGAATTGTGATCACAAAGAAACCTATTTTCCCGCAACAAAATTCTTAGCAAATGCTTCCTACTTTAAAAAAAGAAACATATAGGATCAACAAAAGAAATCTCCAGAATTTGAATTTCCCCACATTATATTCAAAATTAGGTTAACGAGCCAATTCGATCGGAAAAAAAACACGATTCTTTGAACAAAACAATGCAGATTCTATAGAAATTAAAAAAAAGTTCAAAAAAATTGAAGGATTCAACCACGTGAACAATCAACACAAAACTTCCTACATAAAAAATATAAAAAAACCAAAAAAATGAAAAGGAAAAGGAAAATTAAATTAAAAAAAGAGGAAACCAAAGAGGGAAAAATGAGAAAAAACGGTGGAGATACCTGGGTTGAATGTAAAGAGAAGATAGATCGAACGATCGAGATTGAAGGATTGATAGTTGAGAGAAATCGGATTTTGCCAATTGAGAAAAATAGAGAGAGAGAGAGAGGAAAAAAAATGAGAGAGATAGGTTTTTCGAGGCCCAAACTGAGTCAATATAATTAGGGTTTGATGTTTTTTTGTTGTTAGAAAAAAAGAAATATTAAGGGTAAATTGTACCCAAGGTTACTAAACTATTAGTTAGTTTATGTTTTGGTCATTTAACTTCAAAAATTACAAAATAGTCATTGAACTATGCGAAAATTTTCATTTAAGTTACAAGGCTGTTAAAATCGTTATTGTATGGTCTTCTCTATTCACATTATCTGCACCACTCGAAAGCTTTTATTCCTCTTCTCTTCTACAATTCATTTTTTTTCTTAAAACAACTTTGAACATCATCAATTTGGGAACCAAAAAACCAAACAACATTATTCTTCGATCTCTAACACTGACTGTTAGATCGATCTAGATCTAAGGTGTGTTGTCCTGGTTGCAGATGGGTACTAATTTATTATACTAATCATCGAATTATCGTTTGAAACTCGTTAGCCAAACTTTTAATAAAGAAAAAATAACTTAACAACCTAGTGAATTAAATAAAATTTTTTGAATAATTCATTGATCATTTTGTAATCTTTTGAAATTGAGTGACTAAAGTGTAAGTTTACTAATGGTTTAATGACATTGGGTGTAGTTTACTCAAATATTAAAAATGAAGGCTTTTTAAGGGAAAACTACACCTAATGTCATTAAACTATTAGTAAGTTTATGTTTTTGTCATTCAATTTCAAAAGATTACAAAATGATCATTGAACTATTTGAATGTTTTCATTTAAGTCTTTGAACTATTTAAAAGTTTTTATTTAAGTTGTTAGGTTGTGAAGTTATTTTTTTAAAATTTGGTTAGCAAGCTCCAAATGACGATTTGACAATTAGTATGATAGATCAAATCCATCGACAAGCAAAATAACATAATTTAGTTTCGATTCGATTTGATGGCTTGCATCGAGGATCGAAGAAGAAAGTTATTTGGATTTTGGGTGACAGATCTGTGACGTTCAAAACTGTTTCGTAAAAAAAATTAAACTATAGAAGAGAATGGGGAAGAAAAGTTTTTGATTGCTGCAGGCAATGCGAACAAAAAAATCCAAATAAAAACGGTTTTAACAATACAATGACTTCAATGAAAATTTTCAAATAATTCAATAACTATTTTGTAATTTTTTCAAGTTGAGTGACCAAAACGTAAATTTACCTTTTGTGTAGTTTATCCAAAAATACAAAACCAGGCCCAATAAGGCTAATAAGCCCAATAATTTAAAGCCGCCAATTATTTTCACTGGGGTAGGATTGAAATATATAGTAAACACGGATAAGCAAAGGCAGCCACCAACGAAATTTTGCAGTTGTATTGAATTTCTTTGATGAGTAGAAAGAACCAATGATGGAAGGCTTAGTTGTAAAGCTCCCTTCTTTTCCATTTGTAAGCCCTAAAATTTCATCATCATCTTCTTCTTCAACTTTTCGGCTAGGTTTCCGCCGCTTCTCCGCTTCGATTTCAGCCGCCGTTAAAGAAGGTTCCGTCTCATTAGGCCAATTAACCCGACCCGACTTCCCCATACTCCATCAGGTCCTTAAGTTCTTCTTCCTCTTTTTTGTTTTTCTATTTGTTTGTTCATTTGTTAATTTTAGCTGATTAAGTTGTTTTTTAAATTTAGCAGGAAGTAAATGGGTCGAAGCTTTTTTATTTAGATAATGCGGCAACCTCTCAGAAACCAACGGCAGTGTTAAAATCTCTGCAGAATTATTATGAAGCTTACAATTCAAATGTTCATAGAGGAATCCATTACTTGAGGTACTCAATTTTCCCTTCTAATGACTTCATTTCGCAAGCTAATCAAGGAAAAAAGGTGGGTTAAAATATGGTCCAAGTCCCTTAACTCTTTGTATATTTTGGAATTTAGTCCCTCTACTTCCAGGAATTTACTCGCAACTTATGTCCAATTGTTAATGCCATTAAACTTTTTGCTAAATTTACCGGGCGTGACATTTTGAAGTAAAAAGCTAGCCACTTGGTAGCCATGGAACGAAGAAAATGGCGTTGTAATGGACTGAATTTAATAGTAGAATTTTAAGCTTATTGACAAATAGACTTGAAGCATATTTTAACCCAAAAAGTGAAATAGGATAGGGCACTTCAAGGTTAATCTATGGAGTTTTGTTGATGATTTCCCTTACGGCATTAGTTAGTAATCTATTTATAGCACTAACATTGTACTAAATGCAGTAGTTTACAGTTTAATTTTATTGTTTTCAAATGCATTGGATAAAGATGGTAGCATAGATAGTGACTTTAGAAAGTAGCCTTATCGCACAAAAATGATGCTATATAAACTAATATTTTTTTCTCAATGATGGAATCATGAGTGAAGTAGTTACTGGATTTAATACAAAATTAATATTATGTAGTATATTTATTAACCATTAAAGGTGTTATAAGGGTGCTCGGTAGCATTTGTTAGAACCTGTGTTGCGTTTTAGCTATATGTCCTCTTTAAGACTAATTGATTGTTTTGAAGCAACTTTATAGGAAGCAAAGAGCTAACCTTTGTTTTACTTTGATTATAAATACAGTGCCAAGGCAACTGATGAGTATGAGTTGGCACGGAAGAAAGTGGCTGCTTTTATTAATGCATCAGATTCTGCTGAGATTGTTTTCACAAGAAACGCTACCGAGGCTATTAATTTAGTGGCTTATTCATGGGGTTTGTCCAATTTAAAGTCAAGGGATGAGGTTGTGTTAATAGATCTCTTTTATAAGAAAGAAAAAAAGGATTTTCTTATTTTTTTACATCTAGGGTAGTTGTTAGTTTTCATTGAATCATGATGTTTGAAGATTTTTGTTTGCAGATTATACTTACAATAGCTGAGCATCACAGTGCTATTGTTCCTTGGCAAATTGTGGCACAAAAAACGGGTGCTATTTTGAAATTTGTAAGTTTAGATGAGAATGAGGTTCCGGATGTAGAGAAGCTGAGAGAGATGATTTCTACAAGGACAAAACTTGTAGTTGTTCATCATGTGTCTAATGTGCTCGGTAGGTTTTTGTTTACATTGACTGTTCCTGTTTTGCTTGTGAATACTTTTAAAGAAAACAAATTAATCTTTTTTTCTTCTTTTCACCATGTTGAGTCATTGGCTTCAATTTATATTTTCTTTGACGAATTGAACTTAGCTAAATTTTATATTTGAGTCTAACCTATGCACTTGAAGTTTCCCAATTACACATTCCTGTTTGAGTACACTAAACCAGCTCAAGTCAATATATATTTTTAGTTGAGAGTTGTAGTCTTTGGTTTATTGGAATATAAGCTTCTGGCGATGCAGCTAATTATATGTGCTTCTAGTTCTAATCTCTACTTATATCCCTTCCACTGAAAAAAAGGGAATTAACAGAAAAAGTTGGTTAGTAGAATAAATCACCATCTGATCATATTATGTTTTCCTAAAGTTATTGATAAATGATCTCATTTACATCAATATCAATAGTTCTGTAAATATAGGATTATAATTAGCATGATGATATTTATTGGACCAAACTTACTTTTTCTTGCAGGCTCAGTTCTTCCGATTGAAGACATTGTGATTTGGGCTCATGCAGTTGGGGCAAAAGTGCTTGTAGATGCTTGTCAAAGTGTTCCCCATATGGTGGTTGATGTCCAAGGTCTTGATGCTGACTTTCTTGTTGCTTCTTCTCACAAGGTTAGTTTGTTGGCTTATGTATGCTCTAAGCGATATATGGACAAGCATACATAGTTAAGGAATAAACATGCTTCAGATGTGTGGGCCTACAGGCATTGGATTCTTATTTGGCAAGAGCAATCTCTTGTTAACCATGCCTCCATTCTTAGGTATGCTGTTGCTTTCTTTCCATTTATAGTTTAAAGTCTTATCTGTAACAGTTTTTTGTATCTGAATCCGTGGGAAAAGAGTCATGGAAGTAGTTTAAAGCTGATCCTAGTAATAATTTTCTCCTTTTAGGTGGTGGAGAAATGATCTCTGACGTGTTCTTAGATCATTCAACATATGCAGAACCCCCGTCCAGGTTAGTGATCTTATCTTTATCCTAAAAGTATGCTTTTATAAAATGTTCAAGGATGAGAGGAACGTTTGCAGTTTTTAATTTATTTTAGTTATGCTTGTCTTATTAAGTTGACTTTTTGAATAGCAGAATTTGAGTCTTATGGTCCCTGTTTTCTCATTAAGCTGCTACATTAGTAATGTCATCGAGCATGGACAAACATATGATAAGATCAATGCCATGGATAAACCACTTTTTCTTTTTTTTTTTCTTTTTTCTTTTTTTTGGGGGGGGGGATGCTAATAAGTATAACATCCGAGTTAATCTCCCTTGTAACTGCATGAAATTTTTTCTCTACTTTCCGCATTGTAACAAACCCTTTGTAGACTGCTTCAACTGGTAAATTATTGGCAATTTATCTCACTTGTGAACATTTTTTCCCCTAAATTTCTGCAATTGAAATATTTTTTCCTAACTGAAAGAAAGAAAGAAAACAACAAAGTACAGACAAGACACTCAACAGAAAAAAATAAAAAAAAATAAAGCAGATGGAAAATAAATATACAAGCTTGTTGGTAAAGGTAAGGCCTAACAACTGGAAATTGGCTACTATTAACTGATTCTATAGTAGCTACCTTCAATGAGAAGCATACTCCACATGTATTTGCCAGTTGTCAAAGAAAGTTCTGCAAAATGGAGTTCTCAGTATTTCTAGATATTAGCTATAGTTTTCTGTGGAAGTGCAAAGTAATCAGCCTTTACTTGTTGAATGCTTGATTTGTATGCTGCTGCAAATGCATTTTTCAAAACCTTGCTAATGGTAGATTCGTTTACACACTCGCACACACCATAAATTTAGTATTTATTCCGCTGAAAAGAACTGCCCCTTGTTTGTTTTAAGCCATATGTCATTCAAGTAATTGTCAGTCTGAATATTCGATATTTTGTTTCCTATAATGTCTCATTCTGTTCTCGCTCTTCAATCGGATTAGATTTGAGGCGGGAACACCTGCAATCGGTGAGGCTATTGGATTAGGGGCAGCAATTGATTACTTGTCTGGGATTGGCATGCAGAAGATTCATGACTATGAGGTGAGTTGCTATTTTTTGCTGTTTGTTCTTTCTGTTCCTTCATAAAGTAAAAACCACTTGTTTATGCTTAAAAGTATTAGATTCCTTTATTAATCGGATAAAACGCCAACCATTTTTGTTGGCTTTATAAATTACGAAGGATAACCTTGGCGCAAATTATTTGGTTCCAAATACTTAAGGAAGCCATTATTTGGTTATGCTATGGCGGTTGATATATATCCTTGAGATTTCTGTTGACTACTTTTATGGTTTGGACTTTGGAATGTCTGAAACGATTCTTCCCTTTATAATCTTTCTTGTTGCTCATAATGATTCCAAAGCAGTTTAAGAGGCTAAAATACTAAAAAAAGTTTGAATACATTTCTTAAATAAGCTCTTATACTTTTATTGTACCTAAATTAGTCCTTATCGTTTTATTTATACCCAACTAAGCCCTTATTTCAAATGAAAGGTTGATTTATGTTCTAGGGTTTATGTAGGTCTAAGTTAAAGGTTAAGGGCTTCTTCGGGTACAAATTAAAGGTCGAGAGCTTATTTGGATATCAATTAAAGTTTAAGGCCTTATTTGAGTGTAGTAAAGGTATAAGGTTTTTATCTAAAGTGGTAAAGTTCTAGGGGTTTTTTATTCTACAGCTTTGTTATTGCCACGATACGCTATATGATCGGCAGTATATTTATTAATTTATTTTGCGGAGTAAGTGGCTAGATTGATTTAAAAAACACTTTCTGATAAGCTATAATTTTCGTTTTTATACTTACTATGCAATTTTTATTTTGTAGATGGAGCTGGCCAATTATTTATATGAAAAACTATGTTCAGTTCCAAATATTCGGATCTATGGTCCAAAACCTTCTGATGATGTTCACCGTGCTGCTCTCTGTTCTTTCAATATCGAGAATATTCATCCTACAGATATTGCAACTTTTCTAGATCAACAGGTAGCATAATCAATAAGGATTAGCACTGTAATACCATTTAGTTTTTTCGCACTTATCCATTCATTAAAGCTTGGTTTAGCATTGTGGTTAGTTTCAAAAGCTGACATTGAAAAATAACTATTCGTGAAACTCTGATCGGAATTTATGGCGCAAACCAACTTTTGGGATGCAAATTCGATAACCAGTTGTAGCTTATATAGAATAGATTTCGAAAAGGGATGTTTTTATATTGAATGGCAGCTTATTTTGTTTACTCTCAGCATGGAGTGGCTATCAGATCAGGTCACCATTGTGCTCAGCCTCTCCATCGCCATCTAGGAGTCAATGCAAGCGCACGTGCAAGCCTTCATTTCTACAATACTGAAGAAGATGTTGACAACTTCATCCAATCGCTCAATGATACGGTCAGCTTCTTTAACTCTTTCAAGTAGCAAAATTTGTTGTTCTCTGCACGAGATTGTGTCGACCATTTATGTATACTACTACATTAAAGCTTATGACAAGCACCTTCCTCATTTTCTTCATCGTAACATATGTACAAGTGATTGGTCTCTTTGGTGTTTGACAAAATATCGTGTAACAAGTTGGTCACAACACATATCCGCAATCAAATACTATACATTCACCTTCATTTTGTTATCATGTGTTTACTCCGACACGATTTTAAATGTTAGATTCTCATGTAGTTGTAGTCTGTTGAAGGTCATATCCTCGTATCCTTTTTCGGAATTCAGAAATGTGTTGGGTCTGAGGGTCTGACATGGATACTTCGAGAAGAACGAAGAGTCTAGCCAACTTGGTTTATGTGTTTTGTTTTCGAGTTGAGTTCAAATAGTTAGAAGCTCGATTTAGACTCAAAACGTCGATTTGAAACCAATTGAATTTTATTTTTTGAAGTTTAAGCTCGAATTGAGCTAAAAATCAAATTTATTCGAGTTTGGTCAATCAGGTTTGTTTATCTGGTAAAAAACATGGTTTTATTGGATTTATGATGATTTGTTTCTGAAATTAGTATGATTGCATGGTGTATAGATGAAGTCTCAATTATTTTGTTGGGGCTTTTTTCCACGAAAAAAGTAAGATTATTTAATTTTTAATTTTTAATTTTTTAAATACAATAAATTAAATATCAATTCAATGAGCTCTTAAGATGAAGTAACATTCTGTTTATTATTAATTAATATGAAATTTAATCTATTTTTTAAATTATATTGATTTATTTATTTATTTTAATACAAATAAATTAATAAATTTATCTCGAAATTAATATATGATTAAATTTATGTATTTAATAGGTATTTAAATAAATTAAAATTAAATAATTTTCTGATTTTGTGATGAAAAAATAGTTTAAAAATAGAATAATAAATAAATAATGAAAAAGGATTATTTTGTCTCAAAGATATATTTAACATTCAAATTACTTGTGACAATGCAATGCTTGTGGAGATTATTCGGAGTGGTTTTGCACTTTTAAGCAAGGTTTTTGAGGTACGGTCAATCCATAATGGTGTGTCAAAGATTGGAAAGTGAAGTTTCGTTATGTTCCATGAATTAATAACAAAATAACGGACCGATTAACGGTACTGACAAATGGAAGGATGAACTGAATTGTGTTTTATCAAGAATCAATTCAAGCTAATAAATTTATTAGTAAATGATATTTGTTTTACCCTCTCTGAAAAGGCCACTATTCCTACACACATCAAAGTTCTATAAGTGTTTCTTTTATTACCAAAAAGAAGAAGAAGATATATTTAACTTTCAAACTAGTTAAATTTATTCTCACTATTACTCAACAAATTCATATTCCTATTATTGAGAGTGTAATTTCAAAAGGCAAATTACATTAAAATTTATTTTCTTTTTACATACTAAACTTGGAAATTATTTTCCTTTCAAAAAGTTATAAAATGTCATTATATTATTCGGAAGTTTTCATTTGAGTTACTGGATTATTAAAATTATAGTTGTATAATTGTTTGCTTAGCCTGCACCAACTGAAAGTTTTTTTTATCTTTCTCTTCTACAATTTTTTTTTTTCATACAACAACTTTCAACTGTCACGAATTTATAAATTAAAATTCAAACAATTTTCTTAATCAATCTTCGACATTAACTATCGAATTAATTTGGATCTAAGGTATATTTTATTTGTTGATAGATACTGATCCATTTTACTGATCATTAAATTGTCGCTTGAAGTTCGCTAATCGAACTTTTTAAAATAATTTTAAATTTATTTTTAAAAATATATAATTATTTAATAAATTATATTTATTTTTATACAGTATAAAATATATATTTATTAGAGCTTATACAATAATAAAATAAACTTTAGTTTAATTGATTACGTTTTAAGGTTAAATTAACTTATATTGGTTCTATATAAAAATAATTAAACAAAAATAATTTTATAATTATATAAAAATTTAATTATTTTTTAATCGAATTGTGCCTAATTATTTTAATCAAAGATTTAAATAGTAGTGAATTATTTTTTTATAAAATAAAATATTAAAAGGATTAACATAATTTTTTTTTGTGAGTTACAATAATAAGGTAAAGCTCGAACAACTAACGCGATTCGGATTCATGTCACACCTAGAACGGTGAACATTCTTGACCATCAGACTATCACATGGAATTTAATCTTTTTTCTAATTTAGTACCTATTTTTGTAAAAATACGATAATGGCGGAAATCTAAAATTATAATAGGTTATCATGAAAAATTAAAAAAAAATTATTTCTTTTTAAATTTTAAGTGATCATATTATAAGTCTCATAGTACTATAATTAAGGACCAAATTAAGCATAATTATAAAGTTCAAAGTGGAAAAAGAACAAAAATACCAAAATCAGAAGAATAGGTCTCTTACTTTTTCACGTTACTTTTGCCGACCCCACACCAATATCTAAATATTCTGAAAATAGATGAAGTTTCATTGCATCATAGAACCAAAGTTGGACTTTGATTTTCCTTTTTAGTTCACAATGACTACATCTTGCTGCCGAATGCCGATTAATTTTAGTTTTCTTTCTTTATTTTAGTTTAGTTATCCAAAAATATGTAACAAAAATATTTATAAATAATTAATATTAAATAAATATTTAAAAAATGAGATGATAAAATTAATATATTTTAAAATTTTTGTAATTTAAATTAAAATACCATCAAACGTATTTTTTTTTTTAATTTTATATAATTTAAAATGATAAAAATATGCCAACGGTGATGTTTCGTATATTATAAAAAGAGTTTTTTTAATAGTTACTCGGTCCGGATTGATAGGTTATATTAATTGTTAAAAATAACATTATTGGGATGGATAATTAAACTTTAGAAATTCCACACTGCTCTGTCTCTCTCTCTCTATATATGTTGAAAATAGAACCTCTCTCTATATAATGTATATCACGAAACGTTTAAGCTTAAGCTTAAGAAAGTGATAGACACCGAAGAAAAGAGAAAGAATGGAAGGAATTCAACACAAAACAGTGAGTGTCAATGGCATCAACATGCACATAGCCGAGAAAGGGGAAGGTCCATTGATTATCTTCCTTCATGGCTTCCCTGAGCTCTGGTACTCATGGCGCCACTAGATCAACGGTTTAGCCGCCCTCGGTTACCGTGCTTTGGCGCCCGACCTCCGCGGTTACGGCGGAACAGATGCGCCGGATTCCATCGCCGATTACACTTGCTGCCACGTGGTAGGAGATCTCATCGCGCTTCTGGACACGGTGGCGCCACCGGAGAAGGAGGATAAGGTGTTTGTCGTTGGGCACGATTGGGGTGCCATCATTGCTTGGTACTTGTGCTTGTTTAGACCAGACCGCGTTAAAGCTTTGTTCAATTTGAGTGTGCCCTTTATTCCTTATAATCCTCGGTTTAAACCGGTCGAGACTTGGAAAGCTTTCTTTGGGAAAGATTATTACATCGTCCGGTTTTAGGTTCGATTTTTTTTTGTTGTTGTTGCCTTTTCTCCCTTTTTTTTAAAATATTATTAACCAAAAATCTGTTAAAAGAAATTTAAAATTTGATTTAATCGATAAAATTTATATTTTAATAGACTAATTATTTAAATAGACGATGCAATATGTTTAATTTATTTTTGTTCATATTATAGTATCGTTAATTTTTAAATAAATATAATATCCATTTAATTTCACACTAAAATTTTATTTTTAATAAATATAATTGAATCGATTTAATATTAATCAATTTATCAGCTAAATTAATGATTTTGTCTGCTTTCCTTGAACGCATGAGAAATAAATAAAATATAAATAATAAGATTGTCAGATTCGATTAATTTAAATTTAATCAAGAACCGATCAATATAGAAATCAATTGACTTTTGAATTTATACAATAAGATAAAATTTATTGCAAAATCAAATTCTGTATCTTTAATTCATCAAAAAAATTTCTTTAATTAAAAATATTTTTTAGTAATTTATTTCATTTAAATTAAATGTTTGATCGTTTGACCAGTTTCATCACAAAAAAATATTGACAAATAGTAAGTGGGTTTTTTTTTTCGGTAATATTATATATTATATAAGAAATATATTTAAAATTTTGAAATTTATATTAAAATTAATTAAGTTATCGGTTCAATTATGAAAAATTAAAATTTATAATAAATTAACATATTTTAATAGTTGTAAAATCGAATTAATTTAATTAAAAATAGCAAATATTATTATAAAAATATTATTTTATTTTATATTTATCTAAAATTTAGAAAATCCATATAATAAAATTTGAACTTATAATATTATAATGCTAAAAATTTTAAATTTATCATTTTATTAATCAACAAAATTAATTCTCTTAAGAATTAAAATTAAATTAATATAAGAGTGTTTTTCTCTTTTTTCATTTTATAAATTAACAAAAGATTATGAATAATAAGGAAGGCCTTACCTAGTATAGATTATTTAAAATTTAAATTAAATATAATTGAAATTTAATCGAGTTATCTTCTACATAGACCTTTTAAAATTTAGGAATTTCCAAATTAGTACAATAGTAAAATTACACTTTGATCTCTCTAAATTCCAAAATAATTTTCTAGCTTTGACCTGAAATGTTTTGATTGATGTGATCGGAATTAGGTAGCACAAACCGGAATTTCAACAACAGGTGCGAAGTTGATTTCATCGTTTTTATTGAAACAAAAAAAAAAACGGCTAAACGGAACTGACTACATTGCTTTAGATTGTTGATCTTTTATTGACAAATTAAATTGATTCTAGAACATATTAGAGCTCGATCGTAATTGATTTTCGAATTCAGGTTAAAATTGAGATCCGAGTTACATTGATGCAGGAACCTGGAGTAATAGAAGCAGAGTTTGCAGAGATTGGTGTAGGACGAGCAGTTTTGGAGATTTTATCATATCGGGTGCCCGACCCACTTTATTTACCAAAGGGAAATCTATTTGGGCATCCACTAAACTGTCCGGTTAACTTGCTGCCGTGGCTGTCGGAGAAAGACGCCGATTATTACGCCGTCCAGTTCCAAAAAATCAGCCTTACTGGTGCCCTCAATTATTACCGCAACTTCAATCGGTGTGTTTTTCTTTCCTTTATTTTTACTTAATAAAATTATAAGGATTAATTTATTTTTTTTAGTAAAAGAAATAAAATGCAATTCGATTCTTATATCGAGATTTTCATGATAGTTTTACCTATTTCACATTAAATGAATTTACAGAAACTGGGAACTATCTGCACCGTGGTGGAAAAGCCAGAGGAAGGTCCTTGTAAAGTTTGCAATGGGGGACCTTGATCTTGTATATACAATGCCTGGTATGAAGGATTATATTCACAATGGTGGGTTCAAAAGGGAATGTGCCCTTCCTTGAAGAAGCTCTGGTCATCAATGGAGTTTCTCATTGGATCAACCAATAAATACCTGATCAAATCAATCAATTATTGTTCGAGTTCTTCTCCAAGTTCCATTAAAATTTAATAATTATAATAATAATTTTAGTAAAAATAGAAAAAAAATTTGTACTTTTGTTGTTTTTAATTTTTAAAGTGTGTTTGTGCTTTATCTTTATGGATAATTGAAAGGATTTAAATAATATGATTTCAAATTCTGTCATATTTTTATTTTTGAAGATGATACTCATAAATTATTAATTTAAGCTTGATGTTGATTCGAAATTTGGGAAGATTAAAGTAAAAATATTAGATACAAAAAATAAGTTCGAGCAAAAATATTATACTTATTTAAAATATAGATCAAATTTAGACTTGAACATGAATATGATCTGATTATTATAATTGTAATATATTGTTGTTTTTATATTGTTGGAGCCCAATTTTAATGGGGTCTAAACTAAACTCACTTTTTAAATTTATTTTAAATTTAAATTTAAATTTAATTTAAGTTTAAATTTAAAAATTATTCTAAATTTAAAAAAATCCAAATACAAATCCAAATAGAATTTTTACAAAACCCAATTGGGCCTAATTTAAATTGACCCAATTACCCAAATCTAGCCTATTGACCCAAATACACCCAACCTAAACCCCGATCCAAGCCCAATTAAAAAATCTCAATAGACCCAGTTACACCAAGTTAAACCCTAAATCAACCACTTGCTACTAGCCACCTCCATCTTCAGCTAATCACATTCTGCCATGTCAGCACCGACCCCCTTCAACTTGAACTGCCACCGCCACTGCTACCACCAAGTTGCCATTGTCACTGGCACCTGCAAAAGGAAGAATAATACAAGCATTAAATGGAAAAACATATTGTAATTATTGTAATACTGATTATAAAAACCAAACTCAAACAGTTTGTAAGGGGTTACTGACCTTTTTTAGAAACATTCGAATTCAATAGAAGCTCCCTTTAGCAGTCAATACCCACAATTGTTTTTTCAGAGATCAATACAAAGTAGATAACATTCGAACAGACACACCAAACCACAGAAACAAATTCAAGTTAGATTCACAGCATTAAGTTATCCAATTATTTTCAATACATGTTTATTATCATTTATGATTAAAGATTCAAACCTCATCAGTTTTGAAATATACATTAATACATATTAAATACTTCCCTGTCATTATTTATTATTATTTTTTATTTTCAAAATGCATTAAATAAAGTATTAATAATGGTGGTAATATTAAATATATTATTTATAATAATATTAATATTAATAAAAAATAAAATAAATAATAAGGATTCGAAAAGGCATTTAGGGTTACTCTCTTGTGGTTGTGCCGTTGCCGTCGTTGCCCGGAGCCACGAAGTAGCCTACGTCGAGCGTCATTCATGCCTCGTCGGAGATAGAGTTACGAGGGAAACAATCACAAATAAAAAAGGATTAATGAGATTTCATTTTTTTTTAACAAAAACAGAAGATAAATAATAAAAAAAGTTAAAAAAAAAAGGGAATTTAAAAGATAAACATGGTTATAAAAAGTGTAAAAAAGGGGGTCAAATGTTCGTTTTTAGAAAAATCTGGATTCTATCTAGTTAGATCTGAATTCAGATCTGCGTTTTTCAAAAAGAAAGAAAGAAGAAGAGACTTTTTCACTTATCGACGGTCGTGGACGACAGCGTGTGGTGACGGCGCGTGACGGAGGAGGCGGAGGAGTGGCCGGATTTTGGGCTGTTGTAGAGGGTTTTAAAAAAGGGAAATAGAAAAGCAAAGTTTTTTTTTTTTAAATAAGGGAAGAAATGAATTTTTGTTTTGAAAATATGGTATTTATAATACCATTCAAACGGTTGTTTGGAAAGAAGAAGCCAAGTGCCAAAACGACACAATTTTGGATAACCCGTCCGACTGGACTCGAGCAGCCAGTAGGATCCGCGTGTTTTCGTTGAAGGGTATATTTCTGCAACTGGTCCTTTCGCTGTTTTCTAAATTTTCAATCAGGTCATTTTCATACTTTTAGTTATTTTTAAATTTACCCAAGAATTTTATTTCATTTTCAATTTAATCCTTTGACCTTTCTCAAAAACCAGGAAGCTGCCACATGTCAATTTTTGGCTTATTTGTGCAATTGGTCCTTTATTTTGCTTTCAATTTTGTCCCTTAATCAAGTTTTATTTAATTATAAATTTGCCCAGAGATTTCAAATAATTTTGCAAATGGGTCCTTTAACCCCAGAATGCTTGAAAAGTTATCACGTGTCCCATCTTTTTTATTTTATTACCCAAAAGGTCCCTGAACTGTCCAAAAATCACATTTTGGCTCTCGAGCTTCTCAAAAATTATATTTTGACCCTCAAATTTCTCAAAAATTACAATTTTTCCCGAACTTCCAAAAATTACCATTTTACCTCTAAACTTTCCAAAAATCACATTTTTACCCCTAAACTTCCAAAAATTACCATTTTACCCCAAACTTCCAAAAAGTCACATTTTTGCCCCATACTTCCAAAAAATCACATTTTTACCCCCGAACTTCCAAAAATTATCATTTTACCCCCAAACTTCCAAAAGTCACATTTTTGTTCAAAAATTACCATTTTCGCCCCCGAGTGTCCAAAAGTACAATTTTACCCCCGAGCATTCAAAAATCATATTTTTGACTCCGTTTGTTTTGCTTTTCTTTCTCTTCAATGTTTATATTTAGTTTTTAATTATTATTCTTTCGTATTTCATATTCTCTTATTTTTTTTTATTTTTGTGTATATAATTATTTGTTTAACTATTTTCTTTTCATTTAATCTTCATTATAATCGTTCACATTTCACACATTTGTTTTCAAAATTATTTTTTCATAAATCTTTAAAATCGAGGCAATGTCCTTTTCGTGTGGAAACTTCAAGAAATTATGTCTTAACGTGTCAGGTGTGATTTTTTGTATAATTCACACGAATTGAATATCCTTTTCCAAGTTTTTTAAATGCCTTTTAAACTTCGAGATTTCGAGAACGTCGTGCCCTAATGTGTTGGTCGCGGCTTCAATTCTCTGCGAAAGTCCAAGCAAACGGGCTTTCTTTCTTCAAATTTTTTTAAGTCATGTGTCCGAGGATTGTATTTTAAACTCAATACGAAATTTCAAGTTCTCAAATATATATATACAAATAGTTTTAAAACAAAACGAGGCAATATCCCTTCGTGTGAAAACCTCGAAAAACCATGCCCTAACGTGCTGGGTGTGATTTTCACATAGTTCACACGATCAAATATTCTTCTTTAAAGTCTTTCAAAACGTCCTTAAATTTCGAAAGTCCGAGAACGTAGTGCCTTAACTTGTTGAGCACGATTTCCAATTCTTCTAGAAATTCGAAACACACGGACAATTTTCCTCAAATAGGATTTTTGAAAATCATGCAAAGTTTTTTAAAAGATCGTATTTTAAGTTTTACTCTAGTTTTCAAGTTTAAAACAAAGACTCGAAAGTAATCAACATGGTACCAATTTTGGCCGTGTGGGAGTGCTAATCCTTCCTCATACGTAACTGACTTCCGAACCCATTTTCTGGATTTCAAAGACCAAAATTTTTTCAAAACGGATTTTAAACCGTTTTGTGATTATCCAATCACACCATATAAAAAGATTGATGGTGACTCCCTTTTTTTAATTTTAAAATATTTTCGAGACTTATTTGTTTTTCCTGAAAAATAAACGTTTCGACATATATATTATATAATTTATAGTAATAAAAATATAATACTATAATGTAAATATTTAAAAGAATATCAAGATGTCTAAGTATAAAATTTTAGCAATTGAAAAAGCGCAAATTTATTAAATATTTTAGAAAGGAAATATAAATATATATTTTTAAAAATAATTGGTAGTTCTAAAATGAGTTTAGACTAATTATTTACAATGTAAACAGATTTAAATATAAAATTTTAGGCTCATATTTCAAATCAAATCAACCTTAAATAAGCATAATATATATTGATATTACACATTAAAATCCAGTTTAACTCAATAAACACTTCTATTTCAAATATTTTTAGCGAAATCTGTTTTTTTGTTGAAAATAAAGAGTATTTAAATAGTGTTTATCTCACATAATGTATACAAACATCTTGCATTTTGTTTGTAAGTCATAATAGTAATAGTTGACGTAGCGGATTCAACGTGATAATTCATGTTTATACTACATTCGTAAATTTAACATATATTAATCTTATTTATTTATTTTGGATGGTAAGATAAATAACACAAATTTAGGAATTAAAAGAAGCGAAAAATTAAATAAAAAACTAAACCAATAAAATTGAGAATACGATGTATCATTTTTATTATTTATTTTTATTTTGATAGTAGGACAAGTAGTGGCGAAGTCAGGAAGTTGGTAGAGGCTTGACCTCCTAAAATGTAAAATTCTTTGTTTAAGTTATTTATAATTTATAAAATTTTAAATTAATAATGATAAAATTACACTTTATCTTTAAAAATAATAAAAAATTAATTTAATCTTTTAAATTTTATTAAAATATAAATGATTATAAATGATAAAATTATATTTTTATTAATAAAAATATACAAGTTAATTTCGATCTCAAAAATATTTTTCGACTCCGTGACTGAAAAAAAGCATTTAAGATAACATGATAAAATGGACTGTTTAAAACATGTGAGACCCTCCAATTAGCAGCAACTTCCGCCCATGTGTTGTTGATTTGCTGTAAATGATTGTCATTTTGAAGACGGAAGCTAACCGTCTTGATGCAGTTGCGTAGCTTCACAATGTCTTTTGGGTCGACAAGGGAGCAGGCCGTTCCATAACCATAACCATAATCTCCTTTCCTGCATGATTTCTCAATGTTGTTTTAACGGGATTGGATCGGTTAGATAAAAAATCGATTAGAGTAATAATTTGAAAAGTGATTTCGAATCGATTAGATTAAAAATCGGTACGAACTGGTTGAATCAACAGTTGTCCAAGCTTGGTCCGGATAAAAATATTAAAATTTGGATCCGGTCTGACCCAATTTGTATTAAAATTTTTATATTATTTTTTATGTAAATTTTTTAAAATATATAATACATCAACAACACTAAAAACATTAACATAAATATTTTTTTCCAACAAATTGAAAATAAATTTGGAAAAAATCTTTATACTTAAATAACAATAAGATAGGTGCAACTTAACAAGCGAATGCTTCTAAAATAATAGTAAAATTAACAATAAAATAAGAGTTCTACAATATTCAAACAATGACAACAAAATAGTAACAATATGATAGTGAAATGACAGCAATACAATGAAAAACAACAAAAAATAACAATAAAATAGTGGAAAAATAGTAAGAAAACAATAATATATATATATATATATATATATATATATATATATATATATATTGCAAATTTAAGTCGGGCCAAGGCAAAAGAAGCTTTACTTGAAATCCGACTTTTTTTTCTAACAAATCAGTTTTTTTTTTACTTAAAACTTATTTTCCGAATTTATATTTTTACTTAAATTTTCATACTTTTCGAATGGAACGAAATATTAAAAAGTCTAGTTTCACAATAAATCCCATTTAAAAAACATTGATATGGCAATGTAAAACAACATTAGGTTTATTATTATATATAACTAAAAGCTTAAGCCTAAACTTAAGAAAGTGATAACATTGAAGAAGAGATGAAAAGTATGGAGGGAATTCAACACAAAACAGTGAGCGTTAATGGCATCAATATGCACATAGCCGAGAAAGGGGAAGGTCCTTTAATTCTCTTCATCCATGGCTTTCCTGAGCTCTGGTATACATGGCGCCACCAGATCAACGGTTTAGCTGCCCTCGGCTACCGTGCTTTGGCGCCCGACCTCCGTGGTTACGGTGGAACCGATGTGCCAAAATGCATCGTCGATTACACTTGCTTCCACGTGGTGGGAGACCTCATCGCGCTTCTGGACACGGAGGCACTGTCGGAGAAGGAGGATAAGGTGTTCGTCGTAGGGCACGATTGGGGTGCCGTCATTGCTTGGTTCTTGTGCTTGTTTAGGCCGGACCGGGTTAAAGCTTTGTTCAATTTGAGTGCGCCGTTTATACCTTGCAATCCTCTAGTTAAACCGGTCGAGACTTTGGAACTTTTCCTTGGGAAGGATTATTATATCGTCCGGTTTCAGGTTTCAATATTTTGTCTTTTTTCCTTTTATTTTTAATTATTATTAACCAAATCTCTGTTAAAATTTTTAAAAAATCAATCAATTTCGGTAAAAATACTATGAAGGTCATTGAACTGAATGCCAAATTACATTTGACCCTTTTTACAAAAAAATGAATAAATTAATCCTTATACGTTAAATTAAAAAGCAAATTGATTTATTTAATTTATTTATTTTTATTATTAAAAATTAAAATATTTTAATTAATATAATATTGATATTTTGAAAACTTAAATATACATATGAAGCTTTGATTGCATGTCAATGCACACATGAAATTTTGCTTGTGATTTCTCTTTACACATCTAAAAAAAGCATAATAATTTATTTAACCCCTAACTTTATAAAAAAAAGTCATTTTAACCTTTCGTTTAATTTTTTGCTTATTTTAACTCTTAAATTTGCGATGTTTGTCAAATCACCCCAAAAATAGATGAAAAAAGTTAACATCTGTTAATTAGGTTGACATAGCATACATGTGAATTGCCATGTGGATGTCAAGTTAACAATTAAATAAAATTTTAAATATAAACAAATTAAAAAATGTATAAATGTTATATAAATATTTTTTAATATTGTACCCAAACCTACCTATATTTATAAAATGGTTAACTCGAACTCATTTTAGATCTGCTCATATTTTTTAAAAATTATTAAAAAATATTTATATTATTTTAAGTTTAATATTTAATAGTTATATATATAATTCATTTATTAAAATTATATATACTTAACATTTTTTATATAATATTATATTTATTTTATTATAAATTATATATTATATAAAATATTAACATAAATAATATATTAAAAAATTTGAAAATGGGCTTAGTCGGGCCAAGCTCAGACCTTGAATGTTCAAGTTTGAGTCTGACCTATATTTTAAATGGGTATTTTTTGTGTGTCAAATCTCATTCTTCAAGCTTAATATTTTACTTAAACTCTCTTAAATTTCAGACGAACTTTTGGATTTAAGCAGATAGCACAACCCATAAACAAATCTAGTTTTAAGTTAGGTTGGATTTTCAAGTTTACGATTGGACTAATTCGAATGGTTTTTAACTTTTTATGTTAAATCGATTTTGGTCTAGCTTGAATTTAAGTTTATCATATCGAGTTCTCGAATTCGAGTTATAATCGAGAGGGTATAACAGTAATTTTGGTGTAGGAACCTGGAGAAATGGAAGCGGAATTTGCAGATATTAGTCTAAGACGAGCAGTTTTGGAGCTGTTATCATACCGGATACCCGACCCACTTTATTTACGAAAGGGAAATCTATTCGGCCATTCACTGGATTGCCCTGTTAACTTGCCGCCATGGTTGTCGGACCAAGACGCCGATTACTATGCCAACCAGTTCCAGGAAACCGGCATTACCGGTGCACTCAATTATTACCGTAACATAGATAGGCATGTTTTCCTTTCCTTTACTACCCACTCAACAAATTTTTTTGGTTACTTAATTATGAAAAGTTATAAAATGGTAATTTAATTATTTGTAAATTTCTTTTTTAGTCACTCAACTATGACAAGTTACATAATGGTCACTCAACTATTCAAATCTTTTTGTCAACCAACTATCTTGAATTTCTAGGTATTTCCATTTTTACAGATATAAAAAAATACAATTTAATAATTGGGTGTCAATTTTGTAATTTTTTATAGTTGGGTGGTCAAAACGGAAAAATGAACATAGTTGGGTGACTTCTAATGTAGATTACCCAATCAGGGGCAAAGCCAAAAATTGTTTTTAAGGTGACTTCTAATGCAATTTCACCGTTTGAATAGCTTATATTTTTATAAATTTTATCAATTTTAGGGGGCAAAGTGCAATTATACATTTACTAATTTAAAATTTTAAAGGGTCTAAATGAAAAAAATTTCATTTTAAGGGAAGCAGGGCCTGTCAACCCCCTAGATTTGCCAATTATTAATTATGGGTTCTTCATGTTAGTTAAAATACGCTCTAACTTTATTTTATTTTTTTGTAGATTTGAAATTTAATCCTTTATTTTTCGGATTT
Source organism: Kokia cookei (assembly GCA_039519145.1). NCBI lineage: Eukaryota > Viridiplantae > Streptophyta > Magnoliopsida > Malvales > Malvaceae > Kokia > Kokia cookei. The sequence continues at coordinate 39,663,509 of CM076910.1, forward strand.
AAAAATACAAATTTAATTGTTAATACTATTAAAATTTGTTGATTAAATACAGATTCATTACCGTGTCATATTTTGTTATAATTAACTAAATTCATTTATTTTTGGTTGGTTTTGTTATAGAGACTGGGAACTATTAGCACCATGGTGGAAAAGCCAAATCAAGGTCCCTGTAAAGTTTGCAATTGGGGACCTCGATCTTATATATACAATGCCTGGTGTCAAAGATTATATTCACAATGGTGGGTTTAAAAGGGATGTGCCCCTTCTTGAAGAAGCTCTTGTCATCAATGGAGTTTCTCATTGGATCAATCAAGAAATACCTGATCAAATCAATCAATTATTGTTTGATTTCTTCTCCAAGTTCAATTAAAATTAAATAATAATATCAAATTTAGAAAAAAATAAAAAAACTTTTACCTTTGTTATTATGTTTTATCTTTCTCTATAATTGAAAGAATTTACGTTAAGACTTGTTTCGAGCAGTGATTAGAATTTTTATTTAGTATTTAGATATTATAAGTTTTGAATTTTGTTGTTTTTTTTTAACTAAATAGGTAATATATATTGATTTTTTTAATTGGCCAAATAGGCTGTTTTTTTTTTCAAGATTTACGGATATAGATCATTTTTGGAGAGAGTATGAAAGCGCGTTTAGTTGAGCACGCTTTCTGCACAGTTGGCAGGAAAACGCATCCAATTAAACGAGTTTTCTTACTGACATGTCAGCAAGAAAGTTCGCGGCGTGTTTTAACACTCTCTCTCCAAAAATAACCTATTTCCTTAAATCTCGAAAAAAACAACTTATTTGATCAATTAAAAAATCAACATATATTTCTATTTAGCCCATTATTTTATCCATTCCCTAATATTTTAATGATATTGAAAGAATTTGTTATTTCAAATTAGGCATGTTCATGGACAAGTAGTTTGAGGATTTATTCAAAATTTGAGAGGGTTTGAGTAAAAATATTATACCTAAAAAAGTGTTTGAACAAAAATATTAGGCATGTTTAAATTATGAGTCGGATTTGAGCTTCAATATTTAAGGCTTAAACTCGACTCGATCTGACTCGTTTTATAAAATTGAAATAAATGTTACATTATGTTATTTTTATCTATATGGTAATTTACAACGCATAAAAAATAAATCTATATTAATAAAGTATAACACTATTATGTAAATATTAAAAGAATATTAAGATGTCTAAATATAGAATTTTAGCAATTTAAAATTGTATAAAATTATTAAAAATTAAATTAAAAAGATATATATATATATATAATGGACAGACTTAAAATAATTCATATTTTGAGTCGAATCCATCAAGTCAAAATTTCACATATAAATTTGTACGAAATGAAAATTCATATATAATATTATATATTAAATTAAAATTAATGTATAATTTTAATATTTTCGTTTCTTTTTTTTTCAATAATTGTCATTGCTTAATAAACTTTGACTACTCGTTACTTCTTAAAATTCTTTCCACGTTTAACAAAAACTTTTTCAACATTACATTGATGGTATAAAAACCATCATCGTTAAAAAATTTGATTAATGTAATATTAATATGTTAAAAGATTTAGTCAAAATATTTTAAATTTAAAAATCAATTTAAAAATTAAATTATAGTTTATGGACGTTTGATGAAATTATCCTATTAAATATTAATACATGAATAGTGGTGGGATTTTAATTGTATTTTGGAGGGGTAATAGTGGAATTTTAATTCTACATGCAACTTTCCTTTAAAATATGTATAAAAACAACTTATAATAATGTGATTAAGGATAAAAATTCGTGATCATTATTTATGGGTTTATAAAATATAAAAAATTAATTATTGAATTTATTTTGATAAATATTTTAAAAAATAAAAAATATATGTTGATATTTAATGACATAAATTAAAGAAAATCAACCTTTCCAGAATCTGAATATTTTGAGATTTGCAAGTAGGTAGATTTGATTTTTTTCATTTTAAAAATATTTTTTTAATATATAAACTCTAAAAAATTTATGAAACTATTGTTTATAAAAAATTAATGTTAAAGAGATTATTATTGAAAAAAGCCGAATCAATATGAGTTAGGTTTAAATCTTAGACATTATATTTTTAATTATTTTATTTAAATATTTAAATATGAAAATAGTAAAAGAAAAAAAACATTATTATATTAATAATATATTCAATCTTTTATTAAAAGGGTATTAAAGTAATTTTATTAATTGAGTTGTGTCAAGTTGACTTGTAACATGTAGAAGTGTTTGTGAATCAAATACGTGTATGATATTATTACACTTCATATTTTTGTTTAAAACCTCTTATATTTTTCGTGGATCTTCAAGTTTGAATGAGTAGCTTGACCTATTAACAAATTTAACAATAAATTCTGAAATATGAAAAATAGAGAAATAAATTTTTTTAAGAGAATAAAAGAAAAAAGGACTAAATTATAAATATATGAAAGTATAGAGACTCAAAACAAATTTTAACCATAATAATTATTTTCGTCCTACTGTACGTCATTTACTTAAAAGCTAGAAAAATGGAAGACTTAGACTATTAGAAATCAACAAAGTCCGAGATAATTGAGAGAGAAAAATGGAAGGGATAGAGCACCGACTGGTTAAAGTGAACGGCATAAACATTCACATAGCTGAAAATGGTGAAGGGCCAGTCATCCTTTTCATCCATGGCTTCCCAGAGCTTTGGTATTCATGGCGTCACCAAATCTTGGCTTTATCTTCCATGGGTTACCGAGCCGTTGCTCCCGATTTGAGAGGCTAAGGCGACTCGGATATTCCGGACTCAGTCGACAGTTACACTTGTTTCCACATAATCGGCGATCTAGTGGAGTTGATAGACGTGGTGGATCCGGATGAAGGGAAGGTGTTTGTGGTAGGGCATGACTGGGGAGCCATACTGGGATGGAATTTGTGTATGTTTAGGCCTGATAAAGTGAAAGCATTGGTGAATCTGAGTGTGCCGTTTTTGAGGTTTCATCGGGAAATCAAGCCTGTTGATGCTTGGAGATCTTATTATGGCGGTGATCATTACATCTCTAGATTTCAGGTAACTTATTTCTTTTAGTTTCTTATGTAAGGTTTTATTATTGATATACATATATATATGTACATGTTTATGTATATATTACAGGAACCTGGAGAAATAGAAGGTGAATTTGCAGAGATTGGAGTGGAGAGAGTTGAGAAGGAACTTTTGACTGATTTTCCAGTTTTGTTGCCAAGAGGGAAACTGTTCAAACGTCCATTAGATGAACCAATTACATTGCCTTCTTGGTTGTCCGAGGAAGAAGCTAATTACTATGTCACTGTATTCCAGAAAACTGGCTACACTGGTGGACTCAACTTCTACAGAAACATTGACAGGTATATGTATATGTATATGTATATGTATATGTATATGTATATGTATATGTATATGTGTATGTGTGATACAATTCATGATAGGATTCAGAATTTTTCAATGCTAGTCTGCCAAACAATATATCTATATATCACATTTGTTAGTTGAGAAGGTGGTTGTTTATGGGTGTGTTTTGTTTTGATGGCAGGAATTGGGAGCTGTTGGCATCATGGGTGGGTAGTAAGATCAAAACACCAGCCAAGTTCATTGTGGGGGATAAGGATCTGGTTTACCATATGCCTGGTATCAAGGATTACATTCACAATGGTGGGTTCCAAGAAGATGTGCCATCTTTGCAGCAAGTGGTGGTGATGGAAGGTGTTGGCCATTTCATCAACATGAAGAAACCAGACGAGATCAACAAATACATTTATGACTTCTTTAGCCAGATTGTTTGAAATAAACAAATAAATAAAATAAATCCGAGTAAGAGTAGATTGACTTTTAGCTCGATCGGTATAAATTATTATTATCAATACAAGAGCTTGAGTGCTTTGAAACGTATTATGTTCTTATTTATGAGTTAAAAAGAGGTTATAAATAATTTTAAGCCTCTTTGTGTCTAAAAGGAGATTTGTGATTAAGACTCAATTATTAAGGTTAGAATATGTTTGAAGTTTAATTATTAACAAAATTATATTTTTATTAAATTTATTAATGTAATATTTTGAAATTAAAAAATTATTTATTTAATATTTATGTAATTAAAAAATAATATTTTAAAATTTTAAAAGTTAAATGATTAAATTTTTATAAATAAAAATATAAGATTAAATTTTAAATTTAGGAAGAAAAACATAAACTTGTTGTATGGAGTAGTAGATGCACTGTTCTTTTTGATGAGTTTCGATACTTTTTTTGGCTTGCATTTGATGAAAGGAAGCTTACTTTCAATCGAATTTTAAGAGGGTTTTATTTTTTTTCTTTTTATTATTTTAGTTAATAAATAATTTAATTTTTTTGTGTTTTTATTATTTGAATGCGATTTTAGCTATTTCAAGAATTAAAGATTTCTAAATATATTTTTGAGATAGCGTATAGTGGCGAAATTACAGAGGTTGACGAGACTTTATACTTCTAAAATGAATTTTTTTTATTTAGATTAATTTATAAATTATACTGAGATAATAAAAAATAATTTAATTCTTTAAAGGAAAATTTACAAAGAAAACAACAAGGAAAATGCTGGGTGAAGGACTCAGGAAAATCTACTTTCCTTTGATTAACGTGTTTTTTGATTCGTCAAAAAGGGTGGCTTTGTTTTTTCTTTTGGCTTAAAATTTGTGATGGCATTGATTTATTGGTGTTATATATATATATGTTTTATGGGAAATTTATGGGTCTATTTATTTTATCGAAAATATTTTTTATGTTTATTTCATGGGACACATTTTGTCAATGAAAATGATCTATAAATCAATGAAAAATAAGTTTTTTCCATGTAAAATAATTTACTTTTTTTAAAAGCGTAAATCATTTTTCGAAAAATAATTCTAATTTTATTTTCATATAAAAATTAACTTAAATCAAGCTTAATATTATTATATTATATTAATTAACTTAAGTACAATTATAAAGTTGATCTATATTCTTCAATTAGATCATTTTAAACTCTTATGCGTTTTGAATTTTGAAATTTCAGTATTGATGCAAATGAAAATCGTTAATCTAATTAGATTTTTAGTGAGTAATATGTGAAAATAATTAAATTAAAATACATGAATTAAATTCATAATTTTTACAAACTACAGGGACTAATAGTGAAATTTAACCAAATGTAATAGTTGTTGCAGTCGGGTGACAAAAGAAAATTAATAGTGAGGTGACAGATTTATTCCATCGTACCATCAGCACTATAAAAAAGCACATGAAGAAGACGATGCAGAAAACCAGAAAAATCAAGGTATTTTACGAGAATTAAGCAAAAAAATAATGGAAGGGATACAACACCGAATGATTAAAGTGAATGGCATAAACATTCACATAGCTGAAAAAGGTGAAGGTCCAGTCATACTTTTCCTCCATGGCTTCCCTGAGCTTTGGTACTCATGGCGTCACCAAATCCTCGCTTTATCTTCCAAGGGTTACCGTGCTGTTGCTCCCGATTTGAGAGGCTACGGTGACTCGGATGTTCCCGACTCAGTCGACAGTTACACTTGTTTCCACATAATAGGCGATCTAGTGGAGTTGATAAACGTGGTGGATCCGGATCAAGGGAAGGTGTTTGTGGTAGGGCATGACTGGGGAGCCATACTTGGATGGTATTTGTGTATGTTTAGGCGAGATAAAGTGAAAGCACTTGTGACTTTGAGTGTGCCGTTTTTGAGGTTTCATCCTGAAATCAAACCTGTTGATTTCTGGAGATCTTATTATGGCGGTGATCATTACATCTCTAGATTTCAGGTAACTTATTTATTGTACATAGAAGAAAGACTAAATTGATCTTGAAATTTCAATCACACGTGCTCATTTTTATGAATAGTATTGTTGAGTGTTTAATTTTGTGTATTTATAGAATACGATTACTGTTTATATATGTGATATGTTAGGTAGATCTCCATGCATGATGACACGTATTCTACTTTAAGGTTATTATGTGTATACTTTAAGTGGATTCGCATACACAAAATTCGCACCATGTGTAGGCGAACTTATATTACGCGTTTCCATCTTGGGTTCATCTACACTCAAGGGCGAAGCCAGAAAATTATTTTAAGAGGAACGGAATTAAATTGTAATTTTTACGATAGTAAAAATGTAATTTCACAATTTGAATAGCCTATTTTTTTTTTAATTTTTAAAAGATTAAATCAAATTTTTATCATTTTTAAGGGATCAAAATATAATTTTATTTTTACTAATTTTGAGGGTCAAAATGAAAAAAAATTCATTTTAGGGGGTCGAGGCTTGTCAATCCCCCTAAATACTCTCTTGTCCACACTATGCGTGTGTGAGCACTACACATGTGCAAACTCATAAAAAGTGCGGGTTAGGACTCGACGAACTAACCGGTCGGTGAGTAATTAATAGTAAATATTATAACAAGTATGTATATGATTGCAGGAATATGGAGAAATAGAAGGTGAATTTGCAGAGATAGGAGTGGAGAGAGTTGTGAAGGAATATTTGTGTGATTTTCCAGTTTTGCTGCCAAAAGGGAAACTATTTAAACGTCCATTGGATGAAGCAACTACATTGCCTTGTTGGTTATCTGAGGAAGAAGCCAATTACTATGTCAGCAAATTCCAGAAAACTGGCTTCACTGCTCCACTCAACTATTACAGAAACCTTGGCAGGTATGTGTACATAAATATATGTATATAAAATTTTGGGTGGTAAGCTGTGTTGATGTTTTGGGGTGTTGGGTTTTGATGGCAGAAACTGGGAACTATTGAAACCATGGGTGGGTAGTAAGATCAAAACACCAGCCAAGTTCATAATGGGGGATACGGATCTGGTTTATGGTGTGCCTGGAATGAAGGATTACATCCACAATGGTGGGTTCCAAGAAGATGTGCCATCTCTGCAGCAAGTGGTGGTGATGGAAGGTGTTGGCCATTTCATCAACATGGAGAAACCAGACGAGATCAACCAATACATTTATGACTTTTTTACACAGTTTGATTGAACCCAAATAACAAAAAGATAAAAAAGCCCTTTCCTTTGCAATGTGAAAAAAATAGTCAATAAAGTTTAGGGGTTAAATATGTTATTATCCCAGAAGTCAAAACTAGTTGGAGATGTTATTATGCCAAATAGTAATAATGTTAATTTTTTATGGTTTAATATGGTTTCAAAATTAATTTGGTGAAAATTCATAATTAATTAATAAACTCTAAAACCTTGAATTAAACCACATCCATTAAATTAAATTTGATAAATAAAATGTAAAAAATTAAATAAATTCATAACCAACACTAAATTTATTCTATTAACAAAATAATAAAAAACTCAAACATAATAATATAACTCAAATGAAACACTAAAACTCAAATTAAACACCAAAAAGTTAATACAGTAACCTTTGAGGAGCAAAATATATAATATACGGGTATCATATTAGACCAAAAAATAACACGAGTACCACATTAAAAAAATATATAAAAACTCATCTACCAAATGATATATTAAATCTTACTCTTTTTAGGCATAATGATAAATTTAGTCATTAATATGTACATATTTTCTAAATTTAGCTGTTTTTTTTTTTTTGAGTTAATTTTGATTCTCAATATTTTAAAAAGAAATAATTTTGATCATAAATATTTCAGAAAGAGTCAAATTGTTGTTTTGTTGAAAAAATATTAATTAAAACGTTAAATTTTTAAACATAATAACTCGTAATACATTATTATATATATATATATATATTTAAATTTTTATGAAGTATACATATATATTTTGATTTTTTGTTATTTTAAAATTAAATATTGATTTATAAATAGTGTATTTTAAAATGCATTTCAAAAAGGATTGAAAAAACCAACTTTCCTTTGATTAATGTGTTATTTGAATCGTCAAAAAGGGTGGCTTCATTTTGTCATTTGTGGTAGCCTTCATTTATTGGTGTTTGTTAGAAATATGCTACTGCACAAATAAAATTATCAGCAAATGATAAAAGAATCAAAGAATGGCTGTTTTAAAAGTAAAATTGTTCTGATAAATTAATTGGCCACTTTACACAATGGAAAAAACATGAAAAAAAAAAAGAAAAGAAAAAAAACATGGGTGATTTGAAGAAGAAGAAGAAGAAGAAGAAGAGTGGAGAGAGAATTATAGTTTAAACATTAGTTTGACCAAAAAAAGTTTAGGTACATTTTTTTAATTAGGTATAATTTGAGGTTTGTTTTTTGAATTAAGCCTTATGATTATAGGGAAATTGCACTAGTTGTCACCCAATTATTGTAAATTTCTTTTCTGATCATTTTAGTCAATTTCTTTTTTTGGTCACTAAACTATAAAAAGTTACAGAATGATCATTCAACTATTGAATTTTGTCCTTTTTTGGTCACCCAACTATTTTGGTGTTCCCATTTTTATGTCACCTAATTAGTGACCAAAAAGACAAAATTTAATGGTTAACTTTTTTTACTAGTCCCTATCTTTTCATAAGTTATGGATTTAGTCTCTATACTTTAGTTTAATCAATTTTAATCCTTATATTTTTCTAATTATTCAATTTCAGTCTCTATACTTTTCAAAATTTAAAATTTTAGTCCTGACTCAAACCATAACAATTGAATTCGTTTGGTTAATATTCGATCCATATTCTCCAATTAGATCATTGTAAGCCTCTATACCTTTTGAATTTTGAAATTTTAGTACTGATGCAAACGACAATCGTTATCCATTAACTGAAATTTTAGTGAATAATGTATGAAAATAATAAGCTGACATAACATTACACATATGATAATATTCGATGCATCAGATTTTGGAAATAGTACAACTTAATCAATTTAATAGCTATGTTTGGTGATGATTGGAATTTTGAAATTTGAAAAGTACAAACTAAATTACAGTATATGGATTAAATTCAGAACTTTTGCAAACTACAGGACTAATAGTAATATTTAACCAAATTTAATAGTTGGTGTTAATAGTGAGGTGAGTAGTTTACCCATTATTTTATATTTTTTTTTTCCATCTACCATCGGTACTATAAAAGGAACACACGATGAAGACGATGTAGAAAACCAGAAAAATCAAGGTATATACGGGAGTTAAGCAATAATAATGGAAGGGATAGAGCACCGAATGGTTAAAGTGAATGGCATAAACATTCACATAGCTGAGAAAGGTGAAGGCCCAGTCATCCTTTTCCTCCATGGCTTCCCTGAGCTTTGGTATTCATGGCGTCACCAAATCCTCGCCTTTTCTTCCATGGGTTACCGAGCCGTTGCTCCCGATTTGAGAGGCTACGGTGACTCGGATGCTCCCGACTCAGTCGAAAGTTACACTTGTTTCCACATAATCGGCGATCTAGTGGAGTTGATAAACGTGGTGGATCCGAATGAAAGGAAGGTGTTTGTGGAATGGGCATGACTGGGGAGCCGTACTTGGATGGTATTTGTGTCTGTTTAGGCCTGATAAAGTGAAAGCTTTGGTGAATTTGAGCGTGCCGTTTATAAGGTTTGGTCGGGAAATTAGGCCCGTTGATGTCTGGAAAGCTGCTTACGGCGACGATTATTACGTCTCTAGATTTCAGGTAATTTTATCAAACACCTTAGATACAGAAATACTTATTTTACGGTTTTAACTTTTTCTTGCTAAGAATCTATGTTATCGCTAGATTTGACCAGGTTTCATATATAGAGATATAACTTTTTAGTCCCTGAACTTTATAATTAGATTTATTTTGGTATCTTTTTTCTTTTCCCACTTTTATACCTAAACTTGTCAACTAAGTCCAGTTTGATTATCAAACACCTTTGATATATAAATCGTTATTTTGCAATTTTGACTCTTTTTAGCGACTGTAATTTAAATCCCGAATCTAATTTTGCATTAGATTTGTCTCAATAATTAATATAATGCTTAGTCCCTGAATTCGATAATTAAGTTTATTTTGGTATCTATATTTTTTTTAGGTCCACTTTGATACCTAAACTTGTCAATTAAGTCTATTTTGATTCCTAAACTTGTCAAATGTAAAAATTTGATGACTTGATACTCTGAAAAGTGTCGTATCAACAAAATTTAGATGAAATCCAAATTTAATGATCAAAATGAATTTTATTGTAAAGCTTAAGTACTAAACCAAACCTCAACAAAATATGGAGATACCAAAATGGACCTAAAGGCTAAAAATTATATTGAACCATTTATATACTCACTCTAGATTTCAACTCTTTCAGCTATGAAATTAAATCAATGTTTATCTTAACTAATTGTGATGTCCATATCTGCAACCCCAATTTAAATTTCGGGTTTGGAAAGGTTTTATATGAATTTGTTCATGGGTCGAGTTATTCGTTAAGCTTCGAAGGTTCATTCGAAATTTGGGAGGGTTTGGACAAAAATATTAGGTTCGAAAAATAGTTCTGGGCAAAAAAAATTAGCCCGTTTAAAATATGGGTCAGGCTCGAGTTTGAACTTTCAAGGCCCAAACCCGACCCTTTCCAACCCATTTTTAAGTTTATAATATTTTATATTATGTTATTTTTATATATTATGTAATTTAGAACATATTAAAAAAGTAAACATATAATACTACTCTAACGTAAACATTAAAATAATGATAAAATGATTATATAAAAAATTTCAATAAATAAAAATATATAAAATTATTAAATATTAAAATAATATATTATAAATATATATTTTTAAAAATTTAAAAAATAATATGTGCGGGCTTAAAATGGGCTTGAGTTAGTTTTTTTTAAATATAAACAGATTTGGGTAAAATTTTAAACCCATATTTTGAGTTAGATCGACTCGATCAAACATAAAAAAATGTTAATATCATGTTTAAGCCCGACACAATTTGACCCATGAACACCTCTAGTTTTATGTAAGATTTCAAGTAGAATTATCAAGCATACAAGTTAACAAAGTTCTTATTTGCTATTTCGATTTTTTTTATTATCATAATTATGATATCCGCATCCACCACCGTAATTTAAATCCTGGATTTCAATTCGATTTTGCTTTGGATTTGGCAAGGTTTTATTATTGGAACTGAGAAGGCTGTTTGATGTATACATGTATCTATGTATATATATGAATATAAATACAGGAATATGGAGAAATAGAAGGTGAATTCAGAGATTGGAGTGGAGAGAGTTGTGAAGGAATATTTGTGTGATTTTCCAGTTTTGTTGCCAAAAGGGAAACTATTCAAACGTCAATTAGATGAACAGATTACATTGCCTTCTTGGTTGTCTGAGGAAGAAGCCAATTACTATGTCACTGTATTCCAGAAAACTGGCTTCACTGCTCCAATCAACTATTACAGAAACCTTGGCAGGTATGTGTATATATATATGGGATAATTGTTGGTAAAAATATCATAGAGGCCCTTAAATTATGAGTCGGATTGCATTTTGCTTCTTCTACTAAAAAATAACAAATTACTTGTTATACATTAGATTAAAAAGCAAATTAGTTGTTCTGTTAAAATTGTCATATATTTTTATTGTTTAAAATAGATACTTGTATGTCGGTCTGAGCGACATATGGTATGCCACATATCACAGTTTGATTTTTCCGTCAACCATGCCAGTTTTTAACGGTACAAATAGATGAATTTTTTATGAGAAATGATCAATTTGCTCTTTGAACTGACATGCAATGATTAATTTGCCCAGTTTTTTAGTAGAAGGGGCAAAATGCAATCTGACTCTTAAACCTCCATTGTTATTTTACCGATAATTGTTTGAGATTATGCATCTATAAGCTCACATTAAATGATTTGAATAAATAACTCTAACTAACCAAATTCTGATCTAGTCACATAATGATATGACTTAAAAGATCCAAGTCTCAAATCCATATGAACTCGAATCCGAAATAGCAACATTAACAAATTTGTTTGTTGAGTAGGTGATGTTGAGGTTGTATTTTGAGTGTGTATTGTTTTGATGGCAGGAATTGGGAGCTGCTGGCACCATGGGTGGGTAGTAAGATCAAAACACCAGCCAAGTTCATTGTAGGTGATAAGGATTTGGCTTATGGTATGCCAGGGATGAAAGAATACATTCACAATGGTGGGTTCAAAGACGATGTGCCATCTTTGGAGCAAGTGGTGGTAATGGAAGGTGTTAGCCATTTCATTAATATGGAAAAACCAAAAGAGATTAGCAACCACATATATGATTTCTTTTGCCAATTCCATTGAAAAAAATAAATAAAAATATGGTGAAAGTATCATGAAAGTTCTTATATTGGGAATTAAATTATATTTTGTTTTTTTTACTAAAAAATGAATAAATTAGTCTTTATACGCTAAATCAAATACCAAATTGATCTTTTTGTTAAAATTTTTATCTAATTCTACTGTTAAAATTGGCTCTTATACGTCGACATGTGGCACATCATGTGTAACAATTTGATTATTTTGTCTGTCACGTCAATTTTTAACAGTAGAAATGGATGAAAAGTTTAATTGAAAAAACTAGTTTGTTCTTTGATTTAATATACAAAAATTAAACCACGAGACTTAAGTGAGATGACAAGGGTCTCTCTTACCTTAATCAATGGTCGAGGGTTCGATCCTCACCTTGGGTATGGTGCAGGTTTAAAACTTGTGGTCAGCATTCACTCCCTCAATGGATCTACAGAATGCAAAAGGTTAATTACTGAACTCGATTCAGTAGATATCTTGAGAAATCAATATATATATTAATTTGCTCATTTTTTAGCAAATGGGGTAACTCTTGGGATTTCTATAATACTTTTACCATAAAAAAAATAATGTATTTCAAGCCTTTTGTGTAATAAAAAACTTGGTAAGATCCAAATGCCGAAAGGTTTATTTATTATTTATGTTTGAAAAATAAAATATTCATTTTAAATATAATATTATAAAGTAAAAGATATGATCGACTTTTTAATAAGTAAATAATTTCAAGATCTCATTATAAAAATATTGTTTGATTTAAAAAAAAAAAACATCCTTTTTATTATTGGTTTTGACTTGAAATCATGGTTTGATTTGAAAAACCCTAATAACTAAGGTTAATGTTAATGTTTTTTTGGTTAATTCTATCATAAGTCTTCAAACAATGGATTTGATTATAATTTGATCCTAAAAACGTTTTAATTGAATCCTTTTATCGTATTAGTTATACTCTTTTATCGATTTAACTAATGCCTTAAACATTAGCTCAAATTTGACAAGAAACATATTTATATTATATATTAAATTTAATTGAGTCGCAAGGTGAATTAAAAAATAATTATTATAAATTAATACAATTATAAAATTAACTTTTGATGTTCAAAAATTTATAATCCAATTTTGATCTTTGAAATTTCTTACCTTCGTCACTTTTGACAAATTACCTAAATTAACAATAAAAAACTTGATTGTTTAAGATTAAACTAAAACCTCCTTTTTTAAGTTTAAGAATTAAAATCATGATTAAGAAATACAATCATAATAGATGAAATAAATTAAACAAACGATGAACCCTTTGGACAAACTCAATGAATCAAATTAAATATCAGATTCCATAATATTTGAATATGACATTTGAGATTTGCAAGAAGGAAGCTTTAGACCTAAAAAAAAGTTAATAATATTATCACATTAATAATATATTCAATTTTTATTAGAAGGGAATTAAAATAATTTTATTAATCGAGTTGGCATCAAGTTGATTTGTAACACGTAATATGTGTATGATATTATTATATTTTATATTTATTAAATTTTGATCCATACTTTAAATAAGGTTATTGTTTGATTAAATTCAATTTTCAAGCTTCGTATTTTTATCCAAATCTTCTTATATCTTTTGTGGGTCTGTCTTTAAGCTTAAATGAAACACTAAAACTCAAATTAAACACTAAAAAGTTAATACAGTTACCTTTGAGGAGCGCAAATATATAACTTTTATCAAATACGGGTATCATACTAGACCAAAAAATAACACGAATACCACATTGGAAAATAAAATGTAAAGACTCAGCTACCAAATGATATATTAAATTTTTATTTTTAAAATCTTACTCTTTTTAGGCATAATGATAAATTTAGTCATTAATGTGTACATATTTTCTCAATTTAGGCATAATATTTTCTCACTTTACACAATGGAAAAAACATGAAAAATGGAAAGAGAAAAAAACATGGGTGATTTGAAGAAGAAGAAGAAGAAAAAGAGTAGAGAGAGAATTATAGTTTAAATGTTAGTTTGACCAAAAAAAATTTAGGTACCTTTTTTTCCTTTTTAAATATTTTTTAAACCGATAAACATACAAAAAGTGGATAGGGATCTTGACTATCTAGCTAAGGGATAAATTTTTTTTTTTTTGGAGAAACTACCTTCTAAATTTAAGGATCTGAATGAATAGAACGTTCGATAAACTGTTCGTGAATCGTTCGTATAATGTTCACTTATTTAGCTAAATAAATTTTTTTATGTTCATTTAATAAACGAACGAACACGAACAGAGATGTATTCGGTTCGTTTATGTTCATGAATAAACTCGTTTAGTGGCTCATTTATAAGCTTATTTAAGACTTATTTATTTATTAATGATATTTTCTTATAAAAATATTAAAATAATATTTGCGTGTATGTATTTATTTGTTGTTTGCTTGTTTATTATTCATTAATATTGTTCGTAAATATGTTCATGAACATGTTCGATTAAGTTAAATGAATATATTCGTGAATATTAAACAAACGAACATGAACACACATAATTTTAAACAAACGAACATGAACAAAAATTTTGAAATTCTTAACGAACACGAACTGAACATGAATAACTTTAAAAATAAACAAACTAACACGAACAGAAGTTTGTTCATCCATTTGTCTACTCAAACATTCATTGTCTGTTAAATCAAAGAACAAACAGATCCTATTGAAAAAATCATCCATTTTTATTGTTAAAAATTGATTTTTGTACATTAACATGAGGTATAAAAATCACGCATCGATAAAAAAATCTGATTAATATAATACTAATATGTTAAGGATTTAATAAAAAATATTAAATTTAAAAATAATTAAAAAAATTAAATCATAGATTGAGGATGTTCGATGAAATTAACCCATTATATAAGAACACATGAATAGTGGTGGGATTTTAATTGTATTTTGGAGGGGTAATAGTAGGATTTTAATTCTACAAGCAACTATAAGGGACACGGACGGAGTGGGATCCCTTGGACTAATAGCATGGGGTTTATGAAAAATAGGAATCTTTTTATCTTTCAAGGATTAATTTGCAGTATTATGAAAATTATTAAAACGTCAGTAAGTTGGACAGATCAAATACAATACAGCACATAGGTGGGGATCGATTGGGAGAGAGAGTTTAGATTATGTAGCACCTTCAGTATTTATTCTCTCAACGAGCTTATAGAATGCGAAAGATTAATTATTGGGCTCACTTCGATAGATACTTTGAGAAGTTAAAAAAATAAATAAACGTTCATGAAATAAATTTAAAAAAAAAAAAAATCAACCATTTCAGATTTATACGGATTAAAGAAAATAAAATTATATTTATAAAAAAAGCTTAATATAACATTTGGTACATAAACTTGACACTTTTTCTTAATTTGGTACCTAAACTTTTTTTGGACCCAATTTGGTACCTGAACTTGACATTTTTTCCTAATTTGATATCTAAGCTTTTTTTAAGATTCAATTTGGTACTTAAATTTATTAAATATTATAAAAAGTACGCAAAACAATAATGGTGTTGAAATTTATTTGTTATGCTATAAAAATATTATTAGTTTTAAAGAAAATTCATGTTAAAAATAGATATTGAGCTATGTTTAACGAATTAATATTAAAAAAGATTAGGTATCAAATTGGACCCCAAAAAGTTTAAGTACCAACTTAAAAAAAAGTGTCAAGTTTAGGTACCAAATTAAGAAAAAATGTCAAGTTTGAGTACCAAATAGGACCAAAAAAAGTTTAAGTACCAAATTAGAAAAAAGTGTTGTTTAAGTACCAAATGTTAAGTTAAACCTAAAAAAAACTAATCAATAATTGAGTTAGGTAAAGTGATTGACTGCTTATGAACCATAGTTAGTAATACATTCAATAATTGAGTTAGGTTTAAATCTTAGAAATTATATTTTTAATTATTTTATTTAAATATTTCAATATGAAAATAGTAAAGGAAGAAAATATTATAATATTAATAATATACTCAATCTTTCATTTGAAGGGAATTAAAATAATTTTATTAATCGAGTTGCTATCAAGTTGATTTGTGACACGTAATACATGTACGGTATTATTATATTTTATATATTTTCAAATTTGATCGATATTTTAAATAGGGTTATTGTTTGACTAAATTCATTTTTCGAGCTTCGTATTTTTATCCAAATTTTCTTATATCTTTTGTGGGTCTTTAAGCTTAAATGAATAGCTCGACCCATTAATAAATTTAACAAAAAAAAATTAACAATGAATTATGAAATAGGAAAAATAGAGAAATAAAATTCTTTAAAAAGTTCAAAGTAAAAAGGACTAAATTCTAAATATATGAAAAGTATAGAGACTCAAAACAAAATTTAACCATAACATATTATTTCTGTACTATTGTACGTTAGGGGTGAGCAAAACTCGATTTGAATTGAAAAATTCGAAAAAAATTTCGAATTTTGAATTATTTGAATCGAGTTATTCAAGTTAAACGAATCGAGTTGAATTTTTTTTCGAATTTCGAGTTCGAATCGAGTTTAATTTTCGAATTCGAATAATTCGAATAAACCGAATAAAACTATATTATTTTTAATTTTAAATTTATATTACCCAGATCCAATCTATTATTCTCATTTTCTCCCAAAATTCAAACCATTTATCTTACCCAATTTTTCCTCTAATATTTAGAACTTATCAACAAATTAAACTCAAATATTTTTAAACTCAAATATAATTTCATTCCTCAAAAACACTAATAAACTAAACCCAAATATTTTTAAACTCAAATATAATTTTATTCCTAAATAATACTTATAAACAACTCATTTTCGTGTCTAAATTTATTGTTCCCTTTTGTTTATTATTAATATGGTTAGGTGTATTTATTTAGTTTTTATTTGAAAAAAAAATTGAAGATATTAACTTTATAAACCCAAAATCTTTTTTTTCTTCCTAAAAAAAACCTCTAAATTAAAACCCTCAAAAGAAGAAGCTTAAGCTATTCTACAATGGTTTTGTGTTATTACTGTTCGTTTATTTGACTTTTTTTGTGTTGTTTTTATTTTTTTTTATTGTTTGGAATGGTATTGTCATGTAGGTTTCTATTGTATTTTGGACTTTTACTTATTTTTTTTTTTATAATCTTGTTGTGTTATTATTGTTACTTGAACTTATGTTGTTTACTTGAATTTTTGCTTATTTTTTTTATTATAATTTTATTGTGTTATCATTATTTACTTGGATTTTCACTTATTTATTTAAATTTTTCGTTTTATAGTTATGTTTAAAAACTTAAAAAAAAAAATATTTTTAAAAAATTACATAGATTTAAAAACTCGATTAACTCAAAAATTTTTCATTCGAATCGATTCCATCGAATGCTGACCCCTAATGCACCTGATTTACTTAAAAGCTATAAAAATGGAAGACTTAGACTATTAGAAATCAACAAAGTCCGAGATAATTGAGAGAGAACAATGGAAGGGATAGAGCACCGACTGGTTAAAGTGAACGGCATAAACATTCACGTAGCTGAAAAAGGTGAAGGCCCAGTCATCCTTTTCATCCGTGGCTTCCCAGAGCTTTGGTATTCATGGCGTCTCCAAATCTTGGCTTTATCTTCCATGGGTTACCAAGCCGTTGCTCCCGATTTGAGAGGCTAAGGCGACTCGGATATTCCGGACGCAGTCGACAGTTACACTTGTTTCCACATAATCGGCGATCTAGTGGAGTTGATAGACGTGGTGGATCCGGATGAAGGGAAGGTGTTTGTGGTAGGGCATGACTGGGGAGCCATACTGGGATGGAATTTGTGTATGTTTAGGCCTGATAAAGTGAAAGCATTGGTGAATCTGAGTGTGCCGTTTTTGAGGTTTCATCGGGAAATCAAGCCTGTTGATGCTTGGAGATCTTATTATGGCGGTGATCATTACATCTCTAGATTTCAGGTAACTTATTTCTTTTAGTTTCTTATGGAAGGTTTTATTATTGATATACATATATATATGTACATGTTTGTGTATATATTACAGGAACCTGGAGAAATAGAAGGTGAATTTGCGGAGATTGGGGTGGAGAGAGTTGAGAAGGAACTTTTGACTGATTTTCCAGTTTTGTTGCCAAAAGGGAAGCTGTTCAAACGTCCATTAGATGAACCAATTACATTGCCTTCTTGGTTGTCCGAGGAAGATGCTAATTTCTATGTCACTGTATTCCAGAAAACTGGCTACACTGGTGGACTCAACTTCTTCAGAAACTTTGACAGGTATATGTATACGTGTGATAATTATTTGGAACAATTCATAGATAGGATTGAGAATTTTTCAATATATTTATATATCAAATCATTCATAAAAAATGATTTTAGGTTGGAATTTATGCATTTATAACTTTTTTTTTTTAATGTACTATTAAGGCTTCTGTATTTAAGAGTCTGGTTTGTACAGTTAAAATTGTTCTGATTGATGGGATAACCAGATATTGACATGTAACATGTACATCATATTGACGTACGTGGACCAATATTTAATAGTAGAAATGGATCTACATTTAGTAGAAATGTACAAGGACTCCTTGTCTATTTTTCAAGTAGTAGAGGCAAAATGTAATTTCACTTCTAGTACAATAATTTTCATGGTACTTTTACCCTTAGTACATAGGGACTAAATTTGAAATTTGTTTTTGATCTGATGGCAGAAACTGGGAACTATTGAAACCATGGGTGGGTTGTAAGATCAAAACACCAACCAAGTTCATTGTGGGGGATAAGGATCTGGTTTACCATATGCCTGGTATGAAGGATTACATTCACAATGGTGGGTTCCAAGAAGATGTGCCATCTCTGCAGCAAGTGGTGGTGATGGAAGGTGTTGGCCATTTCATCAACATGGAGAAACCGGACGAGATCAACCAATACATTTATGACTTCTTTTGCCATTTCAATTGAAAAAAATAAATAACTAATCTGATAAAAATATCATAAAAGCTCTTATACTAGGAGTTGAATTGCACTTTGTTTTCTCTACTAAAATAAATGAGCAAATTAGTTTTTATATGCTAGATTCAAGAACAAATTGATCATTTTTTAAAAACATTTCTACTATTAAAATTAATCCTTGTACGTCGACATAGGTACACATGATATACCATGTGTAACAATTTGATTATTCCGTTAGTTATACCAGTTTTTAATAGTAAAAATTAATAAAATTAATTTGCTCTTTGATTTAATATGCAGAGATTAATTTGTTCATTTTTTAGTAAACGGGATAATATGCAATCTGACTTTTAATACAAGAATCTCTATAATATTTTTACCATAAAAAAATCATGCATTTCAAGCCTTTTGTGTAATAAAAAACCTTGACTAAGATCCAAGTGATGAAAGATTTATTTGTCTTTGATGTTGAAAAATGGTGTGAAAAAGTATTTTTTAAAAAATAAAATATTCATTTTAAATATAATATTATAAAGTAGAAGATATGATGTAATTCTTAATAAGAAAATAATTTCAGGATTTGATTCTATCATAAGTCTTCAAACAATGGATTTGATTCTAATTCGATGCTAAAAACGTTTTAATTGAGTCTTTTTATCGTACTAATTGTGCTATTTTATCGGTTTAATTAATAACTTATACATTAACTCAAATTTGACAGGAAACATATTTATACTTATATGACATTTGTTTAATTGTAAACACCATAAATTATATCCAAAGGGGGTAGGGAGTGTTAAGTCGCTTGGTGAAATAAAAATTAATTACTATAAATTAATACAATTATAAAATTTAACTTTTGATTTTCAAAAATTTATAATCCAATTGTGATCCACCCTCGCCACCTTCGACAAATTGTAAACATGTATACTTTAAATATGTTGTACGTCGTACCCGAACTGAAATTCAATACCTAAATTAACAATGACAAACTTGGTTGTTTAAGACTAAACTAAAACCTCTTTTTAAGTTTAAGAATCAAAGTCAGAGATTTAATAAATTAAACAAATGATCAATCATTTAGACAAACTCAGTGAACAAAATTAAATTAAAAATCAGATTCAATAAGATTTGAATCCGACATTTGAGATTTGCAAGAAGGAAGCTTTGACTTTTTTCTCTCTTTTTTAAAAAAAAAATATTTTTTAAACCCTATAAACATACAAAAAGTGAGTAGGGGGATCTTGACTATCTAGCTAAGGGATAAACCTTTTTTTTTTTCTTTTTTTTTTTTTGAGAAACTCCAATCTAAATCGTATCAAACTTACTAAACACGAAATTTAGATCAATTGGTTCATACAAACAACTATCTATCGGTAAAATTCGAATCCCAACATATGCAACGTTCGGTAAAAAGATATCTCGATGAGTCCCCTAGCTAAGTGGGGAGCAATGGTGGTACAAAGAAAAAACCTAACAAGGTGGTGCAATAATATACATAACATCAATGTCATGGCAAGCAGGGAATACATAGAACCTGAGGAAAAACTCGAGTTAGGAATAGTCGAAACACCGACACCGACATTCAGACATTGTTTGTCCTAAATAGATTTCATCAATAAAAAAAAATGCCTTGGTAATTTTAAGCGGAAAAAAAGGTGAAAAACACCAATGCAGAATCAAAACAATCATGTCCTGCTAGTACAAACTTATGGTACATGAAAAT
Organism: Kokia cookei; assembly: GCA_039519145.1. Lineage (NCBI taxonomy): Eukaryota > Viridiplantae > Streptophyta > Magnoliopsida > Malvales > Malvaceae > Kokia > Kokia cookei. Next base: position 39,684,449 of record CM076910.1, read on the forward strand.
CGATAAAAGCTCGACATACTTACAATTAGTAAAACCCGGGAGGTCTGTTAGGGTTCTAATCAAGTTCTATCGTCCGGACCGGCAAGCATGATCTGGAAGATTTGTTTAGCAGCAGAAAGAAAAATGTGATGAGCAAATTGAATGGATTTCATTGGTTTGTATTCAAAACATGTTGAATGTTTACAAGCAAGAATTTGGAGAACCACTACTTACATTGCAGTCAAAAGCAAATCTCCGGGCAAGCATGATGGCTGCATTCCGATCTCTCTCTGATTCAAATGCTAATACAACCGAAAATCCTTTCTTTGCTAGCCAAAACAATGCCTGAGCGGCTGCGTTTCCGCCACCTCGGACTCCACAGAGCTAAAGCACATGCATAACGTGTGAGAAACTAAACAAAGTTATGTGCAACGGATATCAATGTATCAGAAATGTCATGTTCCATATCGATGTGTTTGCATGCAATTCTTGTTCTATTCCTTTTCTTTATTATTTTTTTGAATTATTCAGTAAATTTCTTCTAAAAAATAAAATCCAATAGAAAATAGAAACAAATTAAAAGGATATACACAGAACTATCTTCAAGGCGAATCTTTCTCCGTTTTTCGCTTTTTCCATTAGAGTAACATCAAAGCATTTCTTTTTAATGAGAATTTACGAGATTTGGTACCTGCATCGTGCTGGAATAATATTCTTTAGCAATTGCAGTCTTTCCTTTACATAGCTTCATCCTCATCTTTCCTACATGTAGTACATGAATGGATTCTGATGGTTGATCTACACCATTCATTTGGGTAACAACGACCTACAAAACAGTATAACAATGTTATAAAATATTAGAAGCCGAAATAGATTGTTAAAAATCTTTACAGAAGATATGAGAAACATTTTTGCGATCCATTCATTTAGGGAATAACTACCTATAAAAATCAATAAAAAGCAAAAACAAAGGACTAAATAGTTAAAATTTTCACCAAATACAAGTAACATATTTTGATCTATTCAGTAAGATTATAGAGTCTATTTGGTCAATGAGAAGGGTTAACGACAAAGAGGTCTGAGGGATTGCTTACAGTTCAAAATTCAACAATATTTTTCTAAAATTTTAAGGACTCAAGGTCCAAGGGATTGTTTAGGGTTCAAATTTCTAACAAGGACAAGAAGTTTAGCTAAACAAATCAATGACCAAATCCAAGTCAATACTGAAAAATAAAGCCTACTATACATTTAGCTATATACAGGAGGACGTTTTAAAGTAGGAAATCATACATTGAATTCAAGATCATGTTTCCGCACAAGTGCCTCCACATAGTTTCCCAAACCCGCAGCTGCATTCACCAACAAAGAAACTAAAGTTATAAATTTGAACAAATAAGGAGAAATAAAATACCAAAAACTTGTAAAATAAGGTTTTTTTTCAAAATAATAATTAGCCATAGAAAATCCAATAGCGAACCTGGATCAATGGCACCAGTAGTAGTCAATTTGATCAGCTGGTAATCATAAATAATCTCAGCCTCCAGGCTTCGACCAACGTCAAAAGGCTCCGGAGCATAAACAGATTTGCAAGCACCTGGATATAGCAAGTAGATGAACAAAATCAGATACAAAAAGGAAAAAGAAAAGATCATTTGTTGCCCACAACAGTTGAACATTAGCATCTTGATCTAGTAATGATTACTTCATTAATGTTCTGAATTCATCCATGACTTAGTCTTCTTTCTCCTATGATAAACTATTCGATTTTCAGTATCATAAATAACATGTTTTCCCATTGGATAATATATGCGTTCAGACTACTTAATGGCTAATGGGATACTTGAACATGGAGAACAATATTTTGCATACTTTACCTACAACCTTAATTAAATAAATCAACAAAAGTTATATCTATGTCCACAAAGGTGTCTAGCTTCAAGGAATAGGAAATGTTAACATGACAATTGGCTAACAACCGGTAGAAGTACCTTGGAGGCCATTGTACTATGAGTCGGAGTGCATTTTACCCCCTCTACTAAAAAAATAAACAAATTAATCTCTGGATGTTAAATCAAAGAACATATGGTACATGTGGCAAAGCCATCTGTAACTGTCTCGTTATTCCGTCAGCTACGCCAATTTTTAAATAGTAAAAATGGATAAATATTTTAATTGAAAGAACTAGTCGGCTCTTTAATTTAACATACAAGGACTAATTTGCTCATTTTTTTAGTAAAGGGAGCAAAATGCAATCTGATTCTTAGTACAAGGACTTCCATGGTACTTTTACCGCTAAGAACCTAATTAAATATTGCACGACAGGCAACAAATTTAAACATATTGATTAACGGTAATCATAAATGAAGACAGCCCCTCCTAGTAATATAAAACATTACCTGATATAAGCTCTTTTTTGCCACCTTCAGATGAAACACGATACCACTGAATTGAACATTTAGAAAGTTCGGGAGCAATATCAGAGCAAGGTTTAATCCTCAAATATGAACCTAAAGTTTCAGCGCCATCCAATTCATAAAAACTAGATAAATTATCCTCGACTCCCTTGCTTCTTGCTAGCTGCAAAAAAATAGGATAAGGAAATCAGAAGGTTAAAAAAGTGAAAGATTAAAGAAAAAAAAATGGAACTATAATATGTGCCAGTTTGTTCCACACAAACTCATTGATTATCTGTATCCGAAATGGAATAACGATATTACAAAATTAGGAGCTGGTGCATAATTCAGGGAAATAATCTACTAAGGATGAATTTTAATAGAATGGCTAAAGAAAACTGATAAACTAAACAGAATTAAGAGGTAGAAGGAAAACCTCTTTTTGAAGCAGCAGGGATCGCTTTGACTTCTCCGCGAGTTGAATCCTTAATGCACGAAGCTCATGTTCCATATCCATAACCTGCATATTGCTACTAGTTTAATCCATCCACTAGTTCAACTAGGAAAAAAAACGAAATAAGCAACTTGCAGAAATGGTGTTAATTCGATCTGTCATGCTGCAAAGCAACCATATGTTAGATGAGGCTTCTAGACTAGCAACATACAACTTGAATCATGGAAAGAAATAAACCAATTTCCATGGATAAAAAAATTTGAGACAGCAGCATGCTATAAACACACAAGTGACTTAAAGTAATTTGAAAGAAGGTTTTTGAATATTAATGATGGAAGGAAGAGTAAAAAAATCAGTGACAGATCTTAGTCAAACCTTGCTTGGTTGGTGCAGCATTATGATCCGTCTGGCCTCTTGAACTTCCTTCATTAATTCTTCCAAATCCTGAAATCCATGCTAATATTTGTTCAAAAACTGCAACACTGCTACATGAGAGGATGACAATAGAACAGCATAAATATGAAATTTGTATTAACAGATAGCCAAATTAACATATGTCTAATCAATAGATATTTTAACAGTTTAATGCAATGTGAAATGACAAGAGTATCAGCATAGAGATAGCTGCATTTAGCAGGTTGATCTTTAACAAAGCAATTTTCTCATTACAGAACTTTAAAAGTCGATAAACAGAATATTAAAAAAAAAAAAAAAACCTGTTTGCCTGTAGCTCGAGACATCTTTTCATGCTCCTGAAGGGCCTCTTCTACTCTCTGAACAGCTGCTCTTGCATTCTCAATTTCAGCACGTGCAAAAGCTCTTTCCTCATCGACAAGTTTCTTAGCATCTTGAGAAGCCTATTTGGAGACACAAACATGCAAAAGTAAAGGTTGTCAGGGATGCAGGGTCAAGGAATTTTTGGTAGTTTCAAAAGGAAATCAGCCAGCATTAATCATAAGCTATATTACCTGCTTAAGGAAATTTGCTAGTTTCTTTACTTCTGCCTTTTCTTGAATCAACTCTCCTTCTCTTTGAGTCAGCTGAACAGCTAGAGCTTCCACCTGGATTAGCAACCATAATTTAAAGTCATTTTTGCCTCACTTGAAAGTTGGCAGGCAATATACATCAATCAAGAATCCAAATAGATAGTTTTAGAGGAACCATGCAAAGGGGGAAAGATATAACCAGGGGTTAAAGACAACATTCCCCCTAAAAATGAAAAAAATTCAATTCAGTCCCTTTAGAAATAATAAAATTACAAGTTAATCCATGGAAAAATTGCTCTTTGCCCCCCAATATGAAAAAATTATGTTAGGTCCCTCAAAAAATGATGGAATTATAAATTAATACATGATAAAATTGCATTTCGATCTGTCAAAATTTTATAATTCAGTTCCAGCCCCCCAAAAAAATTCTGGCTTCGCCCCTGCAAGCATTTAAGGATTTTTCCCTTTTGTTCCGTACCTTTATCCATTTCTCCTCCCAAAAGGTTGGGGGAAGACATGCATCCTCAAAGCTGATATATTCAAAGAATGTGAACAATTTTCTTCCAGAAAATGAAGTTGATTTCATACTTCCATACTGTAAATGATAACTTAGGACTTAAATCATTATTACATAAGGCGGAAGATAAACGTACACTTACCATTCTTTTTCTAAAACCAAATCCTTCTTTACTATAAGGCAGTGATGGATACAACATATCATATTTAAGGTAAATTAAGTTCCTGTCCTAGTGTTTTACCGATAATTTACAACATGGAACAGTGTTGATACAAATGATAATAACATCCTCGAACCTAACAAAGCCAACAAAACACAACAAATTGGCAATCATGCCCTTATAGTTATGGCATTTTTTTTCTTCATCTTTCACCATGTAAGTTATTTCTCAATGCAGGTAGACTGATAGCAAGGTTTTATTGAATTAAAACTTAGTAATACATTTTATGGCATCACTTTTATAACCTTATAGGTAATAAATTCACTGGTAGAAGCAAAAGAGCAACACACTAACCAAGGCAATAGCTTCCACTACATCATCCTTGTTTCTTCCAGCCACACGTCCTTTTAAAGATTCCAGGGCATCTCTAAGCTTCTTCAAAAGAACATGTTTCTCCAGTGAAGCAGCCTCTCTGAGTTTAGCCTGAATCCAATAAAGGACTAGCTTAAATTTCTTCATATGACAATCCGGATTAAATAGAAATCAATAATAGTCTCAAGGCTTCTCAACTGTGACTAGAAACAACAAACACAGATAGTACAATCACTTGCATAAACAGTACTCAGCCACCTAACACGCATAACAAAATGATAATAACCGCGAAAGAGAAATTTGCTATTTCAACCAACCTCAACTGTGAATAGAAACAACAAACACAGATAGAAGAATTACTTGCATGAACAGATTACTCATTCAACCAGAGGCGACACCAGGGGGGGCTGGCAGGGGCCTTGCCCCCCCCCCTTTTAAAAATGAAAAATATTCAATTCAGTCCCTTTAGAAATAATAAAATTACAAATTAGTCCATAGAAAAATTGCACTTTGCCCCCCCCCAAAATATGAAAAAAATTCTGTTTAGTCCCTTCAAAAATGATGGAAATATGAATTAATACATGATCAAATTACATTTCGATCTCTCAAAAATTTTATAATTCCATTCCGGCCCCCCTAAAAATATTTATGGCTTCACCCCTGCATTCAGCCCACCTATTTCTTCAATCAGTGATACTCTAAGATGCATGACAGAATGATACTAACACATAAAACAAAAGTTACTGTTTTTTCATCTTAGTGACACTCATGAAAAACAGAGCTAAGCTTTCATTATTAAAGTAAAATACAAACCAATTTATATGTAGATTCAAACAACCTATTCCCAGGATTCATCATAAGGCTAAAAAACATCGATCCAATGTTAAGCAAACTTGTATAAATAAATGACAATAGAATGAATTTAACCTCTTCAGATAACTTAGCAGCAGCAGCTAACCCTTTCTCGAATTTACTAGCAAGATCACGAACTGAGAGGCGTTGTTGCTGCTCCAACAACAAAGCGGTCTCACGTGCCACAACCTCCTTCATAGACAAAACTTTAGGATTTTCTTTGGCATCAATGATCTGATTATTTGACCCAATTCTGTAACTGGGAAAACGACTCGAAGTCGAAGCAAATATTACATCAGCTGAGACACCTGGAACTGCTTCCTTTTGCATAGTATCACCAAAAGTCCGACTTATCCTCGTCATTGTCTGAAACTAAAAAACTCTGATAAGATCACAAAAAAAAATTTAATGTTAGGGTTTTGAAAAAAAAATTAAACTACCATGAAAGTATTAAGCATGAAAAAAAATCATTACGAAAAATGACTTGTTAACAGCTTAAACCAAAAATGTCAGTCACTATCAAGTATCAACCAACCTAAATTGAATCTATAAGACGAAATAATTATCAAATTAGTTGCCAAACATCTAACTAGAAAAAAAAACAACAACTTTAATCAGATAATTTCAAGTTCAATTATCCCAAATATTTTTTTAAAATACATTTTTTTTCTAAATGCCAACCCAAATAAAAACACCACATTAAACACCTGCAAAGTAGAGGAAATAAGGGGGGAGAGAGAATATTTGGTTATCCGAAAACCTAATTCAAGAAAAAAAAGTTGAAAAAGAAAGGGGAAATTTTGAGAATTGGAACTTACAGGTCATGAAAAATGCGAGGAAAATAGGGAAAATTAAATAGAGGAATTAGATTGTTGGATCAAGTAGATTGAAATGGAAATGAAGCTTTGGATTATCTACAAAAAAATAATATAAATAATTGACAAATAAAATAAAAGGAAAACAAATAAGAGTTGCACGTTTTTTTTTCCTGCCTTTTTAGAAAAAGGTAAAAGCAAAAAGACGAAGAGAAGAAGTTGCCGTCCAGTCTACGGCCCTCACTTTTTTAGGTTAAAATATGCTAACGTAGTACCTGTACTTTGATAGAATTTAGATTTAGTCCCTATAAAAAATTAAATCTCAGTCCAATAGTTGAAAACGGAAGTATTTTTCATCAAAATTTTTATAATTGATAAAACCATAAACATTTTAAGTAATTTTCAACGATGATGATAATAATCAAACTAAAATTTTTAAATTAAAAAAATAAAAAAAAATTAAATTTTTAACTTTCAAAATATATAGATTAAACTTCAAATTTTATAAAAATACGAATATATAATAGCACTAGCTATAAAATATATATTATTTTTGTTGTACTTACCAATAGTATATATTTATTTTTCATCACCCGCCTATTAAAAGTTACAAAATAACTCTTTTAACATATCGAGTTAAACTTCAAAATTTTAAATTAATCATTTAAAACATAATTTTGAATATTAACAAATATTTTAGAATTTAAAAAATGTATTAACTTCTAAATATTTATTTTTATCATTGTTTTTTAATTCGAATAATTAATTTAAAAAACATTTTATTTATTCAATTCACGGATCAAATAGTGGATCCTATATTCTTGACCGTGAGTCATTCTCCAAATAATAATTTCTCTTTCATTTATACTTGAATTTAAATTAATATTTTAATTTGATATAATTTAATATAGTTTATAATTTTATAAGTTAATTCAAATTAATTAAGATTAATTATTTCAATATTGATGGATGATCTAACTGATCAGCCCATCAAATCATCAGTTGTTGATTCAACTTTTTAAACTAAAATTACTAATTGAAAATATAAAAAATAAACATAAATATCATTTTATAAATGTTTGAATTAACTTAAATTTGATAAAAGTTTTAAATATTTAAATTAATTTACTAATATTTAATTAAATATTTAAATTAGTTTATATCAAATTTTTAATCAACTCAATCAATCTAATTCTATCAACGTACATGATAAATTAGAAAGGTACTTTTTTTTTAAATAATTAAAGGCGTTAATTATTTGAGATGACCAATAAATAGAAGGGCAAAAACCATAAATTGACCAATAAATAGAAGGGCAAAAACCATAAATTGACCAATAAATAACATATTAGTTATAAATTCTAGACCAAAAGAACTTTGAGAAAGCTCTCTGTCACAAAGTATAACTATGGCAAACACAAAGCAAAAATATCCATGTCTTTGATAACAAAAAAGTGATTCTAACTTCCAACAGAAATTAACATCAGAATCCCTTACAAAATAAACCAAAAAAGACATCAACCACTAGTTTTTTAAAACAAAACCAAAGTTTTTTTTAATTCATTCTCCTAATTAACTCGTTGATGAAATTCTCGCGGTTGCCAGCATCTCCACCTTCGACGTAATGGTTCCTCTTCTTCTTCAGACCACCTAATGGTGCCTTGAGCTTAAATGGCCAAAGGAAGTTGTTGGCTTCCTTGAAATGAGGTCCCACTGTCATTATCTCATGGATGAGATCTTCAACACAAATGATGCCGAACTTGCCTAGTGCCTAAAAACAACAATTCGCGATAAAAAGCATGCTTAGAGTCATCATTTTTGTTAGTATACACATCCAAACATCGATACAAGGATATGCTAGGATAAGTTCTACCAAAAACTATCCAAGTACACTGTAACGCAAAAAACGATACAAACCTGCTCAACGATTGTGTTGTCGATCAAGGCGACTCGCTGCTTGTTCAACTTTCCAAAGCCTCTTTTGTAAATGAGTTCCCTAACACTCTTGAGATTTGGGTATCTAGAAGCATACATAGTTTAGAAGTAAGATACGGCAAGTATATAAAACTACAAAGATGGAAAGAGAGGATGCTGCTATACCCATAAGTCACATAAGGTTCAACAAGGTGAAGCATGTTCATAGTTGCCTTGTTCACTTTAAGAAAAACACCATTGAAAATCTGTATTTGATAAAAGAGCAAACACAACAATTCAAATTCGGGTTTTGTTATAAGTAAAATTAACTTCAAATCCATTAACAAATGTAAGTTCATATCAAAATGTGCTAGTCTGACAGCAAGTTAGCAATTAATTACAAGCAAGCACATTAAATTTTGTGTTAACACAATCAAAATGACAAATCATCCAAAGTTTCAACCACTTCGAACTATACAAACATCATAATCGAGTTTAAATATCAACTCAAGACACGGGGGAAATGGGAAATTGATTCTCATGAACCATATTTCTCTGAAGATCCGGTAAGTACCTGTCTCAAACGTAGGAGCTGCAAGATCTTTCTGGTCCTTGGGTGCATGGCATTGATGCTGAAAACAAACATTCACATAACATGTTACTATTTGAAGTTTAGGCTCATAAAACTCCACAATAAAATGCCATAAGAAACACGTACCCACGGATTCTAACTATGAACAAAAGCTTAGCTTCTGGATCAACATAGAATCCTCCTTTCAACTTTGCCTCACGCTTCAATTGAATCAACTCTTTTTCCTACCAATTACCAACCACACACACAAAATGATTCAGACACTTCAACGGTTTGATGGAAGATATATTTACATAAATCCGAAACAGAACATCATGAATTCATAACATATATACCTGAGCCTCGTACTCCTTTGCATATTGCTTAGCCCTATTGAAAATCAACTTCCGGTTCTCAACTTTCTTCTTCTTCGCGGCTTCGAGCTCCTGCTTTTTGGCAAGCTCCCATTCTTCATTCCTCTTGTTCTTCTTCAAGAGTGACTCAGGAACCAAAGCCTTTACTTCCTCACCCATTTCTACACACAAAAAAAGAAATCGAATCAGAAAACAAATTCCACATAATATCCAATAATCCCAAACAGTAAAAAACTCAAAACATAAACCCTAAACTATAATCAATAAATGGGTTCTCTTAATTTATCTTATCATAGAACGAAATCTTAAAAATATATATATGAACAGAGAAAACCTATTTCAACTAATAATGGAAATTGAGGGAGTGCCAAGTGATTCCATTAACTAATAAAGCAATATCAATGCAGAGAGTAATGACTAGTTAATAAGATTTTAAACATTGAATCCATAGAGGGTTTAATGAGATAAATGGATCAACACAAGTACCTGCGTTGTGGAGTGTCGGATCTCAGCTGCGGCAGCTCAAAAGGATTTTAGGGTTTTTGCGTAAAATGTAACTAATATAAAGAGTTGCTGGTACTAGGGTTATTGAAAGTACTGTGCGAGGTACAAGCGGCGGCCATTTTTGGGCTGGGTTTGAGCTTTTTGGGCTAAATAGGGGAAAAAGGACAAGAACTTTATGCTATAGTACAACTCAAATTTTCTTCTTTAAAGCCCAATTGCTTTGGGCATCTGGTAGGTGAAAGTATTGATTAGGTCCCCCTAATTTGGGATCGAGTCAAATTAGTCCCTATATTATTGAAAATAATTAAATAAATACCAATTTTTAGCAAAACTAGTATTGATTGTTTAAAAAATAACATGAAAATTATCTTTTACATTTATGGTTCAACTCTAAATATTTTTGTAATCATAAAAACTTTAAAAATATTAACTTTGATAAATTTCATCAAATATTCGAGCTATCATCAAAGTTGAGAGCATAGTTGCCTACAAATTCGAGCTATGTTGTAGGGCACGGGCTCAAACCCTAACCAAGTGCAAATATCCACATTTCATTGGCAAGTAACCGTGCACTATACATGATTTGTCACAATGAGACACTCCTGATCTATTGAATTTATTACTTATTTAGACTGTCACAAGCACTTGAGCTCTTGTCAAAAATAAGAAATAAAATCTCAATCGATGACGATATTTTAAATATTTTTTAAATAGTAAAATGAATTTTTGGAGTGTGTTGGGTTAATCCGAAAACATGCTCAGGCTTAAAATTTTATTTTAGAACTAAACTTGATCTATGACTATTTATACTTTTCACACATATAAAATTTAATTCATTTAATTCTAAAAATTAATTCCTATAATTATTTCGATTTAATAATTAAAACCAATCAATAACATTGTCAAGAGATATTGCTTAATGGTGACATTTTAAAATTAAAAAATTTCAAAACTCAATAAGTGATTCTAGTAGATAAGAGGATGATGTGCATCCAAAAAAACCCAAGTTTGAGCATATTATGTGCAAGGTATGTGTACCTTATCAAAAAGTTTCTTTAAAAAAGTATGAACAGATACTATCATATAATACCAATATGAAAACAATTGCTAACGACATTGTCTGTAATTTACCCTAAATCAAAAGAGCATATGGATTAATTTTTTGGAATTAAACTAAAAGACTAAAATTTAAAATGGCAAAGAGTACAGGGACTAGTAGCTGAATTATACCCAATCAGATTAAACAAATAGATTGGGACGATTTTTCGATATCCATTTTTCACTAATCCAACGTCGTCACCATCGCCGATACGTATGATTTTTCAATATGAGCTTCACTTTGCCGCGTTACTTCCTCAAATTCCATTTGAGTTTCACTTCAAGAACCGCATCTACCAGAGCTAAAAACAACCATGGTTATCTATTTTTAGCTCCCAAGGCAAATACAACGAAATTTACCACAGCTTCCATCCCCGGAGACAAACCCCAGAAAGTAAACGAAACGTTGCTGTTCTTTTCATTGTTTTTGGTTATATTTGTTTTTCTTTTGTTGTGTTTTTCTTATTGTTTTGATTTTTGATATTGAAAGCTAAGTGCGGAGGAGCTGTTGGTAGTTGTGGGTGGTGGAGCCGCCGGAGTTTATGGGGCAATTAGAGCTAAAACTGTTGCTTCCAATCTTAATGTTCTGGTCATTGAGAAAGGAAAGCTTTTATCGAAGGTTTTTAGGCTGTTTTAATGTCTTCTTTTTTTTGGGGTTAAAATAATGATTATTTACTGGTGAAAATAGTGTGTAAATGAGATACCGGTGCTCAGATAGTATACTACAGTACTACTCGGATTTGTCTCGAAAAGAAACTCGAATTCTGATTCTGTGATTATCGAGCTGAGCTGTGCTTGAGCTATCAGTTAAGCTGAACTCGAGCTTAGTAATATTCGGCATGAACAGCTTGCAAGCCTTATTAAGCTTAGTAATTATTGAGTCAAACTCGAATATGTATGAGCTTAATCAAGCTTGAGCATGAAAATTGATAAAAGAGCTTAATTGAGCTACTCAGCTCTATTATATCTTGAGCTAGGCTCGAGTTTAAAAATAGATGTTCAATCAAACTCAAGTTGAATATCAAGCTCCGAGTTTCGAGTTGAGCTCAAGCTCGACTTAGCTCGATTATACCCCTAGATGAGATGTGCAAAATTTCAGTTATTGAACTGTTTATGTTTGTTTCAGGTTAAAATTTCTGGGGGTGGAAGGTGCAATGTCACCAATGGCCATTGTGCTGACAATTTAGTAAGATATATATATATATATATGTGTATGTATGTATGTATGCATGTATATTGTTTTTTCATCGGTTGAGTGAGGAATTTGCAGGTTTAGATTTTAGACAAAGATTATTCTGTTCTGTAATAAATGATGAGATTAATTTAACCCCTTAAAAGGTTTTAGCAGATCATTATCCTAGAGGTAACAAAGAATTGAGAGGCTCTTTTTTCAACATGCATGGCCCTACAGATACCATATCTTGGTTTCTTGATAAAGGGGTGGATTTGAAGGTTATTACTTCTATTTTTCTTAAACTACTCGAGTTTGATATTGTGTTACATTAATATTTGATCCAAATACGGGCATGGAGATCTGCCCCTTACTTGAACCAAATACGGGCACGGAGATATGCCCCTTTCTAAATACATGGAAAAAACTCGAAGAAAAATTGAATATGCCCGTGTTGGATGTGTATCCGTATTGGAAAGTTGCTTGTCTTTCTCACATTTGAAATGTATATTTATTTCTCACAGACCGAGGATGATGGAAGAGTGTTTCCGGTCAGCAATAATTCTTCTTCGGTCATTGATTGTCTTTTATCCAAGGCAAAGTGTAGGGGAGGTATGTCTCTCCGCCTGCTAACCGTAACAACAGGTTATCTTGTTCCTGGTTTTTCATTTTTCTTGGAGTATCCATGTTCTGGCACATGTCTAGCCACGAGTAAAGGGCTATAACTATCTAATGACCCTTACATATGCTGGTATCTGACACTCACATCTAAGTCCGAGTAACATAACATCTTATGGCATATTAACATAGATTTATATGCTAAACCAGTACATTTCCTTGGACCAGTTTCTTTGCAAACCGGGAAGCTTGTGATCGGTGCATCAGCTAGCGCTAGTGGAAAATTCCTTCTCAAGATCGAGAAGCGTACACTCAAGTCTGTTGAACTTGTAGAAGCTGATTATTTGTTGATTGCTAGTGGAAGTAGCCAGCAGGTATGGATCAATGGATGGATAGTTATTAACATGCTCATCGTAAAGCCTTGAGTTTCCTGAAAAATGATTTTTGCTCATGTTGCAGGGTCATAATCTTGCCGTCCAGCTTGGTCATTCGATTGTAGATCCAGTGCCAAGCTTATTCACTTTTAAGATCGAAGATTCACAATTGGTAGAGTTGTCAGGGGTAACTTTCTCCATTACTTGGAAAACCCTTAATTATGCTATTCTAGATTTCAGTATAAACATGCACGGTATTTTTCATTGATGTCCATTATTGTATTTTCTCAAAAGCTTGATTCGTTATTTCCTTTTCATTTTCTACGAGCTCAGGTTACGTTTTCAAATGTTACCGTGAAACTGAAATTAGAAAATGTTCAAAGGAACATACCTCAACTTACCCAGGCATGTTTCCTTCTGATGTTTTTGCGTGTTAATGCTCAATACTTTGTATTGTATTAACTACTAACCGGTATTTCCGGACTATTAGGTTGGCCCTATGTTAGTCACTCACTGGGGTCTTAGTGGACCGGCAATTCTTCGGCTATCTGCTTGGGGTGCTCGATACCTGTATAGCTCAGGTTACAAAGGTGAGTACATTTTATTTTGCCTGGTCCCATAATACAAAATTTACGGTTGATCTCCTAAGTTGATAGTGTTTTGATGCAGGGAAACTGATTGTGGATTTTGTACCTGATTTGCATATAGAAGATCTAAAATCCATGCTGAGCCAACAGAAAAATAGGTTTCTGGTAATTTGAATCCATATATTGTCTACCTTTAGGCATATAGTTGGAACCATGAATCAGTTTGTTAACATATGGTCTTATTTGGAGGTCTGAATAATTAGTCAAGTTGAGCTCAGCTTGGTATATTGATGCCATGCAGAGGCATGTAGACTTTTTACCTACAGCTTGAACCAGGATAACAGCATAATCTATACCATCTGACATAACAGATCTTTGTCTTGAATGCTTGCTATTGCAAAAGTACCCATGTTCAACATAACAGATCGTATCCAACAAATCAGAATATACTTCCTTTTTCTCGAACTACCTGTGTCCAACAGCCATATCTGATGCTAATCTGGACATGGGTATAGATAGGGACATGAAATCATAGAAAAATCGAATCTACCTATGTCAAGCACTTTGATTAAAGTTGATATCTTGAGTTATCCGATGTAACTTTTGATCGTGTGGACTTGATAGTCTATAGTAACAGCATGCTTAATAGAAATTCTTTATTTCTTTATCGATTCTTTTTCCAGAAACAAAAGGTGCTGAATTCATGTCCAATGGAATTACAACTCGTTAAGAGATTTTGGAAGTATATATTAGACCGTGAGGTTCGTGAATGTTTTGATTCGAAAGTTTATAGTTTGTCTTTTTTATCCGATGTTTCCGAGTTGAACTCATAAACAATACCCTTTTCATTAATAGGGTTTAGTCGGAGATACTTTGTGGGCTTCGGTCTCGAGTAGTTCTATAGTTTCTATTGCTAATCTCTTAAAGCATTGCACGTTCGAAGTGAAAGGAAAGGTATGTCTTAAACCTGTTAAATCTGTTTGGTTTTTTTGTTGTTGGTTATTTTTCTGAGTGGATGTATTTGTTGTTTTAATGAAGGGCCAATTTAAGGACGAATTTGTCACTGCCGGAGGAGTCCCATTGTCGGAGGTTCACTCTTTTTTTCTTTTTTATTCTATGTCCCTTTCCCGTATATCTCGGAAATATGACTTTATTTTTTCTTGCTTGTTCAAAGATCCATCTGAATACAATGGAAAGCAGAATTCAACAGAATCTATACTTTGCAGGAGAGGTAGTTAAACTACATGCATGGTTCTGAAGATTCGATCGAGTCCTTAATTGTATGAATCCCATGTGTGGGTCGTTAAATTTGAGGATGTTCTTGCGCTGATTAAATTTGAAACTTGATTGCAGGTACTAAACGTCGATGGGGTGACTGGTGGTTTCAATTTCCAGGTGAGGAAGCTAACATTTATATTCATAGTAGCATCTCTAGGGGACCTAATAACATATTGTAAATGCAGAAGGTGGATTTTACCATTGTAGTTGAACTTTGAACAAATTGAAAACTACATCTAATGTAACTTTAAAGCCGTCAAGCCTACACGTGGGTATGGAGATATGACTAATGAATACAGATAAAAAACTTCAAAAAAAATCTGACCATACTTATGTCAAACACATACATCGGATACTCACACTTGTGTTCTAGTAACTTAGGCCAAGGCATTTTGACCTCGTCAAGGTGATGCTTGACAAAACCAATTTGATCTTATAAGGTGGGTATTCCTTGAAAACCAGGTTCAGGGCATGATGGAACTTTAAGGGTTGGGTCGGGTGGTTTTAGATCAAAATTTCGGGATGGAATGTGTGGTTGTCAACCTAGCAGTGGCACTCAGGGACAGGGAAGAGGGTGGTCTGTTTTTACTACATATAATCACATTGGGTTTGATCCTTGTTTTCTCAGAATGCTTGGTCTGGTGGATACATTGCTGGTTCCACCATTGGTAGACTTGCAGCAGGCAATGCTAATCTAGTGGGAGCCCTATGATTCAATATTATTTTAGAATTTTGGATTTATGTACTACAATTTCAGTTGGTGAAGGCAGAGTCTCTAGGTCCTGAGTATCCTTGCTCGAGATTTATCATGCACAATTATATACGTAGATCTTAGAGTCCTATCATGTGCAGTTGTCATGTGTGGATTTTAGTGCGTTGGTAGTCTAGATTGTACTAGTTCATAGTCTATTTGTGCTCAGATATATATATTTGTATTTGTATTTCGATTATACAGTACTTGTAACACTTTAAAATGTACTAGAATTTCATAGACAACCAAAGTTTTATATGAAAATATGTATAAATTGGAATTGTTTCAATCACAAAAATAGAATTATATAAATTTGACCATTTTATAAGAGTTGTTATTCAAAATTTCGATGAATTTTACTGAGATCAAGACAATGATATATGTTTCATTTAGCTCGGTTTCGTTAATTTTATATCTAAATCGATAGTATTAAATCTAATAAATAGGTAAAAGTATTATGAAAAATTTTATATTAAAGGTCAATTTGTAATTTGTTTTCTTTATTCAAGGAAAAATTAGCTTTTGAATGTTAAATTTTCATCTATTTTTAATTTTAAAGTTTGGTTTGGTTGATGGAATAATCAAACATGTGTATATCAAGTTTTTAATAGTAGAAAATTGATGAAATTTTTAATGAAAAAACATGTTTTGTATTTTGATATAATATAGCTTTTAAAATTTTTCAATGAAATTTTAAATTGTTTATTTAATTATTAGTATAACCAATCAAAACGATTAAATCTAGAATTGATGTTTTGATTAGTTCAATCGTTGAAGTTATTAAAACATTAGAAAAATGAATAAAGGTCAAAATATGGCATAATTTTTTATATTTATATATTTGAAATTTAAAAGTAAAAGGATTAAATTTGGAATTTGAGAAAATTAAAGACACTTAAAGGCATATTTTAACCTTGATTAAAATAAAAGAATTCAGAATCTGACATCATAGAGGCAATACTTTGATCTAATGACAAATCTAAGATTTCTACGTTTTGCAGAAATATAGGGTTTTTGTATATCATAATTTGACCACAAAAATACTCAAACCCCCACACTCAATAGTCAATTCTCCCCTCTTTTCAGCTTTGCTTCAAATTTCGATCACATTTCCCCTAAATTCCGTCTTTTTTCTTCAAATTCCCCACAATGGCCATCACTTTCTCAGATCTCCACACCGAATATTGCCTTAAATCCCTTAATGACTTCCTCACCGGCAAATCTTACATCTCTGGGTATTTAAATTTTTACCCCCAATTATTTTGCCACTATTTCCCCATATAACCCATATTTTTATTTTCTTCAACTTTTATCAATCAAATCTTTATGGGTTTATTTTGTAGGGATTAGCTGACTAAGGATGACATAAAAGTTTATGCTGCTGTTTTGAAAAATCCTGCTGATTCATTTCCCAATGTGAGCCAATGGTATAATTGTGTGTCTTCCCACCTTGCTGCTAGGTAAAATTTATTTTCTTATTACTGAATCTGAAGACTATGTATTAGAAAAGCTTACGTTGTTCTTTAATGGGGATTATGTATTAGCTTCCCTGGGAAAGCTGTTGGCGTTTCACTTGGTGGAAAAGCTGATCCAGCTCAATCTGCTGAAGCTAAGGTGTGTGTCTCACAACTGTGTAAAATTTTAGGGATGGCAATTGGGTTTGGTCGGGTTTTTGCCCTTTCTGCATTCGATCCTAGCAGCTTTATTTTGATGTTTTAGTTAGTAGAGAGCAATCGATCGGTTTGGTTAAAAATCGGAAAATTGACTTAATCTACCTAGCTGTGTGTTTTAACCGACTAAGCAATAGATCTTAACTGATTTAACTGAACTGGCTAATCATTGCTTAGTTTGATTGATTAAGTTGGGGATTACAAAATGAAAGTATAGGAGCCAAACTGATTAAAAAAATAAGTATAGGGGCCAAATTGATAAAAATTAATACATGTACCAGAGTGATAATTTAGCTATAGTACAGGGGCCAAAAGAGGTATTAAGCCTAGTTTTGATAATGGCTGTTGGAATCGGACCGGTCGATATACCAATCTAGACAAAGGGGTTGAACCAGTTCTTGAGCTTTGAATCTGGGACAAAAAACTGATTAAACTAGTGGTTGAATCGGTTTTATAATTTTTTTAATATATTTTTAAAATTTTTATGAATTTTCCCATTTTTATGCTAGTCTCCTGCTGTGGACGACGACGACGACTTGGATCTGTTTGGCGATGAAACGGAGGAGGATAAGAAGGCGGCAGAGGAAAGGGAAGCCGCTAAAAAGTCTGCTAAGAAGAAAGAGAGTTAGTACTTGTGGTGTCGATTAAGCTTATGTTGCCTCCGAGTTGATTGAATATATATATGTATCTAACATTTATGCTCGAATGCTATGTTTTGCAATGCATTGATTTTTTGGACATTTTTTTGGTTATTTTAGGTGGAAAATCTTCGGTACTGTTGGATGTTAAACCATGGGATGACGAGACTGACATGAAGAAGTTGGAAGAAGCTGTTCGATCCGTTGAAATGCCTGGACTTTTCTGGGGAGCATGTACGGTTTGGTTTTAAAATTCTTCGTTTTCTTTAGGGTTATTTGCACTATATACTCGTAAACTGTGACCTAGATTCTAACTGAAAATTTTAAAGTATTAGTATCATATCAATTAGGTCCTTTCGTCAATATACATGTCAGTCTGGGTTTTAAATGCCCGTCCAAATCTACAATGGATGACATGGATTTACTGTGTTAAAATCTATGTTGTTGATTAGCAAATGCATAAATTTGATCTCAGGTCAGACAACTAGTGGCAGATCTTGGTACTATTTTTTTTTTTTTTTGGAGGGGGGGGGGGGGCTTAACTAAAATTTAGGAGTTTAATTAGGTTTTTTCCAAAAAATTGGTGGGTCTAATTAAATTATTTAAAATTTTTGTGACAGTAATGAGAATTTCAGGCAAAAAAATTAGAAGAGTTGAATTAAATTTTTCAAAGAAATTAAAAGACGTAATGAAAATTCTCAAAAATTTTGGGGGCCAGATTAGAATTTTCAACAAACTTCAAGGGAAAAATGAAAATTTTGGGTGGCTTCCATCACAGTCCGCTACTGGATAACACCCAAGCTAACAGATAAGTTGACGGAAGAACTTGATTAATACGGTACTGATGCTTTCGAAGTTTTGAGATAACACCCGACACTTCTGTCCATCATAGGTATGAAAGTATGTTAATCCAATTTAGCCTACTCAACATATTCACATCCATATTTTTCACTAACATTTGAATCCGAGTAACATAGTCGATTTCACAACTGATGCTTACAATCCTTTCCTAACATTAATACTGAATTGCATAACGAATACTTGCAGCAAAATTGGTTGCGGTCGGATATGGGATTAAGAAGCTCCAGATCTTGCTTACAATAGTTGACGATCTTGTTTCTGTCGATACCCTTATCGAAGAACACTTGACAGTTGAGCCTCGCAATGAATATATTCAGAGTTGTGACATCGTTACATTCAACAAAATATAGATGAGGACGTCCTGGTTTTTCTTCTTCTTCTTCTTCTTCAAGAAATGTTGAAGCGTAAGCCAATTTTCAGCCATGTTTGAACCTTTTTGTCCCTTGCTTTACCCTTGTTAATGTTTTTATTTCGCAATGTGATTTGCTACTGAATTTGCTTTAGATTTGAGAATTGGATGTATGGGTTAAGAACAAGTTCGTGTTTTTGCTGAAATGGTGGTATTGTGGTATTAATGCTCAATGTTTTGGATTTTTTAAAAAAGAGAGGTTAGAATTGTTTATGGACTGATATCCGAAACATATGGGAGCCAAACTAGAATAGTTCTGGAAATGGCCCGATATGGTTGGATTTTATCAATGTTTTTAAAATCGAATCGGTGATCAAATCGGTCGAGTCACATGTTTGCCGACTCGACCAGTATGATTAAAAAAATACTAAAAATTCAATAAGAAGAGTTCAATTGCTTGTTCAACTAATTTTTTAGTCAGTTCAGTAAACCTGATCCAGTTCAATTCGA
This sequence comes from Kokia cookei, assembly GCA_039519145.1. NCBI lineage: Eukaryota > Viridiplantae > Streptophyta > Magnoliopsida > Malvales > Malvaceae > Kokia > Kokia cookei. The sequence goes on from CM076910.1 coordinate 39,704,245, forward strand.
ATATCATTGGAATTAACCAAGTGATGAGACTTGAACTTGAGTCATCAAAATACCAGGGCCTTAACTTTTGGGATGTATCATCGAGTATCATTTTTACTAGAACACGAGGTTAAGGGTGATTTTTTTATTTATTATTTCACATACTGCACTAAGATATTGTAATATGCGTAAATTGTGGATTTACAATTTTAATTTTGTTATTTTTAAAATTTAGTGGGCAAATATATTAGCATATGCAAATATTATGTTAGCTTATTATTTTAATATGATACTTAAAATAATTTACGTCATCCGATTAATGAATCTGACAATTATCTATCTGAATTAGAAATTTTAAATTTGAAAAATATAGGTATTAAAAATGATAAATTTAAAGAATATAAATTGAGTACATAACTCAAATATGGCATGAGATGAAATGAATTTAATTGTTATGGATTGAGTTAAAGATTAAAATTTTAAAAATTAAAAACTACAAGTACTAAAAATAATAAAATTAGAATATATGAATTAAAATTTATACTAAATCTAACCATAATTATATTGGAAGAGCACCTGGTAAAATCTATAAAATCAGATCAGTCCATAAAAATAATATTATACGATGTTTTGTTCTCAATATTTTCTCATATTTGAATTAAATAATATGTTTTAACTCATTCAAACTCAAATACGATAAAATCATGTTGCTTATGTCAAATTCTAAATAACATTTAGTCCTATAATATAATTTTTTTTGAAATGCTTATTTTTAATTTTAAGATTTATTTTATTTTATTTTATTAAATAATTTATCATGGCCTATATTTTTTTGAGCATTTGATAATATGATATAAACCTTGATAATTTTTTTTTTTACAGTTTAAAAATAATAATAATTGTCAAATTGTAAAATAAAAACATCAAAATATGTTGGGAGATTCCTTCTCGAATTTATAAAGCATAATCCATCAATGTGACGTACTAAAAATAACTAAACGCCATGCGTGACGACACGTTACTTTTCTTAGAGGTGACTTGCGTCCTTAGGTTAGGTATCCTCGAAAAGTAGAGCCATTAGAAATGAACAAATTATAGGAGTGTTAAATATGCAAAAAAAAAAAAACTATAGTATAGGGACCCTCCGTAGAATTTGACCTTTTGTTTATCTTATTATCACTGTACAGTCTAACATTCACTGTTGTTTTTTATTTTATTCTCTGCATTCAATCGTTCCACCACTTTAACAAACCCTAATCGTTAAATTTCTTCATCAAAGAACTAGGAATGGCGTGGAGGAACCAATTATCTCGAAATCTCAAAGAACTACGGATTCTGTTTTGCCAAACTTCTCCTGCCAGTGCCCCCGCTAGGTTTATTTCCGATTCTTTGCTCAATCCAATTTTTTATAAAAATTTAAAATTCGTATAATTAATTCCCTTTTTTTTTCTCTTGTATTAGATCGTTCGTGGAGAAGAATTACAAGGATCTCAAGACTTTAAACCCTAAGCTTCCAATCCTCATCCGTGAATGCCGTGGGATTGAGCCCCAAATGTGGGCTAGATATGGTATTTCCCTTTTATCCCTTCTGAATTTTTTTTATTTTTTTTTTTAAATGCATTGTTGAAAAATAGCTAGTTGTAAATAAAGTATTAGTTCAAGATGGTGAACCTACTTAGATTTGTGATTTGTTATATAATAAAGCTTCAAATTCTTCGTTCTGGCTGCTATCTAATGTTGGTCAAAGTACTCCGAGCATTGCTAACTTAAGATGCTAATATATATATATACTTGTATCATGGGTAGTTTTGATTCTAAATTTCGTTATGGTATCAGAGGAATCTTGGATGTGTAATTATGAGATCAGAGAAAATTTTAAGGGGGCAATTAGTGATTTACTAGCTCTTTGAATGAAAAAATGTTGTGCTTTGTCTATTTTTGTTAAAACACAATAGACTGTTTGGTGGGCATTTGGCTGATATATGACAAATTCGAAATAAATTTGCCAAAGAGGATTTAGTTGGCTTTGGGAAGTTAGGGAGTTTTAGGTTATAGTTGTGGTAGAATGATTTTGAGTTTAGTTCAGTATTGACTACAGATTTGATCACAAAATAGTGGCTGAAAGTTAAGAGTGAGATTGTAGGGATTTCTTGGCTGCTGCTAGATCATGTAAGCTTTGGATCGATTTGGTTGAGTGATTCTAGGAAAAATGGGTTACAAAACATGAAGAATTAAAGCTTGTGAAATAGTATACACAAGAGAAGGTCTTGGAGTGAATTAAGAGATGAAAGGATACGGTCTCGGATAGAAACTTAAGAAAGCATTAGAGAAGGAATGAACTTGAAGACCAATCGAGTTCCTGTATGTTTTGATGTAAATGAACATCCTAGATTTCGGACTTCCTTGATTAAAGATATGTGGTTTGAGCATTGTGTGTTTTCGAGAGCGAGTCCTTTGTTGTGTGTGTACATAAGATAGAAGCAAAGATTCCGTAAACATTGAACTAGTCCTGTGCTATTGGAAATTTTAATATACAATTGTATGAAAAAATGACCTGCCTTGGCAATGGAAAATTGGAGTGGATAAATAGAAAGATAGAAAATATAATTTTTCTCTCCACAGGTGTGCTCGGTAGGGAAGATGGAAAAAATGAAAGAAAAATAATTTTCTATGAACTTTTAAAAAATACATAATTTTGAACTAATATGCATCCCTCTCTCATTTTCTCTCCTCTTATAATCGCTTTTATGCATTTTGATGGAAAATAGTCAAATCTCATATTTTCTTTCCTTCCAAACGCATTCAATTTCTTTTCTTTTCGCTTTTTCACTCCCTCCTTTTATCCTTTCATTTTCCACTCAACCAAACACACCCTAAGATACTGGTTTCACCTTCTGTTGTGTTCATGACAATTAAAGTTTCCACAGTATCAGCATGAGGTGCTTTCATTGCGCATGCTATACTTTACTCCTAGTCAATTTTTGCGCCATTTATGGCATACAATTAACCAATCCTCTTTGATATCGATACAGATATGGGTGTCGAGAAGGGCATACGCTTGGAAGGTTTGAGCGAGCCGCAGATTTTGAAAGCATTAGAAGACCTTGCCAAAGCAGGGGCAGCGACCAAAGCCTAAACATATCGCCACCATTGAATCTAAAAGGTTCGAAATAAAACTCGTGTCTTTTGAGGAACTGTTTCCTTTTAATGGTTGTTGGGTCCTTCCCTCTGTTTTCAGCCATCATAACTGATTTTGTAAGATGATTGTTGAAAGTCTGCAGTATTTGTGTTCTTTCCCTTGCATTGCCTTCGCCTTGTAAGGTTTGAAATACCCAAGAAACTCCCTCTTGATTACTTGTTTGCTGTTATTTTCCTTTGTCCTTGTTAGCTAACATGTTAACTATAAACACTTATCGATCACCAATAAGTTCCAAAATTTTATTATCTTGATATAATATGATTTTAGAATAGGCTTAATACGTTACTTGGTAATTGAGTTTGAAAATATTTTTTTTACATTTTGGTACTTGAAGATAAAAGTGTTAACTTTTTAGTGTTTAATTCAGTTTTTAAAATTAATTTGATGAATTTAAAAAAAAATTTGATTTGATGAAAATTCATAATTAAAAACCCGAATTAAAACACATCCATTATATTGTATTTGACAATTAAACAAATTCACAAAACTAACCTAATAATATTAGTAATTAAATTTCATCAAATCAACTTCAAAACCCTAATAAAAACTGACCACTTTTACTTTTAGCTACCGAAATTTATTTAAAGGGTCTTTGAAAACTTATATCCGTACCTATTTGGGTTCCAAAATATATTCAAAGGGTTCTCAAAAAGTTGTATCCCGTACCTATATACAACCGAATGTCGGACACAAAATCGAGCATATGGTTTTCTTCAACTCTAGCCTATTAAGCTTCTTTTGGAGCAAGATTCTAAATTCTACCTTACTTTCTTCGATCCGGAAGACTTGTTTGATTTTCTCGGCTTTTTTTCGGGTTCCATCCCGTGATTGTCTCTTCTTCGACAGTGTAATGTTCTAAACATGACGGACTGTACAATGAACATCTGACCATACTCTCAATCGACCATTTAGTTGATTAGCTCATTTTGCTAGCGTGAACACCGCGTACTCGAAATGTATGAGAGCTGGGAGGTGACGGTAAGCAACGAAGTCCACACCATATTGTAACCTTGGTCTTACAACCCAATTTTTATGTCGAAGATGAGAGTAAGCCATGTAAGATACAGGAAACATTGGCTTTTTAGATTTCGAGTATTCCCATATCTCTTCATTACTCTTTATGAATCCATCTTCGTCAATAACTTTGGGGCATTCGAGTGAATAGCATAAATAAAAGGCTTCCTTCATATCCGATTGGAATCATTGTTTCTCTTTTTGAGATGTAATTCTCGATCGACCAAAACAAGCTCGATTGAAAAGATCAGATAACTCAACATCCGCTTGGATGAGTACATTGCGACTTGATAGTAGACCTCGAGCCTCGGATCGGATCAAAGAGGATTGGAGTTGAGAGACAATTTTAGACATGGGATCACCACTAGCTTCGGCTTCTAAGCCTTTTCCTTTCCATCTAGGCTTCATTTTTAGTCCTGCAACATATAAAAGAAACCCTAAATTGTAAAGATAGTCAATTATAATTTTTTTTAGGTATTTAAAATAAAAAGTTTGTAATTTAGGTACTCATATTACATAGTTCGATTATTTTAATCACTCCCGAAATCTAACGTGGAATGAAAATTCAAACTGAAGCTATCAAAATGATCTAATTATATAATGTGGATACCTATATTGTAAACATTTTATTTTTAGTCTCTTAATGAAAAAAATTATAGTGGGTGGACTATCTGTGTTATTTACCCAAATTTTGATATCGTCAACTCAATTAAAAATTTTAGTCATATTTTTTGTATAAGGTAATGTGACTTTTATTGCTTAAACTTAGAAATTAGGTTGATTTTGATATAAGTCGATTTTGTTTGGTCTATGTTTATTATTTGAATTTGATAATTAAGTTCATTAATTTATAAATATAAAAATTTGATGATATGACACTTTAAAATCTTATTATGCGATTACTTAAAACTTTAAAAGAAAAATTATTAAATTCACATACTAAAAAAATGCAAGTACCAAATTGAACTAATTGTTAAATTCAAGAACTAAAAATTACATGAACCCTTTAGATATTAATTAAAGTTCCCTAAAACCTGTGACATTTTGTTTTTAAATAAAAACCACCACTTTAGACCAAAAATAAATAAAAATAAAAACCACCACTACTTAGAAAATTTTAAGCAATTTTTTTTTTGAAAATTTATCATTCCAATTTCTTTTAATTTTAAATTTACTTCAACAATAATTCCTTTTAAAAAAAATCGTTGCTTAAAAACAAATTAAAGCATTACAAAGGAAAAGAGAGAGAGACCTTAAAAAAACAAGAAGCAGGGGATGATTCGATTTAGAAAACTCAGCAGCTTGATTTATGAATTCGCGAACTCAGTAGCGTAACTCGACGAATAAAGCACTGAGTTGATTTGCAACTGAAATGGGACTCAATTATGGGTTTTAGGGTTTTAAAAACACACAAAATTGGGGAAGAGGGAAGGAGTGAGCCGACGCCTTTAGCCAGTTTAGTTTACTGTTTTTAAATTAAATATAATATTTTTTAATTGGGTACTTGAATTTTTGTATTTTCTTCAAATTAGAGTTAAAATATACTTTAAATTTGAAATTAGTCTCATTATTTTGATTCCAAAATAAATACTATTTTAACTTTCAAATTGCAAGAAATCTAAAAAAATAAAAAGGACTAAATTTCAAGTTTATAAAAATTTGAGGGACTTAAAACATATTTTAATATCACATAAAAATAAAAGTAGAAGTACTAAATTACAAATCTATAAAAAGTAGAAAGACTTAAAAGCAAATTTTAACCCATTAGAAACCACACAAATTCCAAGCCAAATCATGCAAAAACAGATAGTAGTTTTCATGTATTTATTTATTTTTATTTTTACTTCGTTAAAATGAAAAACTACGCAGCTTTGGCTGTAGTACAAACCAGGCAACTACACGACAAATTCTGAAAAGCACTGCCTCCATCATCAACCTCGCCTTCCATGATCTCTGTAAGCACTTTTTCAAACCTCCAATCGCCGCCGCCGGCTGCACCGCTGCTTGATCTTCGCTTCTTCATGGCTTCTCTCCTCCGTTCATGATCTTCCATCCTTTTCTCAAGAAAACAAAAACAAAAACAAAAAAGGGATCATAAGAACAGTGAATTGAGAAGAAGAGAAGAAAATAAGGTGATGAAATTTAGGTACTCTTTGGAGAAGATAAAATGTTGGGTGATGGTTGAAATAGGAAGAGGAAGACCATATGTTGCATTCAGGTTTAACATTGTCTGCATTTTTCTTAAAGATAAATCAAATAATTTTGTTCTGGAAAAGAAGAAATAATAAGTTGAGTAAGTTGAGGGGTTTTTGTGTTCTGGTGAAATGGATGGCTCGTAGTATTATTATAATATGACGTATTTGTTCCTCTCTTCTTATCTCATCATTATTATTATTATTAATTATTGTTGGTTGGGACTTGGACCGGTACCACACTCGGTAATTTTACTCTAGGGGCCTATCTCATTTTATTTTTTACAAATTTAGAATTTAATCATATAATTTTTTTTAACAATTTCTTCATAAATTTCGATTATATATATTCCTTTTTATATAATATTTAAAACTATTCGTAACTCTTTTCGAAATCATAAATAAAAAAATAATACGTTTCAATACATTCAAACCTATGACAATAATCTCTATTATTGTTATTTATTTAATATATTAATGTGATATTTTAAAATGAAAAATGCTTAATAACCATTTATAATTAAAATTTATATTATAATCAACTTTAATTTAATAAAATAGTTTAAATTTTTAAAACTTAAAATGTAAAAAGGTTGAATTCAGAAATAATATATAACCCAAAAAAAATAACCTATTCAAGTTTAACAAAAAGCTAGAGTCTTTAAATTTAAAAAATAAAAGAATTTAGAAATAATATATAACCCAAAATTTGCATAAAAGATTTATATTCATCTACTCTTTCAATTTTTTATTAATACAAATTACTTGTAACTATTCATGTAATTTTTTTATCGTTACATTTTTTAAACTACTATTATTTTCAAAATGAAATGATAACTTTTTTTTAAATGTAAATTTGAAAATCTTTTAATTAGACATCGATACAAATAAAAAGTGGAAAGAAAAAACATCAATAAGTTTGATTCAGACTTTCAAACAAATTTCGAACCTTGAATTTTATATCAAATTCAAGAAAACTGTTATCATTTCTTTAAAAAAAAATTTAGAAAATTTCTATTAATTTAGTAAAAAATTTTATAACATAATTTACTTTTTCAATGTGCATAAACTTAATATAATATTTATGATTATAAAAAACATAGGTTAGAGAAATAACGACGATCCAAGATTTATCACATATTATCGTTCAGAAAATAACATAATTTGAATTACTTTTATACTATTATTCCATGCGACGCAAGAGAGATCATATAAGAATCAATAATTACGTGATCCAAATCTTAACCGGACTGATGGTCGAACCAATCAAACCACTGATTCGTCAATCCAACTATTTCAATTGAAAAAATTATTAGATAATTCATAAAAAAATAAAAGTCAAATTCAACCAGTCCTTATCCATTCCTGAGTCAAGAGGTCTACTGGCTTTCTCCATACCAATATCCCTACTGATTCTCGGTCCAACCAACCAGTTGGTTCAAACAAGCTCCTTTAACCCCTCTAATAATAATAAAGTCGGATCTAACGTGTCATGCACCATAACCATCTATTCCAAACGTAGCAGCAATGGCAAAGGAAAATAATCAGCCAAAAGGAATAAAATTAAAAATAAAAAAGCGGTTTCTCTATGAATTTAAGTGAATTTACAAAGCTATTTGGTCCCAACCATCTTAAGACCAAAAAATAGACAAAATGGGTGGACTCCTTGTGTGTTCATTTCACCCCCCCCCCCCCCAACTGCATATGCATATCCATTTATCCAATTCCAATTTAACTGTACATTTTTAATCAAAAACGACCTCCCTCAACTGTGTTTTTTAACTCTAGGGTAAAAACTGCTTGTTTTGTGCTACCACGCCTAGAATAAACTCGAATTAGAATTTGAGCATTCAACACTTACAGGTATTGAAGGCCTCCTGCTCTGGCCTCACGTTGGAAGAGTCGTCAACACAGCAACGTTGAAGCTGACCCTTCTTTCTAATTTGGCGGCACTTTCGTTTTGAAAATTTTAATTTCGTGTTTTAACTGAAATGCCAGTCCAGTTCTTCATGAGTGATCACCAAAATTATCCACAAGTTGCAGTTAAATTTAAGCTAACACGATTACTCCGTGTCTGAGTCGATAGAGAGATATAATCTTTGTCGAACTGACCGTTTTTGCCGAGGAAATGAGAAAGGGCTCTCTGTTCTTTGCCTACTGGACTTCCCATTTCTACTGTCGTTCATACCAAGCAACAGAGAAGCTGCAAAAGGAAGTAACAATCAATGCTACAAACTATAAAAAAAAAAAGAGTAATGCAGTGAATTACGAAGCTCAAACTTCCCTGTAAACACAAGATACGAATATATACAATTTCATTTTTCAAATATTTAATACAGCATCTTTTCCAAAAGGGCAAGTAAACTAACCAGCATCCATAGCACGCTCTTTGGAAGGTATCTGCTGCCTCGAGTTCAATCCATTCACAGTTGTTGATTCTCCATGACAACCAGTTGCACCACCTCCAAGCGTAAGTGAGATCCAATCGTCGCTATTCGATACATCAGCTTGATCTCTCAAATCAGACTCTGCTGATGCACCTGAAGGATGCGTTGGAAGAAATATCTGAAGCGAGGGATCTTCTCCACCAAAGAAGGTATTGTCAACCAAGCTGTCATTTAGGTTTGTATCCGCCTGACCAGGGGAAGTAGGGACTAGAGTTGTAGATCCCATAATTGTCTCAGGAGCCAGTGCATAACCATTCATTGTCGAAGGGCAATTGAGAGAACCACGCTGCAGATCAACTAAAGTATCTGCAACATCTGGATCTGTATTAAAGAGTTGAAACCCTGAGCCATCTTGTGTTCCCGTATGTAATGACCACAAAGGCATGTCGAATTCATCATTGGTTGTAAAAAGACCTAAATTAGCAGCAGGCCCAAGAGGTGGTTCTTCTGAATACGGATGAGAAATTCCAGGAGGTGCAACCGGAAAACCAAGTCCCTCACCATCATTTTGGTTGTGATTATCCTTATACACAGTTGGAGGAGATATCAATATTTCATTCTCTTCATCTGAATCACTGAGAACAATAACTTCTGCATTTCCTGCTGGTGCAGATTGGATTGGGTCAGTAAATTCATATGCTGAATCTACATTCAGAGGCACAGAATCAAGTTCAATCCCGTTGCTTGTAAAGTCATAAGTTCCACCAGCATCCTGATTTACACTGGGATCTTCACCATCCTTAACACTTCCAGTAGCACTGCTGGTCATTGGTATAAATTTTTGCTCATGAGGTAGCCTGTTTTGTAATCTACTAGCAGAAGAGGTGTTCATGTCTTCAGGCTTGCTAAAATGCCAGTACCCATTTTGATTCTTCTTTATTCCGAGTTTCAAACCTGTATGCCCTTCTGAAGGACCTTCAAGTTTGATCTGCTTTGAAATTTCAGCTATCGGCTTATCCACCACATTGCCTGATTCACATAGGGTACTGTCTGGAGTGTGCCATAGTGCAAGATCACCAAGCTCTCTGCGTTCATTCTCACTTTTAGCCTTTGCACGCCAAGAACCATCAGGCTTGACCTCAATCTCAGTAATGTCTTCGCCACAATTTCTCAACTGTATGATAGCTGATCATCAATATTACAAATTGACATCATGAAGATAAATATAGAACAACAGGGTACCGACCTTGGATGTGATGCGATTAAAATAAGGATCAATTATAACGTGTTCCAGCGAGTAGTTCTTCAGGCAAATTGGGCACTGCCACTGCATTCATGCAAACACTTGTCAAAAAGCCTGAAAGAATTACAAATAATAACAGTGTAATATTCTAGCTTGCCTTCCTAGACCGTTGGTTAAGCTCCACAAAAACGTCAAGATCGAAACAACCCATGTGAACGCAAGGCTTAAATCTTCCGGCCACCTTCATTCTTGAGCCGCTCATCTGTCAAGGATACGCAAATAACAATGAATATCACAAAGCAACTATAAAGGGGAGCAATGTTAAGAAATAGTCCATCCAAATTCTTCGTCACTGAACATTTGTGGGAGAAAAAGAAGATGTAGGAGAGTCATCACGTCTTCCATGACTTAAATTAGAATAAATTGCATATATATATACAAACACGATAAATTAAACAGAGGTCATAAGATTAGCACACAAAAACTAAGAACCCAATTGTTGCTATGATAAAGTTAAGTTCTTTATGGAACAAAGCACAAGCATGTGGCTAATATGTCATGTACGCCAGACCATTACCTTTCAGAAAATAAACCTATAATAGTATTAGCCGAAAATCCCAAACAGTAGAAAGGAAGCATGACGCAGCTCTAAAGCAGAAAGCATGATAAATGAGCATAAGCAGTGTTAAGAAAAGAAACAAATTGACCATTTCAGCCAGGAACATCTGGCCAATCTACTTAGGAACTTTTAATTAATCATATATAAAGCTATATACAAATTATTATCGACTAACAACATGTATTTAATATTAATTTAATATAAAATACATATATTTAATATTAAATTAATTTTAATTGAACAATTATTTAATATGAAGTACTTTTGCATCATTAAGTACACCTTATTGACCAGGAAGTATAACCTCAGACAAAATTAATATAACCATGTACACACAATGAAGTTAGATGCCTCCACTATTGACATTTTACAGTAACTATGCAGACACATAAGTGATGCTACAAGAATTTGATCTACGAATTCAGTAGGGTACAATAACCATCTATTCCGGACATGCTTCACAAGATAAACTAATTAAACACTTGAAAAATAGTGACTAATCAAGTAAATGTAATATTTTTAGCAAAAAAATCATGCACATCTGAATGTAGGCAATAAATAGCTAGCATATTATAAAACTATACAACTCACAGGGCAGCGTAGGTTGACTCCAAAAAAATCTGCAACAACTTCTAGGTCACTGTCACTATCACCATTGTCAGTTGCAGTTCCGCCACCAACGCAACGACGTACACGAGAAAGTGCATCTTCGAAAAATTCACCATCATTCTCCTTGGGAATCATGTTGAGTATCTAAGACAGGCAACATAATAAAGATATGGCAAGTTAGTTTCAGCTGCATACCCATAGAGGGGATTGTAGTTCAAACCATAGTACTAAGCTATGTATTATATAATAATATGTGGTCAAAGAAAAAGAAAGTGCCTACTATTGCCCTTAGTAGGACAAAATCCATTATCTCAAGTATAACTTCATATTATTTGCTCTAAGACTAAAAAACAAAACAAAATCATAAAAGCTTGTCACCCTCATTACCAGCCCAAAACATTTACATAAATTCAGCCAGAAATCTCATTATTTCTTTCCTTCTCAGCTATTCTATAAAAATGGACCCACATTAGGCAAACCAATAGGCAACAGTGTGCACAATAAATAAGCCATAAAGGAACAAAAAGACAGTCGACCATGTTAATAACGTGAAGAACGGAGCCCTTTACATAACAAAGATTAAAACCAAATAATAAATATGAAAGCCCCAAATCTGATCACACAATTTCCTTCTTATCTTTTCATTTCTAGATTTTTCCTCTATTGTAGACTCTCCATTTTTTTCCAGCTCATCAAGTCAATCTTTAAAATTACAGCCATGATAAAGCACCATTCTCTCTTCATTCTTCAATCTTTTTCTCTCAATTTACTTCATGGATGATAAAGCGTTCTTGTTCATTGTGTAGTACTAAGATTTTTAAAGTAATTGAAGAAAGCAAATGGCTGAATTTAGTGCCATTCTCCTCACTATTTTCGTTAGATCCCATAACCATTTCAATGTCATGCTGACACAGGAACCTCACCCAAAATGCAAAGAAATGATCAATAGGCGGTCAAATGTCTAATCCAGAGTCGTTTTTGCAAGAAACATGAAACATATATCCAACACATTCTTATGAAAATTACACTGTCAACTATGACAGCACTAAATATATTTGCATTCTGTTCTGCTTTGTGAGCAAACCAATCAACACTCCTATACTTTGTGAGCAAACATTATATGCAGAGCTTTTTATTTTGCAAAAAGGAACATATATAGTTTTTTACTACAAAAATTCCCAGACAACAAATCAATCAATCTTGCAATTCCAGTGTATGAACAATCCATAAAGGGTTGAAGTTCTGAAAATACCTGTTGAACAGTTTGTCGTTTAACTATTCTAACTCCAAGACAGAAGAAGCGAGCATCACATCCAGTCAAAGTTATCTTATTAATTCCATCTTTAGCATATGGAGTTATCTGACCAGAAAATACACAATCAACAAGTGTTCAGACCATGGATGTTTCTTACATAGCTAACAAGAAGCAACAGGCTTTAAAAGGCACATGCAATAACCTGCCGGCAGGCTTCCCCATCCATTCCAATCACATGCACGCACATGTAAAGGGTAAAATCTAAGGAGCAAATTATTATGTATACATGGTGGGAGAAAAAAAAAAAGCTCTTTTATGGGAGGACAGAACTCACAATTGGACCATCATCACGGCCATTAGCCCCAAGCAATTGTGGGCCAAGTCTATTAATAGGACTAACAGGAACACCTGTTTAAAAACTGTCAGTCATAGATCAAAGTTGAAATAAAAAATTGCATAAACAATATGTTGAGGTCAAGAAGAACAGAGTTGTAATTAGAAAAAATCTAAGGCAAAAAATGCTAAACATGGTTCTTTCTTCTCTTTTCTGTTTTCCCCTTTTAGCTAGATCCAAGTATGCTTCTCAATAAACAAAAGAAAAATAATTAAGCTGTAAAAGGAGCAATGAACTGCTAAGTAGTCAAAGAAAACCATTAATAATCATACCATTGACCTGTAAAGCTGCAAATTGAGGCCACTGCATCCTGAAGGGAACTTTGTCATTCAGAAGCATGCACCATGCCTATTTGACAAGATGGAAAACAAAAATATCACGATAAATAACAAAAAGAATTATCCCAAACTGCACTTTTTGTTTTACAGTAGCCAACCTGGACATCATACTCTTGTTTTGACAGCAAATCCTTGTCTGCTCTGGTGATTTGGAATGTTTTCTCGACGCTTGGATTTGTACTGCAAAATGTAGGATATGAATCACTAAACAAACAAACTACTATGAACAAGGTCACAATGCATTAGAGATTAAGGTATAAAAATAATGACATTCACACCAAAACAACCTCAAAGTTTAATTAGTTTTTTTTTCTTTTTTGGGGAGGGGGAAGAGCTTTAATATTTTCATACAGTACACTCACCCATCAGTAAGGATATTTGCAATCGCCAACTTCACAGGATATAAAGGGTTTGCAATAGTAAGCCAAAAACTGCACATTCAGAACCACATCAAGAATTAAAAGGATGTAACATAAAATAAGGGACAACAGATTTAACAATATTTCATAACTCACTAATGTTATGCCTAGAAAAGGATACTCTTGATGCATCCAGATCAAATACTTTCTTTTTTATGAGAGCATACAATTCAAATACTTGATAAAATGTTTACAGTAGAAAACATATATAAGGTGCAGCGAGCACTAACTGCTTGACAAATAGCATCTTTCTTCAAAATTAAAGATGATTCAGTATTGACTTTTTGTACATCAATATAGCATTATAGCTACAAATAACAGTATTTTGAAAATTTTCTGAAGTACTTTTGTTGCCCAGCACTAAGGCACATTGTGCAGGCACACCTAAGCACACATCTACACAACACTGATTTTATGTGCACAGCAAAATACTAGTTCCTACATTTCCTCACACTTATCTCTTTTACTTCCCTTTCTTTTGCCTATGTTGTGGGAGGTACAAAAGCAAGTGTATATTTACAAATCTTGAATCCTAATTACACATTCAGACTATCAAAGAGGTTTAACAAGTAATTATTCATTATCCAACCAAACTAAACTACGAATGTCTGCAATGTCAACATTTATAAGGATAGTACAGATTCAATTACATGTGACATATAAGAAATATTTGGCATATTGCTATATCACGACATTGAACTTCAGCCAATAACCAAACTGTAACAAGTAAAAAGATTGACTGCCAATGATGAAGTGATCATACATTTTGGAAGCGCACAGATGCAAACACACACACACATAAACAGAGGAGAGACATACGGATCAGCTCGTTTCAGTCGACAAAGCTCACAACAAAAGAAATCAGGAACGACTGGATTTCCTTCCATAGGCTTCTCTGGGATTATAACACAACCAATGTGTTGCCATACTTGGCAAGTTGGATCCTCACACTGAATAGAGAAATGAGAGAAAGCAAAAAATCAATAATTCAATTTGAGAGACAAGAAGCACAATTTTTGTAGAGTAAAATAAGAAAAGGATGTCCTCAGGATACATTAATCCCTTCTCAAAATGGAGAAAAGCTTATCACACAAATCAGAATTATGAACACAAACAATTATATGTTAATACCTGGATATAATAATAGCAAGAATAACTGAAAAAAGCAGGCAGTAGACGTAAAAGAACCTCAGAAACAATCCATCTTATACAATTGCATCAGCGCAAGATTCGTATGAAAGTAGACAAACCTAGAAAACTGCATTAGAATACACCTACTGCAGAAAAAGGTCACTGGGAGGACACCTACTTCAGTTTTGAGCTAAATGTCAACCTTGGGGTTCCATTGTAAATTAAAGGCCAAGAAGAAAATCTAGGAGAAAGTCTAAAGTGCACAAGTCTATACACTTGTTCAAAATTGAGCTTTCTTTGCTATCAAATCCAACAAAAGCAGTCAAACCAGTTATCAGAAAAACTAATGACTTCATGAAAAAAAATGAAGATGTTGCTTATGTGTGCAAGTCAAGGAGCAAAAAATCTAAATCATAAAAAGATACCACCAAAAGGCAGTAAGTAATACAAAATTATGTATAATACCTCATTTGTATCACGCAAACACAAAACCCAATTTGAAAATTCAGAGAATCGATCTTAAATAGGTGGTCACCCCAAATTGCCAAACATACAATTGTGATATCCATATCATTTGACATAAAATAACGAGGTAAAGAACATTCAGCTCATTATCATTACCTGGATAATGTTGTCAGACTCCAATGAACTTCCGCAGGGGCAACGAACTTTCACATCTGGTTGGAGGGTATCCTCTACTTCTCCTTTAATTTTAACATAACTGCTGTCTGACACAACCTGCCCCTTTGATGCCAAATCCGTGGCACCAGATACCTGCATCTTCCTGAGGACAAGAAATACACTTTAGAGAGAGGAAATAAAGAAAATAAAAGCATATAATAATCAGATGCACTACATCTGGTTAGCCAGCATCATCTTATCTAAAAAGAAAGTCAATCCTTGTTTGCAGAAGGGGAAAAAAGAAAATAGATAATCCCGAACAAATCCCATCATATATGTTTATTTAAATCTTCAACAGAAATGAATTACAAACATTAACACAAACCAGTATGATTGAAAAAAATAACCCTTTAAGAAACAATAAAGCAAATCAAATCATATAGCCAGCATCATCTTATCTGAATGGTAAGTCAATATCCTTGTTCACATTAAAATAAAATAATAATCCTGAACTAATCCTATTATAAATTTTTGCATCTAAATCTTCAATAGAAATGAATCATAAATTTAAACACAAACCTGTATATATCATCAACAAGTTTTGCTACATCTTCCTTCCCCACAGGAGTCTTCTTTGCCCACATCTTTGTAACTGGAAAACAGAAAGTAAGCCCAACATAATTATAAAAGCTAAAATCAGTAGTTTCTGAACAGACTTAAGAGCCAAATCTGAATTAATTGCAATCTATGGACAATAGAAAAGCGTACAAATTATAATAAAATTAGAATATCAAAAGGTAAAATGCTGCAATCTCTGTGATCCTGAGAAGCTAGAGCAAACCTAGGCAGAATAACAGGTACATAATTAATATCCTTGATCACATCCCACGGTCCCACTCCCCACCCATCCCCGAGAACACAGCCAGACACAAATAACTGAGTGATATAAGTCCTACCAAGAACTAAAGCTGAAAACAATATACATTTCACATCCAACAGTATAACTGTGATTGAGTCAAAGACACAATCATATCAACAGCTAAATACTAGCACTCTGACAACATACGTCACAGGCTAACAAAAGTAATGCTAGAAAGAAACATTTAAAAGATAATATAACCCATAAATATGTATTTCCTTTTCAAATGGAATGAGAGGCTAGGAAAAGAATATTTTACCTTGTTCATCAGAGAGAGCACCTAATATCCTCTCGACAAGGTCCTACGAGTGAGATTTACAGAAAGGTCATACATAATCTTATATAATGCAGGTAAGTGACATAAGAACAATTATCATGGCCCCCAAATTTTTTAAGGCTCTTGCTAAATCTGCCAGTAAATAGTTTAAAATTTTAGGAGCAACACAATGGAATATCAATGACCTCACAAACAAACGAGTGAAAACTCATGATTCACCTATGAACACTCAAAATACCAAGAGGAGCAAAACAAAAGCAGAAGCATGAACTAAAAAGAGAAGTGAAAAAATCCACCTAACACCTACCTTTTCAAATAAATAATAATGTGATCTCATCAAGCACCGTTAAAAGTTAAAATAGAGTGCATTATCTAAAGCTTCTGCTAACCTGCTTCTTCCCCTGCTTTGAAAGACCCAATTGGGTGAGAACATCCTTGAGTTCTTTTATTCGAAAATATGCCAATTTATCCTACAATAGGAAAAACAAATTGGTATCAACTCTCCATGCACAAATTCTTTTTAAGATAAACAAAAAAGCATCAATGTATTAGCATCACGCATAACAAGAAGCAACTGAAAACAAGTAAATTTATCTACTGACTTTCACCTTAAGAATTTAGTCTTATACTCTAAGTAACAAAATAATACAATGAGTACAAAATGCCATTATTTAAGTGATGGTATAAAATAAAGTTAGAGAAGCAGCTGTGCACAGCTGATACTAATTTTCAGCTTACAAAATAACTGAAACCAACAAAAGCATCCATAATGAGCTTAATCGCAAACTTAAAACTACTTGATTTGAAGAAGCCACTTAAGAACAACAGGATATCTCCACTATCAAACTAAGTTCAGTATTTGATATCCCCTCTATAATGGATTAATAGATATCAAAACTTTAGATTACATTGCAAAAGCCTAGTTGGTTGAATTTTATAAAGAAATAAAAAATATAATAATATTAACAAAAGTTCAGTTCTCGAACAATTTTCATTAGTTAACTCCTGTATAATTACACTGAAAATATGAAAAAAAAAATGCATCTATATTATTTTATACAAAAAATGAGAAATATACCTTGCAACTAGCCACCAAATCCATATTCAGTTCACAATCTGTAGCCAAGCACAAACGAGTAATCAAAAACTTAAAACTCTGAAAAAAAAAAAAAGCAATCGATCTAGTCATCGATAACCAACACAAGACCGCTAATTTTTAAATTAAATTAAATTAATCGATCAATCATCAAAGAAAAACATAGAATCAATTTAATAAACCTTACGAGTTCTCCGAGTATGAATAAAACAAAGGGAAATTAAAACAAAACTTGTGATGAATCGAAGGGAAGTTGGGGAAATAGGGTTCGAGCAGTGGAGGTCGCCGACTTTTTTTTTCCCCTTTTTTTCTATTGACCAAAGAACCCAAGCAGAAGGAACCAATTCCTTTGAAAAATTTTACAAAAGTGACCGGACTTATCGCCGATTATCGAATTCGATTTTTTGAACGGGAACACGTCCGGGTTTAGTTTCGGTGAAGTTGCGTGTTCATTTTGTAAGATACGCCCGTCCCTTTTTATTCTTTTGTTTGGGAAATTTCGCGGTACTTATGTACGTACGTGGCTCTAGCTAGCGGTTGAATGTGATTCTGCCACGTCAGTGCTTTTCTGGACTGAGAAATTAAGGTGGACCTTTTCTAGCCGTTGATTTTGCCGTGAATTTTCAAGTTTTTTCTTTAGCAAATTTACATGATTCTAAGTTAACTATAGACTTATTACAAGTCAATTCATATATTTTATTTTCTAAATTAATGTAAAATATTTGTTGAACATAAAAATATATTGTTATTTTTATAATTAAGAAAACTAACTTTAAATTATATTTAATAGTTGAAATAAATATAATTAATACATTTTTCAACAATTATACTATTATTAAACACCAAATGTTAATAAAATTATAATAAAGTTGTTAATTTTTTACTAATATATTTGTGAGAGGTGTTTCGTATTTATCGGACAGTTTGCAATCATTTATCAAAATCAATCAACGACATCACGATGAAAACCTTCCCAACATTACGATGATGAACAATGTTGTGATGATGCGAATGAAGATGTTGCGACGTGATTATATGTTTCCCACAAACACTTAATTTCTTCTCTTAATTAAACTCTGTTATCTTTTTTCCAGTTGAACTTTGATTATACCAAAAATATTTTAATAGGATTAGAACTCTAATCTTAGTCTATTTACATGTGCCATTGTATCTTTATTTTGAGAGATCAATTAAAAGGCAATTAAAAGATTTAGTCGCGTATAAGTTTTTGAGAAAATTTCATGATAGTTATGAAGATAATTTTTTCCCGAATTAAGCCCTTTATTTGGGATTTAAATTTTGTATATTTAATACATTTAAATTTATTTTCTCCATATTATACTATCGTTTTAATTTATTCGTTTAAATCTTTACTCTAATCACCAAACTCTTCAATTATTTTATTTGATTTTTTTCTTTTGTTTTTATAATATTTGTATATATTTATGACTTTATAAAACACTTTCTTTATGCAATAGCAGATATTTTTAACACGTCTAAATTGTTTATAATTCGGCGTCCATTTATCAAATTTCCACATTTTTGCATAATGTTAAATTATTGATTATAACTCTCTTTTTTATCATATTTGGAATATTTTTATTACTTTGGGTTTTTGCCTAAATTTTTTGTGAAGTATTATTTTTCTCTGTTTTTAAACTAATTAAGTATATTCATTGTAAGGAAATAAGATTTTTAATAAATTAACTAATTAATAATGTTACATAATATTTAAGATTTAGAGTTTGGAGCATGAATTTTAAAAGATCAATAGATTAGTGATGAAATTAGGATTTAGAGTTTAAAATTTTTAGAGTACAAAGATGAAATTAAATCAAAAAAGAGGTTAATGTAAAAGAATATTTGAATTGCTTGTCAAGATTTGCAATTCCACTCCCTAAATTAAAAAGTTCATCGGATGGTAGCGTGTTTACACTCTTAGGCGGACATGCTTCAAAAGAGTGCAAATGTCTTTCGATAATGATCCTAACTTTCAATGTATAGTGGACTACTTATAAACAACTGAAGCTCAT
Source organism: Kokia cookei (assembly GCA_039519145.1). Lineage (NCBI taxonomy): Eukaryota > Viridiplantae > Streptophyta > Magnoliopsida > Malvales > Malvaceae > Kokia > Kokia cookei. The sequence continues at coordinate 39,723,970 of CM076910.1, forward strand.
TTTGTATTTTGGTTGTAATGACATTTTCCGTGGGTAATTCAAATAGATTTCGGTTTAAATAGGAGGTGATTGAATAGATTTTAGTATTTGATTTTATTTGTTTATTAATTAGATTTATTGAGAAATTATTTAATGTTGATAAAAGTCACATTACATATTAAAGTTTAAACAATTATGATGTGTTATATTATTAATTGATGCTTAAAAAGTGATTTTTTTAATTCTGTATATTTTTTCATGATTCATATTTGGGGTTTGAGCTGTCTATTGCAAAATAATTAATATATTATATACTTTACATTAAATTTATTAAATGGAAATATATTATTTGACTTGCAATAAGTCTAAAGTTAACTTAGACTCAAAACTCAAATATTGTAAAATGAAAAAAAGAGTGAAAATTACATCGAAGATCGTTAAATTATTAATAAGTTTATGTTCTGATCACTTAATTTTAGAAAGTTATAAAATGATAATTGTACTATTTGAAGGTTTTCATTTTAAGTCATTGAGTTATTATAGAGTTTTTATTTAAGTGATTTAACTATTTGAATGTTTTTATTTAAGACATTGTGTTATTAAGTTTTTTTTAAGTCATGCCAATGAGTTTTAAGCGATGATTTAATGGTTAATACAATGAATCGGTACTCATCGATAAGTAGAAGAACATATATAAGAAGTCCAAGTTAATCTCGCGATCAATGTTGAAGGATGGAGAAAAAAACTGTTTGAAATTTAGTTTGTCGATTCATTACGTTCAAAGTTGTTTAATAAAAAAACCTAAATTGTAGAATAGAATAGGAAAAAGAACTTTGAAACGGTGAAAACAATGTAAATAGAGAAGTTCATACAACAACGATCTTAACAATCTAATGACTTAAATAAATTTTTTAGAATAATTCAGTGACCATTTTATAATTTTTTAAAATTGAGTAAGTAAAATGCAAACTCTCTGTTAAGTAAATGACTTTTGGTGTAGCTTATTCATACCCAAAATGAAAAAACCCTGAAAATTCTCGGCAAATTCAACGGCTGAAAACGCCCACATCACTTCGCACTACAGAAAGGTACTGACGTGCCAGAATTAGATCCCAACGATACTTAGATTCAACGTACGTACAGAAGTACCCCAAAATTGCCCGAATAAAATAATAAAAAATCGCGGGCGTATCTTACAAAATCAACACGCAACTTCACCGAAATTAAACCCGGACGTGTTCCCGTTCAAAAACAGAATTCAATAATCGGCGATAAGTCCGGTCACTTTTGTAAAAATTTTCAAAGGAATTGATTGCTTTTGCTTGGGTCTCTTTGGTCAATAAAAAAAAAGGGAAAAAAAAGTCGGCGACCTCCATTGTTGGAACCCTATTTCTCCATTTTCTCTTCGATTCATCACAAAATTTCTTTTAGTTCTCCTTTATTTTGTTCACAATCGGAAAACCCTTAAGGTCCATTAATATGGTTCTATGTTTTTCTTTGATGATTGATTGATTAATTCAATTCAATTAAAATTTTAGCGGTTTTCTTGTGGTTATTGTTGATTAGAACGATTGGTTATTTTTTGAGAGTTTTTAGGTTTTTGATTACTGGTTTTTGCTTGGTTACAGATTGTAAACTGAATATGGATTTGGTGGTTAGTTGCAAGGTATTTTTCTCAATTTTTTTCATAGTATAATATAGGTTCATTTTTTTCATATTTCAGTGTAATTACATAGGAGTTAACTAATGAATATTGTTTGAGAATTGAACTTTTTATAATATTATATATATATTTTTTATCAAATTCAATCAACTTGGTTTTTGCAATGTAATCTAACGTTTGGATATCTGGTAATCCATTATAGAGGGATATAAAATACTGAACTTAGTTTGATGGTGGAGATTTTCTGTTGTTCTTAAGTGGCTTCTGCTAATCAAGTAGTTTTAAGTTTGTGAGTAAGCTCATTAAGGATGGTTTGTTGGTTTCAGTTATTTTTTAAGCTGAAAATTGGTATCAGCTGTGCACAATGGCTTCTGTAACTTTATTTTATATCAGCACTTAAATTATGGCATTTTTGTACTTGTCATTATATTATTTTGTTAGTCAGAGTATAAGACTAAATTCTTAAACTGAAAGTTAGTAGATATATTTATATGTTTTTGTTGCTTGTTAGGCTTGATGCTAATACATTGATAATTTTTTTGTTTATCTTAAAAACAAATTGTCTATAGAGAGCTAATCCCAGTACGTTTTCCTATTATAGGATAAATTGGCATACTTTCGAATAAAAGAACTCAAGGATGTTCTCACTCAACTGGGTCTTTCAAAGCAGGGGAAGAAGCAGGTTAGCAGAGGCTTTAGATGATGCACTGTATTTTATTTGGTTCATCCTCTTGTTTGGAATGCTTCTGTTGAATCTTGTTCTTATTAACCTGTGTTCATGGTTCACTCTGTTTTTACTTTTTTCATTTCTCTGTATATAGCTAGTATATATTTTAACTTTTTAACAGTTTTTGGTGAGATCACATTATTATTATTTTTAAAGGGTAGGTGTTTAGTGGATTTTTTACTTCTCCTTTTCCTTCATGCTTGTGCTTTTTGTTTGCATCAAATGGTATTTTGAGTGCGCTGAGGTGAATCATGAATTTTCACTCGTTTGGTGTGCTGCTCCTATGTTTTTAAACTATTTACTGGCTGCAGATTTAGCAAGAGCCCTAAAAATTTTGGGGGCTATGATAATTGTTCTTTTGTCAGTTATCAGTATTTTTAATATAATTTGCAACCTCATGGTGTAGGATTATGTTTGACCTTTCTGTAAATCTCACTTGTAGGACCTTGTTGAGAGGATATTAGGTGCTCTTTCTGATGAACAAGGTAAAATATTATTTTCCTAGCTGCACATTCTGTTGAAAAGGGAGCTTGTAGCATCCATAGTAATTTAATGATTATATTTTCTTTTAAATGTTTCTTTCTGGCACTACTTTTGTTATCTTGTGACATATGTCATCAGAGTGCTAGTGTTTAGCTGTTGATATGCTTGTGTCTTCAACTCAATCATAGTCATACTGTTGGATGTGAAATGTATATTGTTTTCAGTTTTAGGGTGTAGGTCAGGTTCGGGGTCGTGGGATGCGATCAAGGATAGTAATTAAGCAATCGTTGTTCTGCCTAGTTTTACTTTTCTTCTAGTTTCTCAGGGTCACTGAGTTTGCAGCATTTAACCTTTTGATCTGCTAATTTCATTATAATTTGTTGACATCCCAATGGCTCTTTGTAATTTCTTTTATGAGTATAGTGTCTTGGGGAAGGGTTGCAGCCTAGAATGCTTTTCAGTTGAATACATTTTCTGATTTTTAGTGTCATTAGACTGCAATTAATTCAGATTTGGCTCTTAAGTCTGTTCAGAAACTACTATATTCTGCTTTTATAATAATGTTGGGCTTACTTTCTGTTTCTCAGTTACAAAGATGTGGGCAAAAAGGACTCCTGTGGGGAAGGAAGATGTAGCAAAACTTGTTGATGATATATACAGGTTTGTATTTAAATAAGTTTGGGATTAGTTTTTTCCCCCTTCTGTTAAGAAGGACCGACTTACTATTTAGATAAGATGATATTGGCTAACTGGATCTAGTATATCAGATTATTCTATGCATTGATTTTCTTTATTTCCTCTTTCTAAAGCGTATTTCTTGTCCTCAGGAAGATGCAGGTTTCTGGTGCTACGGAATTGGCATCAAAGGGACAGGGTGTGTCGGACAGCAGTAATGTTAAAATTAAAGGAGAAGTAGACGATTCCTTCCAACCAGATGTGAAAGTTCGTTGTCCTTGTGGAAACTCATTGGAGACTGACAACATTATCAGGGTAATGATAATGAGCTTAATGTTCTTTCCCTCATTATTTTATGTCAAATGATATGGGTATCGCAATTATATGTTTGGCATTTAGTATGACCACCTATTTAAGATTGATTCTCTGGCTTTTCAAATTGGGATTTGTGTTTGCTTGATACAAAATGATATATGATGCTCAATTTTTGTACTATTTACTGCCATTTGGTAGTATGGTCTTATAATTTAGAATTTTTACACCTTGACTTTCACACACAAGTTAAGTCTTCAAATTTCTATCCATGAAGTTGGTAGTTTTTCTAAAACTTTTGTGGCTGTGGTCTTAATGAATCTGATGACTGGTTTGGCTGATTTTGTTGGATTTGATAGCAAAGGCCAATTTTGAACAAGTGTATAAACTCGTTCCCTCTTGACTTTTCTTCTTGCCCTTTAATTTATGATGGAACTGTTCATATCCCATAGGTTGACATTTAGCTCAAAACTGAAGTAGGTGTCTTTCCCAGTGTCCTTTTTCTGCAATATTTATATTCTAATTCAGTTTTCTAGGTTTGTCTACATTCATACGAATCTTGCCCTGATGCAATTGTATGATATAGCTCGCTTCTGCTGTTCTTTTTTTTTCTTTTTTACTTTTATTGCCTGCTTTTTATTGTTTCTATTCATAATTCCAATTTGTATCATATGCTTTTCTCCATTTTGAGAATGGATTCATGAATTCTGAGGACATCCTTTTCTTATTTTCCTCTACAAAATTGTTCTTCTTGTATCTTAAATTGAGTTATTGATTTTTTTGCTTTCTCTCATTGCTCTATGCAGTGTGAGGATCCAAGATGCCAAATATGGCAACACTTTGGTTGTGTTATAATTTCAGAGAAGCCTATGGAGGGAAATCCAGCAGTTCCTGATTTCTTTTATTGTGAGCTTTGTCGACTGAAGCGAGCTGATCCGTATGTCTCTCCTCTGTTTGTGTGTCTGTGTTTGCGTCCGTGTGCTTCCAAATTGTGTGATCACTTCATAATTGATGATCAATCTTCTTACTGGTTACAGTTTGGTTATTGACTGAAGTTCAATGCCATGATATAGAAATATGCCAATTAGTTATTATAGTTCAGATCTAACTGAATGTGTTCTATCTTTATAAATGTTAACACAGTAGATGTTTGTAGTTTAGTTTGGTTGGATAAAGTTTGTTATTAGGATGCAAGATTTGTAAATATTATCTTTCTTTCGTACCTTCCACGACCTAGGGAGGAGAAAGGGGAAAAAAGAGATAGTGTAAGGAAATGTAAGACCTAGTTTTTGGTAGTGCACATAAAATCAGTGTTGTATAGGGGTGCGCTTAGGTGTGCCTGCACATTGTGCCTTAGTACTGGACAACAAAAGCACCTCAGACAATTTGCAAAATACTGTTATTTGTAGCTATAATTCTATGCCTATATTGATGTTCAAAAAGTTAATACTGAATCATCCTTAATATTGAAGAAAGATGCTATTTGTCAAGCAGTTAGTGCTTGCTGCACCTTAAATTTGTTTTCTACTGTGAACACTTCATGAAGCATTTAAATTGTGTACTTCCATAGAAAAAGTGTTTAAATGGTATACACTTGTATGTATCTAGTATTCATCTGGATGCATCAAGAATATCCTTTTCTAGGCGTAACATTAGTGAGTTAGGAAATATTGTTCAATCTGTTATACCTTGATTTTAGGTTACATCCTTTTAATTCTTGATGTGGTTCTGCATGTGCAGGTTTTTGCTTACTATTGCAAACCCTTTATATCCAGTGAAGTTGGCGATTGCAAATATCCCTACTGATGGGTAAGTGTACTATATGAGAAATATTAAAGCTCTTCTGCCTGCCCAAAAAAGAAAAGAAAAACAATTTCCAGGTTTTTTTGGTGTGAATATCATTATATTTATACTTTAATCTCTAATGCTTTGTGACCTCACTCAGTAGGTTGTTTAGTGATTCATATCCTGCATTTTGCAGTACAAGTCCAATGCAGAGCGTGGAGAAAACATTCCAAATCACGAGAGCAGACAAGGAGTTGTTGAACAAACAAGAGTATGATGTCCAGGTTGACTAGTGCCAAAAAAAAGTGTGCAGTTTGGTATATTGCTTTTTGTCATTTTCATGATATTTTTGTTTTTCATCTTGTCAAATAGGCATGGTGCATGCTTCTGAATGACAAAGTTCCATTCAGGATGCAGTGGCCTCAATTTGCAAAATTACAGGTCAATGGTATGATTATTAATGGTTTTCTTTGACTACTTAGCAGTTTATTGCTCCTTTTACGGTTTAATTATTTTTCTATTGTTTTTTGAGAAGCATACTTGGATCTAGCTAAAAGGGTAAATAAAAGAAAATAAAGAAGCATGTTTAGTTTTTCTTTGCCTTGGATTTTTCCTAATTACAACTTTTTTTCTTCTCCATCTTGAAATCAATATATTTTTTATTATGTGTTTTTCTATTTCAACTTTGATCAGTAACTGACGGTTTTTTAAACAGGTGTTTCTTTTCATCCTATTAATAGACCTGGCGTACAATTGCTCGGGGCTAACGGTCGTGATGATGGTCCTATTGTAAGTTCTATACTATAATTATATGCTCCTTAGAATTTACCCTTTACATGTTCCTGCATGTGATTGGAATGCATGGGGAAGTCTGCCGGCAGGTTATTGCATGTGCTTGTTAAAGCCTCTTACTTGTTAGCTACCTAAGAAACATACACTGTCTGAACACTTGTTTATTGTGTATTTTCTTGTCAGATATCTCCATGTATTAAAGATGGAATTAATAAGATAATTTTGACCGGATGCGATGCTCGCGTGTTCTGTTTCGGAGTTAGAATAGTTAAACGACGAACTGTTCAACAGGTATGTTCAGAACTTCAACCCTATATGGATTTTTCATACACTGGAATTGCAATATTGGTTGCTTTGTGGTCTGGGAATTTTTGTAGTAAAAAATCATATATGTCCCTTTCTGCAAAATAAAAAGCTCTGCATATAATGTTTTTTTCCATTGCCTGCTAATTCTTTGATTACTTTAGGCAGTGTAGATTGGTTTGCTCACAAAGCAGAACAGAATGCAAATATATTTAGTGTTGTCATAGTTGACCATGTTATTTTCATTTGACTGCATCAAATTTATGTTTCATGTTTTCTGCAAAAATGACTACAGATTAGACATTTGACTGCCTACTAATTATTGCATGGCATTTCGGGTGAGGTGCCTGTGTCAGTATGACATGGAAATGGGTATGGGATCCAATGAAATTAGACTGGGGAGAATGCCACTAAATTAATTTAATTGGTTTCCTTAGCAAAGCTTTTTTGCCACCCTTTTTTCCCCTTTTGCCTTCTTCAATTACTTTAAAAATCTTAATACTACACAATGAACAAGAGCGCTTTGTCATCAATGAAGGTAATCATAGGAAAAGAATGAAGAACAAAGAGAGAATGGTGCTTTATCATGGCTCTAATTTTAATGATTAACTTGAAGAGCTGAAAAAGATGGAGAGATTGCTGTAGAGGAAAAAACTAGAAATGAAGAAAGAGAAGGAAATTGTGAGATCAGATTTGGGGCTTTCTAATCATAGGAAAAGAATGAAGAACAAAGAGAGAATGGTGCTTTATCATGGCTCTAATTTTAATGATTAACTTGAAGAGCTGAAAAAGATGGAGAGATTGCTGTGGAGGAAAAAACTAGAAATGAAGAAAGAGAAGGAAATTGTGAGATCAGATTTGGGGCTTTCTAATCATAGGAAAAGAATGAAGAACAAAGAGAGAATGGTGCTTTATCATGGCTCTAATTTTAATGATTAACTTGAAGAGCTGAAAAAGATGGAGAGATTGCTGTGGAGGAAAAAACTAGAAATGAAGAAAGAGAAGGAAATTGTGAGATCAGATTTGGGGCTTTCTAATCCTTTATGGCTCGTTTATTGTGCATACTATTGCTTGTAGGTTTGCAAAATATGGGCCTCTTTCAACAGAATAGTTGAGAATTAAATATGTAATGAGATTTCTGCCTGAATTATTTAAATGTTTTGGACTGGTAATGAGGTTTACATGCTTTTATGATTTTGGTTTGTTTTTTAGTTTCGGAACCAAAAATAACAAGTTTTAGCTTGAGAAAATGGATTTTCTCCTACTAATGGAAATATTAGGCACTTTCTTTTTCTTCAGCCCCATATTATTATATGGCTTAATAATTTAAACTACAAACCCTGCATGGTTATGCAGCTCAAACTAACTTGCCTTATCTCTACTATGCCTGTCCTAGATACTCAACATGATTCCCAAGGAGAATGATGGTGAACATTTGGAAGATGCTCTTTCTCGCGTTCGTCGTTGTGTTGGTGGTGGAACTGCAACTGACAATGGTGATAGTGACAGTGACCTAGAAGTTGTTGCAGATTTTTTTGGAGTCAACCTACGCTGCCCTGTGAGTTATACAGTTTTATAATATGCTAGCAATCTCTTGCCTATATTTCTGCTGATGTGCATGCTTTTTGTTCTAAAAATATTGCATGCAATTGATTGGGTGTCATTTCTCAAGTATTTAATTAGTGTAGCTTGTGAGCTTGTCTAGAATAGATGGTTTTTGTCCTCTGCAAAGTTCATGGATCAAATTCTTGTGGCATCACTTATGTGTCAGCTCAGTTACTGTAAAATGTCAATAGTGGAGAAATCTAACTTCTGCATGTGTACATGGTTGTATTAAGATTGGTGGAGGCTATCATGCATGGTTATTAAGCTGTACTTAATGTAAAAAATTACTTGATGCTACATTGAGGAACTTGTGCCTGCTCATTAATGAATAAAAACTGGACTGGATGTGAAATCTTGACACCCCTGGTTTATTAAACATATGTCTTATATATTTAATATCCAATACAAGTTATTAGTTGATAAGAATTTTTATGTCATTTTATATGATTAATTAGAAGTTCAAATCTCATCACTCATAAATAATAAAATTAACAAAAAATGGTTAACTACTGTGTTAGTTCATGTACCTAAATAGATATTCAGTGCCAACCAATTTGAATGGACTATTTCTTCACTGTGCTCTCCTTTTAGTGATGCTTTGTGATATTTATTATTATTTGCATATCCTTGACAGATGAGCGGCTCAAGAATGAAGGTGGCCGGAAGGTTTAAGCCTTGTGTTCACATGGGTTGTTTCGATCTTGATGTTTTTGTGGAGCTTAACCAACGCTCTAGGAAGGCAAGCTACAATATTACAATGTTTGTTATTATTTGTAATTCTTTCAGGCTTTTTGACAAGCATTAGCATGAATGCAGTGGCAATGCCCAATTTGCCTGAAGAACTACTCGCTGGAACACATTATAATTGATCCATATTTTAATCGCATCACATCCAAGGTCAGTACCATGTTCTATATTTATCTTCATGATGTCAATTTGTGATATTGATGATCAGCTATCATACAGATGCGAAATTGTGGCGAAGACATTACCGAGATTGAGGTCAAGCCTGATGGTTCTTGGCGTGCAAAGGCTAAAAGTGAGAACGAACGCAGAGAGCTTGGTGATCTTGCACTATGGCACTCTCCTGACAGTACCCTATGTGAATCAGGCAGTGTGGAGGATAAGCCAACAGCTGAAATTTCGAAGCAGATCAAACTTGAAGGTACTTCTGAAGGACATACAGGTTTGAAAGTCGGAATAAAGAAGAATCAAAATGGGTACTGGCAGTTTAGCAAGCCTGAAGACTTGAACAACTCTTCTGCTAGTAGATTACAAGACAGGCTACACCATGAGCAGAAATTTTTACCAATGAGCAGCAGCGCTACCGGAAGTGGTAAGGATGGTGAAGATGCCAGCGTAAATCAGGATGCTGGTGGAACTTATGACTTTGCAAGCAACGGGATTGAACTTGATTCTGTGCCTCTGAACGTAGACTCAGCATATGAATTTACTGACCAAAACCAATCTGCACCAGCAGGAAATGCAGAGGTTATTGTTCTTAGTGATTCAGATGATGAGAACGAGATACTGATATCTCCTCCAACTGTCTATAAGGGTGATCATAACCAAAATGATGGTGGGAGACTTGGTTTTCCGGTTGCACCTCCTGGAATTTCTCATCCATATTCAGAAGAACTGCCTCTTGGGCCTGCTGCTAATTTGGGCCTTTTTACTCCCAGTGATGAATTTGACATTCCTCTGTGGTCATTACCTTCGGGAACTCAAGATGGTTCTGGGTTTCAACTATTTAATACTGATCCGGATGTTGCAGATACCTTAGTTGATCTGCAGCGAGGTTCTCTCAATTGCCCTTCGACAATGAATGGTTATCCATTAGCTCCCGAGACAACAATGGGATCTACAACTCTAGTACCTACTTGTTCCATTGGTCAGGTTGATACAAATCTAAACGACAGCTTGGTTGACACTACCCTCTTTGGTGGAGAGGATCCCTCACTTCAGCTATTTCTTCCAACTCATCCTTCAGGTGCATCAGCAGAGTCTGGTTTGAGAGATCAAGCTGATGTATCGAACGGCATCCGTACCGATGATTGGATCTCACTTAGGCTTGGAGGTGGTGCAAGTGGCGGCCATGGGGACTCGACAACTGTGAATGGATTGAATTCGAGGCAGCCGATACCTTCCAAAGAGCGTGCTATGGACAATGGTTAGTTCCCTTGCTCTTTTGGAAAAAGCGCTATATTAAAATTTTGAAAAAATTGTATATACTCATATCTGGCACGCAAGTTTGAGATTAGTAATTCACTGCATTAGCATTTTTCCTAGCTCCATCACTCTTCTGAGGTTTCTAGCATTGATTGTTACTTCCTTCTGCAGCTTCTCTGTTGCTTGGTATGAATGACAGTAGAAATGGGAAGTCAAGTAGGCAAAGAACAGAGAGCCCTTTCTCATTTCCTCGGCAAAAACGGTCAGTTCGATCAAGATTATATCTCTCTATCGACTCAGACACCGAGTAATTGTTGTGTTCGAATAAATTTAACTGCGACTTGTGGATAAATTTGGTGATCACCCATGAAGAACTGGACTGGCATTTCAATTAAAACACGAAATTAAAATTTTCAGAGTAAAAGTGCTGCCAAATTAAAAAGAAGGGGCAGCTTCAACGTTGCTGTGTTGATGACTTTTCCGAGGTGAGGTTGGAACAGGCGGCCTTCAATACCTGTAAGTGTTGAAATCTCAGATTCTAATAGGCGTGGTAGCATAAAACAAGCAGTTTTTACCATGGAGTTAAAAAACACAGAGGGAGGTCGTTTTTGAGTAAAAATGTACAGTTCAATTGGAATTTTGGGTAAATGGATTTGCATGCAGTTGTGGGGGGTGAAGTGAGCACAAAAGGATTCCACCCATTTTGCCTATTTTTTGGTCTAAAAGACAGTTGGGATCAAATAGCTTTGTAAATTCACTTAAATTCATAGAGAAACCCCCTTTTTTTTTTTTTTAATTGTATTCCGCTTGGCTGATAATTTTCCGTTGCCATTGCTGCTACATTTTTAATTGATGAATGTGTAGCTTTGTTATGTTGCATGGCGCTTAGGATCTGGTATTATTATTATTATTATTCTTATAGGGGTTAATGGAAATCGGATTTAGTTGGGTCAAGCTGTTTACATGTATGATATTGATACATATATGATATCATTATTTGTACAACAGTTTAGGTCATAATCTTTTGCAATTGGGTAAATTACAGTAGTAATCACCTAATTATGAAATTTCTTTAATCACTTAATTATGAAAAAAATTATAATATAGTTAATTATTTATAGATTTTTTATCACCTAACTATAAAAGGTTATAAATATAAATATTCAATTATCTTTTTGCATCATCTAACTGTTTTGGGTATTTTTACTTCACATATAATCGAATCTGAAAATTTGGTTTCAAATAGTATTCATAAAAGAATAATGTTTTAGATTTTTTTATAAAATTTTGAAACGTTACTGTTATTATTTATACTATAATGATATTCATGTATAAAAATGTCCTGAAATTTTCATATATTTATCTTGAATTACAATTTTAAAAGAAATCGAATGATTGATGTATAATTTTATCTTTCACCTTCGGCGTGTCTGGCATTAGATAAAATGACATTTCCCTAAACAAAGAGTTACATTAAAGTTTAGCAAAGAAGGAAGGAGATGAAAGTGCAAGGGTAATGTGAACAAAGCTAACAAAGTCTTAGTCTTCATTTTCAGGTTGAAGAACTGAGAGCAAATTCATAGCCGAAGAGCCAATATGCATTCCTCGAACTATGCCTCCATATCCATCTTTTATTCTGTGGCACAATAACAATATTGAATCCCACAGTGCTGTTCTCCCCTGAAAAACATGCCACATCGGGACTAAAATTAACCATTTCGAAAGCAGTGGGACTTTTTATAGAATTTCACCAAATTCATGTCACATTACTAGCATCTAACTACTATGTGTTTACATCTTTTCCATCAACCAACTGAATCTTCACTATCCAACCATGTCAACACTAAATTTCCAACAAGATAAATGAGACCATTGACTCGAGATAAGCCGATAAGGTCAAGTTGGTGTTATCATCTTCAGATGCTGACATGGAATTTTTTATTCACTTTAAATCAGTTATTAATAATTATTTCATGCTATTTGTTTGATCCTATTCTTTTTACTACCTATGAAAAAGAAGTTAAAATAGAGCTTTACCTGAAGAGATAACTGCAATTTCTTGTCCCAGTATAAGGCGAAAATGGGGGAACTCTGTTTCCCAATTGCCAGTATGCAAGCTCCGGGATGAAGAGTTGATGGAACACCGGATACAATAGCAATGTACTTCTCTGGAATCCTGTCTCTCGGCAGGGTTCCGAAGAACAAGGGGTTCTTACTAGATTGAGCTCCAGCATACGAAGTCGGGTCAACATGTAACATCCATTTTGGATGCTCTAGAAATGCACAAAACAGGTACAAGAGTAAGTGAGAATCAGTTGGTAGTTCATGAGTCCATTTCTTGTTCTCTTTATCGTAAACATCCCCATGTCCTTGATACTCGTAATTCTTCAAACAGGTTCCTTCAGCAAGTTCTATGCAAACAAATAGTAATTCTGTAATTTAGGTACACTGAAAAGTCTACCAATGCAAAACGGAAACTGAACATAAAAGGGACTGTTGAAAATACCTCGAATTCTTCGTACTGTATAATCAGCTCTCACACTGTTTTGTGGCAGCAACCCCTTCATCCACTCACCTTTCATCAATGCATGAAGCTTTTGGTGTTCGGTAATGGCATCAATACACTCCTGCATAACGGGGATAAAAGGATTTTGTTGAGGGAATTGTAGTTGATTGGCTATAGGCTTAGCTGCATTTTATGAAAAAAAGCACCATTAGCTAAGATAGATAAAACTCAAAAAACTAAAAGAAAATAAAAATAAAATTATGAATGACAGCATCAGGAGAACTTACGCATGGATGCCTCAAGAGTTTGAACAAGAGTTGCACGCAATTGATGAAGTAGCCCTTCTTCCTCAAGAGTGAATGATGGTTGCCATTCCTTCGACCTATCAGGCAGAGACAAAACAGCCGGATTTCCATTGGTTGATGGATCATTTCCTACTTGATTAATTGTTACAGAGATATTGAGTTTAGCAGCCACTGTCATTACCTATAACAGAGGATTTGTGAATCTCGTAATTAAATATTTCCTGGGATTCATCTCAAATTTATTAAAAACATCATAAAGCTAAAACAGACACTACATAACATAACATGACAAGATTATATGGTGAAAACTAAAATGATAGCATAGATGAGCGAATGAAAAACCTGAATGTGACTGGTTTCAATTTTGTTCAGTAGAGGGTTTAGTAGAACCGAAGAAAACCATTGTCTGAGTCGATCACGCCAGTGCTCGATTTGAGGATAGATTCCCAAATGCTCAAAAGCTTCAACATACTCTTCCATTGACATCGGAGGTGGAAGCTCGCCTTCTCCTTTCTTTGGAGGAGTGGTAAATTTTTGGGAACCGGGAGACATCCTCACAGGCCTCAGTGGTGTACTTCTTGTAGTTCCAGATGTATTAGCTGAACTTGCAGCAGTATTTGGACTAGCTATTCCAAATCCGCTGATGGTTGGAGGTGGGGTAGCTAGTTTTCCTGCTGATTCGGTGATTTTCTCATCTACTTCGGCAAGAAACTGTTCGAGTTGCTCTTCTGTTGTAATTTCTTTGGCATAGGAGGATCGCTTAGTGGACCATGGGGTTTTCACTATAGGCTCTTGTCCCGGTGAAGTTTGACGAAAAGATACTGACGAAGTGGATGCCGGAACAAGATATAAAGAAGAAGGGGAGCCCTGGGATCTGGATGGTGTAGCAAAAGGGCTCATCTTATATCCACCACTGGTATTTGATTTATTAGAGCTAGCTCGAGACTTACGATCTGAGCCACTAATTGACGGATGAAGTGGTACAAGAACATCCGAAGAAGATGATGCTGCCAGGGGTTTGGACTTGGGAGGTTTCTTAGAAGAATCCGGTGCAACTTGCTCAACCTTCGATTTTACTCCTAAAAGCCCTAGCTGATGCGTTGTTAGGTTAGGTTGATTTTTAGTTCCTTTAGAAGGAGATACAAGCGACAAATAACTACTGGTGCTCTTGCTTCGATGCCAAGAGATAGCTTTGAATAAGGCAAAAACCGTTCCAACAAAAACTACACCCGATGCAACTTGTACTGCCTTGGCAAATATATCTGAAGCACCAATAACACATATTTCAATAACAGGAAATAGAGCACTTAAATTCAAGAGTCAAAGAAATTCAATCTGCAAATGATAACTTACAAGCCACATCATTGGACAATTTTCCGAACTTCAATTTATCAGCAAACCCATTCCCACTACATCAATGTGAGATACTATGATTGTGTTAGCGAAATGAAAACACATTCAAATCGAAAGAAAAGTATAGACAAGAGAGATAGACAAAAGTCCACGGTAGCATTTAAAAGGATATTTTTCTCCATTTGAAATAAGAGAAAAGGAAAAAAACCACAAATTTGCTAGATGATTACTGGGTTGAACTCGAGCAGTTGGCCAAGCCGAGTTTGAGTATCCTTATGTTTGATTCAAGTAGCTCCGCAATGTAACAGCCTTTTTAATTTTATCATATCAATTCATACTTTAAGCCTTAAAAATCCGAGATTGAAGTGAAACATGAGAGTCAAACTCATATTTACTAAGTAAAGAGCTTAATTGATCTTATTCAAGCAAGTTCGAGTTGTTTGATTTTTATCTCGAGTTGAACTCAACCATAAAAGGTGAAAACAGTACGAGTTAGACACAAGTTTTCAGGTTCAAATTTTGAACCGAACTAGAATTCCTTACTGCTTGAGCTCAAACTCTGACTTCGATTACACCCCTAAATCTTACTAATTACCTAACCCTAATACTATCTCTACTTGTCTCTTACTAAATGATGCATATTCTCCTGCAACAGTCCACAACATATCGTCCAACTACCTTTCCATTGATGATTCTCTTACAAACCTCAGCTTTCTTTTAAGTATTCATTGAAACAAAAAGGGCCGTTTAATGCATTTTTCTTCAGAAACAAAATGCATATCCATAACTAGAGAGAAAAAAAACCCTTTTGCTTAAACCCTCCTAGAACCCTAAAACAATCGCCATATTTATAAAATGTATGTATGTATAGCATGAAAAGGCTTGAAACTCCTGCGTTTAATGAATCAATAGAAAAAACCCAAAAAGGGGAAAGTAAAGAACCTGTAAATGGTGGAGAGGAGAGCAAATGCAGAAGCAGAGGATAGAGAAAGGATACAAAGAAGAGTTGATTTAGAGGGCTTTAAACTTGTCGCCGTTAAAGCGGCAGATAACGTGGGGTTTTGGTAGACAGAGAACTTAGAGGGCTTCAACGGCGGCGAACCCCTGTCTTGGCCGGCAGCAGCTTCCATGTTTTACTATGTTTATGGCACCCCCTCTATTCTCTAGCAGCTTTAGGAACTTAAAGCACGGACTGAATAGTCACATTGATTCCAAAAAGGGTTAGGGTAAATTACAATGGAGTTCATTAAACTATTAGTAAATTTATATTTTGGTCATTTAGCTTCAAAAAATTACAAAATGATCATTGAACTAAACTATTCAAAAAAGTTCATTTGAGTCATTGGGTTGTTAAGGTTTTCTTTTGAGTCCGACTGACAAGTTACAAATGATAATTCAACGATCAGTATGGTGAGTCAGTACCCATCAACAAACACAAGAATATATCTAATATTTAAGTTAATCAGACAGTCAATGTCGAAAATTTGAGAAAAAAGTTGTTTAGATTTTGGTTTGCAAATTTGTGACATTCAAAAGTGTTTCACAAAAAAAAAAAACTGAATTGTAGAAAAGAAAGAAAATGAGAGTTTTTTATTGGTGCAAGCAATAAGAACTGAGAAGGCCATACAATAGTGATTTTAATATTCTTATGACTTCAATGAAAATTTTTAAATAGTTCAGTGATAATTTTGTAATTTTTTGAAGTTAAATATAAAAACATAAATTTACTAATAATTTAATGACTTTAAATATAGTTTACCCAATCTATTAATATAACTTTTAGCTTGGCAGTTAGATCACTTCGATATTAGTAATTCTTTTAATTCATTTTAGCACCTAAACTTAATGAATAGGTTTATTATGGTGCTTGGATTTGACAAATATAAAAGCTTAACAACATGACATTTTAAAATCATGTCATATCATTACCCAAAAATTTAAAAAATAATTCAGAATGTCATGACATCAAAATTCGATAAAATTTAAGTTTAAGATCAAAATGAACTTATCGAAGAAGACAAAAAATAAGTATAAGTATGAAAATTGACTTAATTGCTATGATTTTTTTTTCAAGAGGAATCAATTTGCTCAATAGCAACATTGAGAGAGACCATAAAGTCATTTTTATCGATTTCTAAGGTATATCAATGCATTTTTATATTACCACAAATATTATATATATATATATATATATAACATTTAATTTTACCATCGAATCAAAACTTTATTTTAATATAATATTTACATTTCAATTTTATTTTGCATATTTTATTACTTTTATCAACTGTATATATTAATATTATTGTTAATTAAATTAATGTCATAAATCAACTTAATACTATCTCAAATTTAATAACAACATTATAATTAACAGTTATAGTACATTTAGTATTATTAATATAATTTATTTACATATTTAAATTTTATTTTACTTATAATTTAATTAATTTATATTTATTTTAATATCATACGTATTTTATATATTATTATTAATTAATTTTAAATTATATGTTTATTATTTATTATATATTATTTTAAAAAATTAATATCTACATTCTAAATTCGTAATTTTCATATGCAGAATTTCTAGTATTTAGACAAATTATAAATTAAAATATTCAACCTAATCATATAAATGCTAGAACCTTCTCGAGCAAGCTATAAACAACCCTGATCATTAATTTTATTACCCTTTTACCTTCCATAATTAATTCATTTTCTCTCCTTTTATCTGCTATCTAACAGGAAAAAAAAATTAAAGGCGAAAAAGGGCAAAAAAGAAAAAAAAAATCATTTCCTTCAACCAAAGTACACCAAATCATGGCAAGAGGTTCATCGCAGTCGCAATCCTCCACTTCCTCCTCCGCGTCCCGGCCGGCAGTTATGGCTCCTCGCGGTTCCGCGGCCGCAGCAGCCGGTATGCGCCGCCGGAGGATCGTCGGAGGTTCTTCATCGGCTACCGCCTCTGGATCCGTTGGTTCGGGTTCCGGGGGCAACATGCTTCGATTCTACACCGACGATGCTCCTGGATTGAAGATCTCACCTACCGTCGTCCTCGTCATGAGCCTTTGCTTCATAGGTTTCGTCACGGCTCTTCACGTTTTCGGCAAGCTTTATCGTGCCAAAGCCGGAGCTGGACCGTGAGGGTCTTGGCTCGGACCTGATCCTCTCTTTACTCGGATCTCCGATCTGTTACTGAACAGGTAACTGAATTTCCAGTTCGTTTCTTTCGTTGTTTGACCATTTCTGGCGTTTAGTCTCTGTAAATCATGATGGCAAGCTGGTAACTATACAGTAGTTTTTTGAAGGTCGTGAACCTTTTAAAAAATTGCGTTCAAGTTTGATAAAATGAATATGCTTTTTCTCTTTGAAGTTCTTGGGGCTGTTTCCTCTTTTTGCTAGCTTTAATCCAAAAGTGTGATATTTTACGCTCGTTTTCTAGTTTTAAGGTATATGGCTGCCAGTTTTCTTTAATAATTTAGGCAAATATCGGTTTGACAGTTGAGTCCCACAATAAATGACACATGTGGCTCTTTCAATCACTTTTATTTAAATTAATAAAGTTTTGATTGATCGGATCCGATTTTGAAAATAATGATTCATGAGTGTTTGGTTTATATTGAATTGATTTTAGTTTTAGATGATTAAGAGTTTATCATTACAACACAATCCTTAAAGCACTGTTTTTAAAATTAAACTTAATTTGGGGTATTGCTATCGATACATGAGGATATGGATTTGAGTGCGTCTGCTTATGAGTTGGAGAGGATTAAGAGTAGTTTTAGCTATTGTGTTAAAAAAAATATATGATCAAAATTTATAATGAAATTGTTAAAAAAAACAATCTCAATCCGCTTCGACGATTGGATCAAAAATCGGTGGTGATATTGATTGAGAGAATTAAATT
Organism: Kokia cookei; assembly: GCA_039519145.1. NCBI lineage: Eukaryota > Viridiplantae > Streptophyta > Magnoliopsida > Malvales > Malvaceae > Kokia > Kokia cookei. The sequence goes on from CM076910.1 coordinate 39,742,534, forward strand.
GATTAATCCGTGAAACAATTAAGCTAAATAAATTAATAACTTAACTAGTTTACTATCGACCGAGTTCAATTCAAGCATGCGAAATCAACATTTTAACAAAGTTTGTTACATAAGATACTAGAAAAAAGAAAGTCGTTTTTTCTTACAACTAAAAAATTCATAAATAAACTAATAAGTATCTGGATATTAGAGTAGTGATAAGATATATTTCACTTTTAAGAGAGAATATACATTTAAATTTTAAAGATAACATTTCTAAAAAAGTAATTATGAATTTCGAATAAAAGTGAAATATACAGCGACGATCGGATCAGAAATCGATTGTGATATCGATTCAAGGAGAAAAGTTAAAATGATTGATCTGTTAAACTAGATGAATTGGTAATTTGACTTACCACCGAACCATTTCAAGCATGCAAAATCATCATTTTAACAAAGTTTGTTACAAAAATAACCAAAAAACGTTTTGTTTTCCGCACAACTAAAAAATTCATAAATAAACCAACAAGAATATTAATACAGTAATAACGTATATTCCACTTTTAAGAAAAAATGTAAATTTAAATCTTAAGATATTTCACTTTTAAGAGAAAATGTAAATTTAAATTTTAAAGATAACATTATAAGAAGAATAATTATAAATCTCGAATAAAATTCTTAAATCGAAAGATATTGCGTGTTTAATCACACTCAAATTCACTAGTTTCAAGTTGCTACGACAACAATGCTACCAATATTATTCAATCTACATAGCTGCATTATTAAACATATTATGTTTGTGCCATATCTTATCATTCGAGTCGATTACAAGTATGCTTTATTAACCTTAACATTTTCAAACCACTATCATTCGAAGATATTAAAAACTACACATTTATTATAAATACTATATTATTAAGTAGATGACAGTTTAATATATTTTAAGACTCTAATATTCATCAGAAAATAATTTTTTATTTCATTTATACTCTTTATCCTTATTAATATAGACTTCGAACAAAAATTGTAAACATTTCCGTTGATTAATAAAAATATCCTATTTCTTAATCTTTTAATTTATACTCAATTTATTGTTCTCACTTTTTGCCCATGTTTTTTTAACCCTTTATTATTTCATCCTTATTTTTATCCCTTTCTTTATTTTCCCAATAGCCCGCCCAAGTCTAGGCACCTTCCCGATAACTGACCTTTAAGGATCAAACTCTCTTATGTCTATAAATATAAATTTTAAAAAAATATTGTAAATATCTTCATTTATTAATAAAAATGCCGTATCTTTTGCTCTCATATTTATTATTCTCTTACTTTTACTTTTATTTATTTCATAACAAAATTAAATTTCATAGATCGGATTGAATTGAAACTTACATGATTTAGTTGATTTTATCATTTTTATTTACGAAACTAAAGAAATTCCGTCGTGAATATATTAAATAATAATTCAATTTAAAAAACAGGAAAAAAGTTTTAATTAAGAAAGAAGAAAAAAATGACAAGTGGATTGAATTTGGGAGATTTAAATAGTTGAAAAATACAAGCTACCAATTTATGAAAACAAGCAATCATCAAACTCACTTGCTTTTGAAAGACAATTTGAGTCCTGTTTTAGTTATCCCATTTTATCATGCCAACCACCTTTTAGCTTTTTTTTTTCCTTAGATAATATTATTATAGGTTCCGATTATATTTGATGTTTTTGATATAATGCTTAGAATTACTTATAGTTCCTCCCTTACTCATAAATAGGAGGATAATGCGCTTCAGCGTATTAGAACCTACGTCTTTTTGTATTAGCAACAATGCCCATCCTAATCGAGCTAAGCTAAGACTCAATTGGCATCATTTAGCTTATTTTTTTTTAATAATTCATTATAGATTTTTATCATATATGTTTTTTTGATACAATGTCTAAAACTATCTATAATCCCCCACCAACCCATCAATAGGAAGATAATGCGCTTCAGCGCACTCGAATCCACATCCTCCTGTATTAACAACAATGTCCATCTAATCGAGCTAAGACTCAATTGACACATTTTAGCTTTTCTTTTTATTTTTTACTTTTACCTAAGAAGATTTATCTATAAATTAAATTTTATCACAATAAATTATGATTTTTTTGTTAATCCCAATTATAATTTAGATTTTATTTATTTAATACTCATATATTATTAAATTTAATTTTTAATTATTATTTTATAATTCGAACAAACTTAAATTTAAAATACAAAATAAAATTAATATAAACCGTAACAAAAATAATGAAATTGCACGATCAATTACCAATCATGACTAATATAATTAACTATTTTTTCTATAAAAATATAATTAAAATTTTCCTATGTAAATAGCATAGAAAATTAAATATTCATAATTTTATTTTATTTATGCATACTTATTCAAATAACTTGTTATTATTGAGATTGTATTAATTAGTTCATTTCGTTACTAAAATTGTTAATTTGATTATTAAATAGCATTAAATTTTTTAATTTTTCATTTTAAATTATGTTATATAAAATTCAATTTGTCATTTGACATTTTTAATAAGGGAAGGATTTAATTGATATAATCTCGATAATTTAATAATGTAATTGATAAAACTAAATTATATAGAGAGAGAGAGATAAAAAAAAATTAAAGCACCTCAAAATTCAATAATCATAATAATTAACTCTAGTGAGCCTATTGAGTCTTAATTTTAATTGGCATGCACATTGTTGCCAACGGGGGCAGAGCCAAAGGGGGCTGGTAAGGCCCGACCCCCCCTAAAATGAAAATTTTCACCTTTAGCTCTTTTATAAATTTAAAAATTTTAAATTAGTATATGGTAAAATTATATTTTGGCTCTCAAAAATGAGAAAAAAGTGATTTAATCCTTTAAAAATTATAAAAATATAGGTTATTAAAATGGTGAAATTTTATTTTTGGTACCATAAAAATATACAACTTTATTACGCCCCCTTTAAAAAAAAATTTTGACTTCAACCCTGGTTGCCAATGCAAGAAAATATGACTTCAAGTACACTAAAGCGCATTATCCGTTTATTTTTATATATTGTGTCAAAAAGAGCATATATATTATCATCTATAATGACATTATTCAAAAACAAAACATTTTGGTGACAATACTATTTATATGATAAAATAGGGTATAAAACGAAATTTAAACCATAATAATATTTAAAAAAAAAACACAAATTAAAAAAAAAAAAAAAAAAAAGCATGCACTCAACCTCACCATATTTTCCCCCTTAATAATCCCCTCAAAATCCCATATTTATTTATTTTTAATTTTATTTTACTATAATCACAAAGAAATTAATGCAATAAGTATGGCAGTCACCCCAAATAAACCAACATTGTTTCCCATAGTGAACCTCACAGCTTTAGAATTATCAGTAGAATCATCAACAGGACTATCAGCCACATCATCATCTTTCTTCTTCTTTGATTTCGCTGGAGCAGGCGCTGGTGCCGGAGGTCTAGGATCGAATATCTGGTAAGGCTGAAGAACTCTATCTATTTGATAAACAGCAAGTTGACCGTCAGTATAAACTGTACCGGAAACACTAGTATTAGTCAACCCCGACGTAATGTTCACGGTGTCTCCCGACGAGGTAATGTTGAGAGGGAACTTCCCGTCGCCGCTATCACCGGCTTGGGTTCTTAAAGGGTTACTAATGGTTTGAAACTGAGCTGAAGAGAGATACGTTGGGATAATATGGAATTGGATTAACTCTACTTTTTGTTCGTCGGAAAGTGAGTTCAACGTGCCGGATTTCAAGCTCGAAAAAGCACTGTCGGTCGGTGCGAAAATAGTGATCCCGTTGTTGGTGTTGTTGAGTTGGCCGAGTAACTGATTTGCGACTTGCGTGGCTTTCATTATCCGGATAAAAGTAGAGAATTGGCCGGCTTTTTCGAGGATTTTTGTGACGTTGGTTGGCCCGGGTGGTGCCGGGGATGATGCCGGTGCCAGTACTGATGCTGCCTTCGGAGCTGCCACCGGAGCTGCTGCCGGAGCTTGGGCTAAGGTTAATAATGTTGAACAACAAGTCTGGAGGAGAAGAAAAAGCATAAGGCGATCAAATTGCTTCATTATCATATATATATTTATATATCACTCTATATATTGAATGTATGCCTTAAAAACACTATGTTTGGATGTGTTTATTTTATAGGAAGAGAAATGGGGGAAATTAGGGTTCTTATCATGGGAGATTGAGGGATTAAAATTAGGTAAAATGTTCAATTTTAGTTACCAATTTTTTTCTTTTTTTTTTTTAAATGGAAATGACTTGATAACATTGTTTCACCAAACTCTATTGCTTGGAAAAACAGGAAAAACAATTTATTTTTTGGTTTCCGAAAAGTTATCCATTAAAGCGAGTTTAATAATTGATTAATCACGTTTTGTAAATCTGTAAATATTAATCACAAATTTTAAATACATATAAAATATGACGATATATGAAAATTTGTGTATAAATATATCGGTTTTTATATAATAAATATATCAAAATTTTTATATAAATACAATATATTCAATAAGATTATGACATGAGAAAATACGATTGATTTGGAAATTTATTGGAATTATTAAAATAAAAAAGAGGTGAATGATTGCTTTAATTTCACTTTGTATTTGATATTTTGGACAGAAAATATACTTAGGTTTTGATTGTTACTTTCTACCTTAAGAAAAGAAAAGAACGTTTCCACAGAAAAAAATTGATGGAAAATGGCTGCTGGTTTGTATGTAAATGGGATATTGAGCTGCCCCTCTCTTTTAAATTTAAATAACTTTTCATTTTAACCTTAATGAAAATAATAATGAAGTTGGTTTTTTTTTGGTATTTTTTTTTAAAATTTAAGTAATTTGCATATTATATAAAGGCTTAATATAATATTTGGTACCTGAATTTGACACGTTTTTCTAATTTGGTACCTAAACTTTTTTTGGTCCAATTTGGTACTCAAACTTAACACTTTCTCCTAATTTGGTACTTAAATTTGACTCTTTTTCCTCACTTGGTACCTAATATTTTTTAATATTAATTTTTCGTTAAGCATAGCTTAATACCTATTTTTAACATGAATTTTCTGTAAAACTAACAATATTTTTGTAGCATAACAAAATAAATTTCAATACTGTTATTGTTTTATGTAATTTTTATAATATTTAATAAATTTAGGTACCAAATTAGAAAAAATGTCAAGTTTAGGTACCAAATTGAGTCCAAAAAAAGTTTAGGTACCAATTTAAGAAAAAGTGTCAAATTCAAATATCAAATTGAGTAAAAAAAAATTTAGATACCAAATTAAAAAAATATATTAAATTTAAATACCAAATATTATATTAAGCCTTAAATAAATATACATGAACCTAGAGATTAGGCTCTGTGGGCAAAACACTTATTTTTTTATTAGTATAAAAATAGTTTATGGTGTTTCATTAAATCAATATAGGTGAGGTTGACAAAACTAAATTCTTTTTTTAAATGGGAAATTTATCTTTTAAACTAATAATAATAAAATTATATTTTAAATCCTAAAATGATAAAGTTTTGATTTAATTTTTTTAAAAATATAAAAATATAAACTATTAAAATGATAAAATTATATTTTTATTAATGTAAAAATATACAATTTAATTCCATGCTTAAAAAAAATATATTCTAACTTTGCCCGAGTCAATATGGAGTAGCATACAACAAGGATGTTGTTAGCATGTCGGAAGCGGTTTAGAGATTCACGGAAGTATTTAACGAGAACACTTGTAGGTCATGTGTCCTCCTTTTATTAGTGTGTTTGCCATTTTTGTCAGGTTGGCTATTCAACCAAATGTAACATAGTGATTAGACTAGTTAATGATGAATAATCAGGGTGACTAGACTGTGCGTTTATTTATAGTTAGTGTAAAAATAGTTGTGGCGGTGAGATTAGATACTATAATGTGAGATAAAAAGTAATTTAAACGCACCGCATCGTACCCCGCCGTCTATTCAAACCCACCCTCAATCTTATCAAGATGGTTGATCTTGATGCAACCGTGATCATAGCGAGTTTTAAGCTTAATTTAGCATTACTTCTCAAAAGTATTTTTAACGAGACCTCAATTGAACCGAAATATATGTAACAAAGATAATCGAACCCAAATATAAAACAAGCTAAATAATAAAACTCAATAAGCCTGCCAACACAGAATGGGCCTCATTAAGCAAATGACCCAATATAGGGAAAATCTTTTTTAAGTTTAGAAATAACAAGGTAGGAATCACATCCAAAAAAATAAATGAATGATAAAATAATAAACATGGTATTAGTTAAAAATACAATAAAAAAACATAATAACAAAAAAATACAATAAACGTGGAAGATTAACTACTAGACTTGCTCTAGTGGATACCTTAAGAAATTAAAAAGAAAAATTCACATCAGCTACTAAAAACATTAAAGGGTCCTAATTATTTGGATTAGCTAATAACACGACTCTTTTTTTATTTTATTTTTTTAATCATTATAAGATAATGATAAATTCGTAGTTTTGATCTCTCGGTTATGCTCGCATTTGAGATTTAGTCTTCATTAATTTGACATGGTTTGATTCTTTACTTTTATAATGACATTAGTTAGCCAAATAATTAACATCCTTAGCCATAACGATTAAAATGATTACATCAAATTCTCTCAAAAACACTTTTATATATATATACACACACACATGAAGTTGGAATGGGTATTTGTAAGAAAAAATTAACCTTAAAATTTTGACCAAAATAATTAAGGTTATCAACTGTTTCAACTGATTATGATATTATGTGGAAGAACCAAATTATATAAAATTAAAAAATAAATACTAAATTTTAAATTTAAACATAGTAGATAAACGATAATCATAATTTAATCTAAACAATTTATACTTATGTTTAATTTTTTAATTTAAATCGTAACAAATATATCTTATGAAAATCTTTCAGCACTGATTAATAAAATTTAATTAATCAATACTATTACTTAAAATATGATAAATATATAAATATAGTACTCAAACAAAAGAAAAACTAAAATCAGAGGATTGTTAAGAAGAAAAAAACCTTAGCCACTCTATTTTTCTAAAATTAAATTTTGACCTTGTTGATGGTGGACCGGCCTCTAAGTTTGTTGCTAGTCACAGCCTCTTTAATAATATTTTTCTTCAAATTTTAGTTTCGGTTCACTTTATTTTAGTCCGGTAAAGGTGTAGTCAGGGAAGGCTAATAAGAGCTCGATACCTTTAAAATAAAAAATTTTTATTTAAAATTTTTAATTTTTTTTAAATTTTAAATTAGTAATAGTAAAATTACATTCTAATATTTTTAAAATATAAAAATTTGATTTAATCTTTTAAAAATTGTAGTGAAATTATATTTTTACTATCGTAAAAAATAAAATTTAATTGTCCCCCCTAAATTTTTTTTTTTGCCTTCGCCATTGACTCTAAATATGATCTGAGTTCAAGTCGCACTAATCACGCTGCTCTTAAAATTTTGTGTTCCTCTTGTAATTCATCTAAAAAATTAATGGTTTTTGTTTTAATTCACTTTATTTTCTTTAAGTTTTTTTCATTATGTTTTCTTTGAATATTTATGGGTAACGGGTGATGGGTTGTGATTTGTGAACCGACTTATTAAATATTTATGGGGTTGAGTGATTTATGGGTGGTTTTTGAAAAATGGTGATTTTTTTTTTAGGGCTCAAATTAGATGCTATTTTTGTTTGATCCTATTTTATATGAGCACAGACTACAATACAGTACTTGGGTTATTTCCAGATTTATTTCGATTTAAATAGTCGTTATGTATATGTGAATCTTTTTCAGAATTATTCAATTTGAGATTGGCGCAAAAAGCAATCATGGGTCGAATTGAAGCTTGAAAATATGTTTTCTTACCTAGATCCAATGGTGTTGGACACGAGTGAAGTTAAAAATTTATTCTAAGGATTGATTGAGTCTTAACTCAACTGATGTCAATATTGTTGTTAGTGCAGAAGGATATGGGTTTGAGTGTGCTGAAACACATTATCTTTTTATTTAAGGGTTGGAGAGAGGCTATGAGTAGTTCTAGGCATTGTATAAAAAAAAAAGAGGATAATAAGAACCTATGATGGGATTAATGTTAAAAATAAATTATGTTGGGGGACTAGAAATAAATTATAAATTTTGGGAGTCAAAGTGCAATTTTATTTTTATGTTATCATGTATTTTTACAAGATCTTGAAAGTACGAAGGAAATTCCTCTAGAAATTTGTCGATATTGATTGAGCTTAAACTTTGTTAATATTCTTACTATTACAACAAGTAAAAAGACGTAAATTTAAATACGATTAAACATGTCTTTTTCTCTCATTTAAGGGTCAACACAAATTAAGTGAAGCAAGCTGTTAGGCCATTGAGTGAGACGTAATGTTTATAAGCCTTTTGGAAAATTGCAACCCCCATATACCTAAGTTTGATTAGGTTTAGCAGTTAGGGTTTAATGAAAAGGAGGCATCTTTCATTGTAACCAATCAGCACCCATGGAGAAGAGATGGTTGAGGACCAGTACTTGTCTGTATTTTGTAGTGCCACCACCCCTAATTCAAACTATCAATTAGGGTTGGCAATGGAACAAAATGGAGTGGATGTTACTATTGTTCTATAGTTGCTCCGATAATGAATGTGATATCATATAATTCGGATATAGTGATCGAGTTGAGTATGAGGTGTTACATCTTATATATCAACATGAGGTACACGTGACACGTCATGTGTCATTATATTGTTATTTTGTCAATCATGCTAATGTTTTACGATCCATATTCGGGGATCATGGTTGTCCCTTCCAATAATGTCATCTCCAATGTTTGAATCTGAATCATTCCTTTAGGAGTGCAATGTGCTTTATCATTGCACCCAACCATTTATTGGTCAATCATGCTAATTTTTAACAGTATAAATGGATGAATTTTTTTAACATAAATAATTATTGCAATGTGACTATTTTTTTCAGAATGAAATAAAATCTAATCTAACTTCTAAGATAGAAACTTTTATAACACTTTTATTTCAATTATATATTAAAAAATTAATATATAAATTTAATATTTATCACTTCAAAAATATTATTGCGAGAATTTTACCTTTCAACTCGATAATCAACTTGATTGAATTTTAAATCTAATCAAAATTTAATACCACTACCAAATACCCAAAAATTTCAAACAAACAAAATTTAAGAATTTTAGTTGGTGGTTACAATAAATTGGAATTTAATTTCAGCTTGACATTAATTCGAGCTTTCAAATTTGCAACTATCTTCAATATAACTACCAACATCTTCACCTCTCAATTTTCAAAAATCTTCTAATATTCTCTTAGCTTTCACCGACGAAAAAATGGCAGCGAAGCAAACAACGACCCTCGTTGCCGCCATCCTCGTCACGGCTTTTTACGGTGGCGAGGTGACTTCGGCGCAGACACCGGCAGCTGCTCCAGCGGTGGCCATGTCGCCGTCCGCCATGGCTCCGACGCCGGACTGTATGACGAACTTGTTTAACTTATCGGATTGTTTGCCGTACGTGGAGGCCGGAAGCAACTTGACGAAGCCGGACAAGCCTTGCTGCCCGGAATTGGCTGGGCTAGTGGAAAGTAGCCCTCAATGCTTGTGTTATTTGCTGGATAAGAACAAGACCTCGGGTTATGGGATCGACATTGACTTGGATAGAGCTCTTAAGCTTCCTAATGTTTGCCATGTTTCAACTCCTCCTGTTAGTCTTTGCTCTGGTAATTCTATCTTTCCCTTCTTCTTTTCTTATCATCTTTCATGAATTTTTTGAGTATAACTGTTCTTGTTCGGATTGAAATTTGGCGGGTATATCAATTGAACGAAAGGATTGAATAATTTTTTACCGAGAAAACTTATAACAACCGAAAATTAAAAAAGAAAATTAAACTGATTAAATTGATTTATAAATTTTTTAATTGTTTATTTAGTTATTGGATGATTGAATTGCTTGAACTAGAAGAGGTGCGTGGAATTTTTGAAACATTGAATATAACGAGGAGAATTAAATATTGAATCTAAAATTTGTTATAATTGTTAGGGTTAATTGTAAAATATTTTCAAACTATACTTTAGATTTTAAATTAGGTTCGAAAATTTAAAAATATTGTAATTAAATTTTTAAAAGTTTTTTATAGAATATTTTAAAAGTATTAGTAATATATTAATCTCATATTTTTTTGTCGATATATCATCAATTTAAACATTAAATATTAATTCAAATTTAATATAAATAATATAAACATCGACAATTTAAGAAGATTTTTTGTTATTATTTTAATTCATGGACCTAAACTATTATGCATTAAGTGTACTAGTTTTTATAATTTAATTTACCATTTTATTGGATTTAATATATGACTTTTAAATTGACGACTAAGCTAATAGAAAGGTTTTATAGTTTTTTTTTTTTTTAAATAATCTCATTATAAATTCTTATCATATTGTTTTTTATACAATACTTAAAATTATTCATAACTATTCATCAAAAAAAAACTATTCATAACCCCTTCTCAACCTATAAATAAAAAGATAATGCGTTTTCGCGCACTTTAACCCACATCTTCTTATATTGATAACAATATTCATACCAATCGAATTAATATTCAATCAGTATATTCTATAATAATAATATAATATATTTATAAATTATATAAATTTGATTATTGTTTTATATAAATTTCGGTTAATACATATATTCATGATATATTTTTTTTATTGTTAATTTTATATATTATATTAAAGAATAATTTGGGTGATGGGGGGATATGGTTGGTCTCATTTAATATGTTTGATGGGGGCATTTAAGGTTTCTCGGTTAGCTCTCAACTAATTTTACTGCTCTGTCTTTTTTCCAAATAAATGAATCACGTGCTAACTGCTCATTTCATTTAAAACAGATTTTATTACCAAAAAATAATGTAAATTTTCAATTAAATTTTTATTCGATTGACGTAAATATTATTGTTAATATAGAATAACGTAGGTAAAAGGTTAGCAAAGATCTTAATCCTCTTTAAAGGGAAAATTTTCTTTTTAGATTTTTTAAAAATTTTAAAAATTTTAAATTAGTAAAGATAAAATAACATTTTCACCTTCTTAAAAAATGAGAAAATTATTATTTAATTTTTTAAAATTGTATTTTTACTATCGTAAAAATTATAATTTAATTTTGCCTTTCCTAAAATTTTTTTTGATTTCACCCCTGAATGTGAGTTTGAGTGTGTTGAAATGTATTATCTTCTTATTTACGGATTGAGAGAAGTTAGGTGTAATTTTAGGTATTGTGTTAAAGAGAACAGATATGATCAAAATTTATAACGAAATTTTTTTAAAAAAAATAGTGTAAATTGTTAATTTCAACACATTCCAATTTGCTAAATTTAATTATCACGTATTATATTTGATGCAAATATTATTATCATTAATAATTTAATTAATATTAACAATCTGTAATCCAATTCTCGTCTCAAAATTTTAAAAATAGAACTTAATCTAAACTTTAAAACCAAGTTTTATTCATTTAATTAATATATGTTTACGTTGAACTACTAACATTTATTTCCTTGAACTCAAACAGCTGTCATCGGGGCTCCAATCGGAGTTCCAACTCAAAGCACTGAAGGATCTATGTCACCAGCGTCCGAGCCAACAGGTTCCGTAGCATACGGACCGTCTCCATCCGCCATGGCACCAACACCGGACTGCATGACAAACTTGTTGAACTTGTCGGATTGTTTGTCGTACGTGACGGCTGGAAGCAACCTAACGAAGCCGGACAAGCCTTGTTGCCCGGAGTTGGCTGGGCTAGTGGAAAGTAGCCCTCAATGCTTGTGTTATTTGCTGGATAAGAATGCGACTGCGAGCTATGACATTGACATGTATAGAGCTCTTAAGCTACCTAATGTGTGCCATGTTACAACCCCTCCCCTTAGTCTCTGCTCTAGTAAGTAATTTACTTTCTTTTAAAAATTTAATTAAATCTTAAAAGTATCGATAATATATCATATTTATTTAATCTAATCACTATCTCAAACATTAAATGTAAGTTAAGTATATTGAAAATACGTAATCACAAAATTGATTTTTATCTCGAATCGAATTCCTACAGCTATTTATGGTGGCGCTCCAATTGGGGTTCCAACTTCAGGCACTGAAGTATCTTTACCACCAGGTACATCCTTTTCTTTCTTTTAATTCTAACTTACTTTACAAATATTATTCTTTAAATAATCTTATTATCACGAGAAATAATTGTATAAAATTGTGATTTCACGTCATTCTTCTCCTTTTTCAATAGGAGAATGATAAAATAAAATTTTCTTCCAACTTTTTCTTATTAAAAAATTTAAATCCAGTTGAAAATGATAAAAATCAATACCAATTAAAAAAATTATATTTTTCCAGATGGTAAATCTTGAATTTCCCCCGAAAGTTTTGGCAGTAAAAAAAAATCCTTTCATAATTTGGTTTATGAAATTTTTTAATTCCATCAAAACAATTATCAAGGGTAAATTTCTCAGTTGATCACTCAACTTTTAAGGTATTTTCTAAAATGAAATCTTTGCAATTTGGTTATCATTTAATTTTTAAGGCGCTTTTATTTTAATCACTCAAGGTTAAAATTTTAATTGTGGTTAATTGTTTTAATATTTTTATATAGTTATATATATTTGGATACATTAATAATTGGAATTTTCACTAGGAATTTCCCCTCATTGTGAAGGATTAGCTCCAAGCCCTTCAAATGGAATCATCAGTGGTGCTTCAAACATGGCAATATTTGGTCTAGCTTCCTTCATTGCCTTCCCAGTTGCCTTTCTTCCCATGCTTTTTGGGATTTAAAGCTCTTATTTTCCCATTATTAAAACTTATTTTTCTCCATTAATATTCATTTACTCTATTTATATGTTTAGAATTTTTTTTTTTTTTTTGAGTGAGGAGAGACCATAGAGACACCAATAATTTGTAATAGTTTCTTATGAGATTTATCTCCATTGAGATTCTATCATTGTTAATTTGAATTCTAGGGTTTGGCATTTGGCTAGTAACTTTGATTAATTTATCAAATGTTAAGTGATTGATTATTTTAATCTCAATAAACATTGCTAATGAATTTTTTTTATCACAAAATATTTTAATATTTTTATTCGGATCGAATTTAAATAAAATTTTAAATTTATTTTTCTGGTCGAATTTGGACCTATCAAATAAACCTAAAATTTTGTTAGGATCCTACCTGATCACTTAATCCCATATGTACAAATAGATGGCTTAATCTCACTAACTTCAATTCCTTCTGTAAAATACGAAATTTAGTAACTTGAAAAAGACTAAATTATCAATTTTGGTAAATACAATTGGACTAAAAATCAATTAAAACATTACCAAAATAATGTGTAAATATGAAATATTTACAATGCCAAAGACATATCGATTTCAGTATGATCAACATTAAGTTTAGGATCCAAAGCCATTTTTTCAAGTCGAAGAAGACTGCTAGTTGCTAAAATAGCTTTAGCATCAATATCATGCATTGATCTCTCGTATAAACTCTTGGTCGCCACTGAAGCAGCTTCAAACAGTTTTTTACTTTTATGTGTACCCAATAAACAATGTCCTAATATCCTTAAACTTGGTTGTAACAATTCCCATGACAAAAGTATTGTCTTTTGTTTTGATGATGAAGATGATGATGATGGTTTGTTTCGAATCCCAGTAGCCCAAATATCACAAAACTCACAAAACTCGAGCTTTGAACTCACTGGCATTTGAGATATTTTACTGTAATATAACTCTAAGGCTACACCCACGATTCTTGCTCTTCTTGATGATCTCATGGTGCCATGGGGTTCTAATGTTGGTGAGATTACAGCTAGGTTTAATTCAGTTGCTTGGTTTTTTACTGATGATTTAGCTTCATGGTAAATACTGGGTTGGGTTAAATCAGGGACGTTGACGCTTATCGGTTGACCGTCGCGTGCGGTGGTTTCGTGGGCGTAAAGAGCTAATAAAATGGCTTCGAAACCGGCGAGGGATTTACGTAAAGCGATACGGGAGAGGTAAATGCCGGCTATGATGGGGACAAAACGGAGGACGACGAGTTTTAGTTCAGGGTCAGGGGAATGGAAAGTGTCGTAAAGCCAACGACAGAGGTTGTTGTCGCCGGAACCGGAGTCTGGTTCACGAAGGAGAGTGGAGATCTGGGAAGAAACGGTGGGGTCGTGAAGGAGGGAAGAGGAAGAAGAGACGGAGGAAGGGACGGTGGAGAGGATGGAAGAAAGGGCTTGGATACATGAATGAGCTTTGGAAGAGAATGATGATGCGGATGAGGGTGATGTGGTGGCGGGGGGGGAATCGGGGTTGGACGATGACATTGGTGAATGAAGGAAGAATGAAGGGAAATAATTAAGCTTTTTAATTAGATTTTTATATGTTTTTTATTTAGTTTAAAGTTGAAATTAGGGGAGATAATTAAGGAGGAATAATAGGATTACCTTTTACTAAGCTAAATAATATCCACTCTTCTCTTCTTCTTTTTTTCTTTCTAAATTTAGTTAAAAATAATTAATGGAACTTTAAAATTAAATATCAAAATAAAAAAAAAATCGGTTATAAAAGAAGTAAATTTCACTTAATGTCAAAGTTTACATTTTTATTACTCAATTTCAAAATGTTATACAACGATCAATGAATAATTCGAAAATTTTCATTTAAGTTATCGGACTGTTAAAATTATTATTGTATGATTTTCTATTTACACCGCTTACACAAATCAAAAGCTTTCCTTCTCCTTCTCTTCTGCAATTCATTTTTTTATTTCATGAAATTGATTTGGAAGTCGTGAATCTACGAACCAAAATTCAAATAGTTTTCTTCTTCAATCTTCGACATGAATCGTGTGATCGACTTCGATCTAAAATATATTTCTCTACATCGAATTATCACATAACTTAACTTCGCATTGACTTATTTAAAAACTTTTTCAAAATGTAAATGAAAATTTTCAAAAAAAGGGTAAACTTGCTAGTAATTTGTTTAGTAACCTTACAAGAAAAAGGAGATAAAAGGGCTAAAGATATGCTTCAGTTTAAATTTTCTTTAATTAATTTTCAAAAATAACATTAAATTATTAAAAAAAATACAAAATAACATAATATCTTAATTTCATATAATCCAAACACAGAAAATGGAAGATTCATGGCTTCTAATAAGAAGGATAATGATTGTAATTATTTGTTGATTTACTTAAATGATAAATTTAATTTAAAGGCCATAGAGAAGGGGAAGGTGTTATGCAGTTGATTTAACAGTTGTTGTATCTGCACTTCCAAAATGACAAAAAGCTTGTTAGCGATGGCGTACTACCAACAAGTTAACAAAAACCCTACCAGAGATTTACAAAAAAACTCGCCCAAATCTACAAAATTCCATTTACTCTCCCTCAGCTACATGATCGAATTCGAATACATTTACAATTTGAACCATCAATGATCTTCCAATCATGTTCTTTGCCTGACTCTCCTGCCATTTGAATCCGTGCCGTCTGAGAGTTGTGCCCATACGCTTCGTGATTTTCCGCCACTGCTATAATCTTCCTCGCAACCTGCAATGGTTTTGAGGAGCTCTGACTGAAGTGAAGGGCAGTTGTCTTTTAAGTATTTGAAGCCGTCCGATCGCATGACAGCTGCTATAAGAACACATGTTAGAGACCGGGATCTGAAAATACAATATGGCCCTTCAAGTTTCATAGTTTTCATTCTTGGTTTTAGAAATTTCTCAGAAAGACAGCTAAGTTCGTCAAATCAAGATCGAAGAACAATAAGCTTGCACAGACGCAGCCTCGGCACATGAAAACTGCAGCCTCAGCACATGAACAAGCTCCCTATGATACCAACAACTCAATCCACAACTTTACTAAAGCATATGTTCTAACATGCCCTAAGTGACCTATGAAGAAGACATAGCTTGAAAAAAACGCACCATGAGGCATTGGCTTGTACCCCTCATGTGAAGAAAAGAGTACATAGCCTAACATGTTCAGTTGCTCAACATGCAATATAAATCCACCTAATAACTTTTACTCAAAAGGTAATTTTTATATATAAAAACAAAACTTCTAACTGGTTATTTTGGTGCCCCAGATCCTTTAAATATATAATAATGACCAAAACGATCGAATGTTATCAATTCTCGCAATGCTTATAGTTGACTCATCTATTCTTGCAATGCTTATCTATGGGTATAGTTGGGCTCATCTATTCATGTATAACAAATAGAGCAGCTGAGCTATGAATCATTTTCCACCAAACATGTATTAATGCCTGCTATAAAAGGGTAAAAGTATCATGGAGGCCATTGTACTAAGAGTTGAATTGCATTTTGCCCCCTCTACTAAAAAAATGGGCAAATTAGTCCTTGCACATTAAATCAAAAAGCAAACTAGTTCTTTTGCTAAAAATTTCATCCATTTCTACTACCAAAAACTGGTCCTTGCACATCATAATAAGGTATGCGTGGCACACCAAATATAATTGTCCGTTTATTTTGTCAAACACACTAGTTTTTAACAGTAGAAATAAATGAAATTTTTAATAGAAATGACCAGTTCGCTCTAACCTAACGTACAAAAATTAATTTACCCATTTTTTGAGTAAAGAGGACAAAATGCAATCTGACCCTTAATACAAGAGCCTCCATAGTACTTTTACCGATATAACTCTTAGAGCCAAAAAGCCTTATTCATGACATGGATTTACTGTCGAGACAAGAGAGATGTTTTCTTTCTGACATAAAGACTCTAAGTAGGATTTCATATTGCAGAGAAATAACAAGGTCAAACAAGTAGCAGTTCTATGTTTCAATAACTATTAGTTTTCACCACATTTTTTAAATCTAATTGATGATGATATAAGCAAAATGCATAAAGTGGAAGAAGGTTAACGGACCTGCAAGGTTTTCAGCAGCAAATCTGAGACAAACGGCTTTTAATTCCGTAGCATGATATTCATCAGCCAAAGCTAGAATTTTGGCAACAGAATTTACAGATATATTCTTGCAGAGACGAGATTCACACATTAATTTCAGTCTCTGTAGACAATACCTATCTGCTGCTGCTAACAATTTAGCTATTAGTGTTTCGGATACTGATGACAAGGAAGCAGAACTAGACTCAACACTCTCCGCATCTTCCGAAAGAGTGTCTCTGTAAATAAAGTGCAGCAAGGCCTATTTGACACAGAAACAACAAAAAAAAATGAATGACTAAAAAATACAATTGAAAGAACAAGAACCAGATTATGCCCTTAGAGGAATGCCAGAAAGAAAGATGTGAAAGGTTTCTCACCTTAAAAACCCTAGGTTCTAGATCGGTGATAACCATCTCTTTCTTTTGCTCGTCCACCACATCAAAAATTTCAGATCGGAAAACTGGGGATCGAGCAGCCAATACCAACTTATGAGAATGAAACTTTTCTCCAGCCACATCAAATGTAATATCCGAACCTTCCATATTTTCTAGCAGCATACCAAAATGTGCTCCTATATCAGACTCTGGCACTTGAATTGAGTGTAGTCGTGAACAATCTATCGCCGACACAACAACTCCAACCGTACAATTTATTATCAAGCAGTCATCCTTGAGGTAATCTGATGTTTCAAGTAATGCTCGTCTGAAAAAGCGCTTGTATCCCCTGGATTAATGAAAACATGGGAGAAAGAACAATAATTTAAGTCCGGTAAGCTGAACATGGACAACAGGTAGACCTTATCAGATCGACGATATAATCAAATAAGTAAGACTCGAAACCGCATACAACCGGATGACAAAAAGTACATAAAAATAGCATTTGACAAAACATGAATTCTTCCACAGAAAAACACTTTATACCCGCCATGGAAATAGCATTATCACCTTGCTTAGAAAATACTTATGTTTCAAATTGAATCGAAAAAGCTAATAAACAATAGATTTTGATCATAAGTTCTAGCTGAAACCTCACAAAGCATAATTTACCAAATCATACGAGCACATACAGAGACGAACTTAAACATGTTAATCCATATATCCCAATTCCAACATCAAAATTCTCCTACTTTGTCCAATGGCAAGGAATATCACAAACATTTTTTCAAGAGTATAAAAATTGGCCGCTGCATTGTAGTTTCCG
Organism: Kokia cookei; assembly: GCA_039519145.1. Taxonomy (NCBI): domain Eukaryota; kingdom Viridiplantae; phylum Streptophyta; class Magnoliopsida; order Malvales; family Malvaceae; genus Kokia; species Kokia cookei. The sequence goes on from CM076910.1 coordinate 39,760,787, forward strand.
CTACTTGTTCGTATTTCATAAATTAAAATTAAAACTGTATCTGTTCTTTTATACAGAATAGTTCATTCATTTTCAATCAATTTAAATTAATCCAGTTTCTACAAATCGCTTTTCCGCAGAGCATGTATTCAGTCAATTTGTAAACATTCGATTAAAGAAAATTAAAGGAGTAAAAAGATTAAAAACCTACCACATACTGCCGCGATATTTGAGGGTATAAGGTCCACTCTCAAGGGACCGATCGAAATGGCTATGAACCTTATGTTTGCCTTTACCGCTCTGATCCATGAGCGTAAGCTCAAACAAGGCCCTAACATCGGTGCCTTCGCTAGCCAATGCAATGAAGACGGAGACGTAAGTGGAACTATCTTCGGGGTTTTTACCATCGGGGTAAAAGTAAATAGCCCACTGGTAGCCACCCACAGTGAAATTATCGCTGACAATGTGCTTCCCAATGCCCATCCCTTTGGCTAAGCTGTAACCTTGAATCACGAAACGGTGGGAACCGTTCACCGTCTCCGTCACCGACTGGGAGCTGGTCGGAGAAAGCAGTGGGCTATGCTCAACCTTCGGTGTCGCCGCCGTCACCGGCGATGTTGCTCCGTTCGTCATGGGTTTTGGATTTGATAGATTCGTAGAATTGAGGAAGTATTTGGAGTAGAAGTTAAGAATTTTAGGTTTTTTGTTTTTATTTCTTGTATTTATAAATAATTATAATTTTTTAAAGGCTAACAAAGTTCAATTAAATCCTAATTCCCTATTTTATATTGTAATTATATAATTTATAATTTTAAAATATAATAAGAAAAATAATAATTATATACCCGTTTTCATCCTTTGAATTTAAATCTATATTATTAATATTTAACAAAATTTACTTTTTCAGTGTACTTAGTGGAGGAATCAAAATATTTTTTTTAGAGATCGAAATTAAATTGTATATTTTTATCATAATAAAAATGTAATTTCATTATTTTAATAGTCTATATTTTTATAATTTTTAAATGATTAAATTAATTTTTTTATCATTTGGGGTCAAAATGTAATTTTACTATTATTAATTTAAAATTTTATAAATTAAATAGTTTAAGTGAAAAATTTTCTATTTTAGAAGAAACAAGGTTTCTACCAATCACTGCCTCTGCCGTTGTATGTACTCTTTAAAGTATGAATCATTCCAAATTCCAATTACGAACGAAATTGTGAAATATGCAATATGTTAATATGATCCAACACTATTTTTTTATGCTATACTGAGATTATGTTGTTTTTGTGAGAAATCTTTTTTTTTTTAGAACAATATATGTTCTCAACTATATTTTGAAGATTTGAATGTCTCAAATTAAAAAATTCACAACCCATATCTGATGCTTATGTTTGACTTAATTTTCTCAAAATGATATTGTAGCTCTCAATATGGTGTAAGAAAATATTTTGTATTTACAAAACTATCATCATCCATATAATATATGAGTTCATGACAGAAACAATCTATGACTTTAATTATATAATTTTTTTAATATTTAATTATATAAACTTATTTTAAAGAAATTCTTCTACTAGATTATAATTTTTTATAATATATAAATTATATATAACATTTATATTATTACTTTTATAAAATATAACATGGAACATAAATAAATTTTCATATTTTTTACCATAAATTTTATAAATAAAAATATTATAACATTTTTTTATGACATTTTTATAACACAAATGATTTTTTTATGATTGATTATAATCATCCCAAAATATTCATACTTGTAATATAATATTTTCTGAGAATAAATAACTGGATTATAATAATAAACCTATCACAAGGTAAATAGGTTATCCAAATTAAATATAAATTTTCGATATAAACAGTCCAGGTAAAGCAAAGCAAAAGAAAAGCTTGATATATCAAACTCATCGATTACAATGATTATTCGAATATATCATCTGTGTGTAATTATAAATAATTACATCAAATTTAAATTATCAAGTAAATTTCCAAATACTATCGAAAATAAAAATAGAATTTGAAAAAAATGAAATTCAAATACCTATGCATCCCTTTATATATCCCTCTTTGTCTAGTTTCCTTTTTTGTTTATGGCCTAGTTGGGTTGGGTCAGGTTGTGGTGAGATCTGATTTTTTAAAAGTTTGAATTGGAGTTTAGATCATCAAGTCTGTTCAAATTAGTGTTTTTAGAATTAAATATTGATTCGTCAGTTTTGTGATCCAATCAATTCAATTAATTTGATTCATTCGTTCAAATCAATTAAATAAATCATAAAATAAAAAATATTAAAAGAAATTGATTCAACCATTCGATTCAATCAACCCACTTAATTTTCGAATCAATTGATTTGATACTCTTCTTCAAACTGATACTCTAACTAGTTTCCAATCCAACTAACTTACGAGCATTTCTAGTGATTTGTTTGAAGTTTTTCTTTAGGGGACAAATTACCTCAACAATTTATATGATTATGAAATATTTTTATTTTGGTCACCGAAAATATTATTACCACCATTGAATAAATTAATCAATTTGATCCCTATATCATTTTGCCCGTAATGGAAATATTAATGGTACGTTTCACCTATTATCCATAATTTCCACGTGATTAAAGTTTTTGTTAATTTTCTCAATTTCTGATATCGTTAATTTGCGTGCGTGTGGTGTGTTTTTTTTTTTTTTATCTTATACACAATTTTACTCTTTTAAATTTTTATCATATTAATATTTTAACAATTCATGTTTTATTCACTTAGGTTATGTACGCCAAAATAGTAAATTAAAAATACTCAACAATCTATACAAGAAATCTATTAACAAAGACATCATTCTCAATCAATATGAATTGACTTGAAATATACACACATAATAAGTACAATTTATATTGAAATACCCAACCATTGAATTATTAAAATATTATTAATACAAAAATTACAAAAATATAGGTGAAAAACTTCTCTAACTTTGTCTGAGTGTAAATATATAAGAAAAGATCCATTTACATGTAAAATTAAAATAATTTCACATTTTTATATTTATTTGTACAATCCAAAATCATATTTCATCTTTTGACCGTCATATTTTATTTGCATAAATTATGCACATTGAATTTTGAATAAATTTAAAATGTGTAATTATTTATTTCATATAAAAAATTAAACCAATAACGAGAGTATTTTAAATTCACATGATAGAGAAACTTTACGCACATGAAATGTGAATTCGACATATGGAATATTAAAATATTAACCATACAAATACAATAATATACAATAATTATATAACTATGTAAAATATTAATATAAATTTACAATAATATAAGCCAACTTCATTTAGCATTAAAATTCTTTCGTTAAATAGACTTATGTCCAAATGTGAAAGACAATAATGTGGGATATATTGGAATCATAAAGAAGAAACATTGAATTATCTTCCAAATTGTTCTCATTTAATTTTTAATGGCACCAAGAATAGAAATAAAAGCACCAAATGTATAATGATAGGGACAGTAATGAACAAAAAAATACAGGGCAAACAAGTAAGAAATAGTATGTAAACATGAAACCCACAATAAAAAACTAGTACAATAAAAACATTTATGTCCTACCAAGGAAATATAAATTTTAGCAAACTGATCTGCCCTGTTTTTTTTTTGGGGGGGTTTTCACCGGTTTTGGCTCGATTATGGTTAGAGAGAGAGGTTCTTACTTGGCCATCATGACTTTGACAAACTCATCGTAGTTGATCTGCCCATCACCATCAACGTCAGCTTCACGGATCATCTCATCAACTTCCTCATCTGTAAGCTTTTCACCAAGATTTGTCATGACATGACGGAGCTCGGCAGCAGATATGAAACCATTCTGATCCTTGTCGAACACCCTGAATGCTTCTTTAAGTTCCTCTTCTGAGTCGGTATCTTTCATCTTTCTTGCCATCAGGTTAAGGAATTCGGGAAAATCGATGGTCCCATTTCCATCGGCATCAACTTCATTGATCATATCTTGAAGTTCTGCCTCAGTTGGGTTCTGCCCAAGTGATCGCATCACTGTTCCCAGCTCCTTGGTAGTAATGCATCCTGCAGCAAGGATAAGATTAAATGCAACAAACGAATACTATGATATTGGTAAACAATCAACACCACGAACTACATTTGGCCAGGACAGGATTCGTAGAAGGTCATATCCACAAACCCATGTCCACATATGAGTCAAAATACGAGCACCAGACATGGATACTTAAAGAAAAAATGAAATATTTGAGCAACATAGCAGTAAGATTTCAAGTTAAAAGATATTTCAGAAAGACTTACACGGCCAAACAATAAATGAAGAGGATGATAAACAGGTTTTCAAAGTGCCAAAGGAAAGCATCGATGAATTTAATCTAAATTTTATCAAATTACCAGAACCTAACCACTGATGAGTTTCACAGCACAGACATCCAAGTTCGATAAATTGCGGATTAGATAATAAATACCATACAAGTAATTACACAAAAAAACTATACATGTTTTCCCATCATAGATGAATTCCACATCCTTAATGTAGAGCGAGACATTATATTTCATCGATTAGGATAATCAATAGAATCATGCACAACATGTCTTGAATTTTCATGAGTATTAACCTATAGATTAATCCCGGATTCGGATGTATTAAGCTTCAAGCACACTAAATAGAAACATAGAAGTTGATGTTCAAGATGGAACAATGAACCAATGACTTTTACCATCAATATGCATGTCCATTAAAGTACTAATAGAGATCATACATTTCAGTATATATTGATAATGCAAGTTCAATTAAATGGAATCAAATCCAACAGTAATGAAAGCTTCGCTAAGAAGATTAAAATTTTACAGAAACTATATGTCGAAAATCAAATAAAAAGTGCAAATCGAAATCTCAAACATAAATGATAATCTAAACAGATTCATGTTTGCATCCAAAAAACGTCAAATAAATTAAATCAATGAGACGACCGCGAAAGGTTAACAATAATTGAAAATGAAAGAGAGCAAATAAAACTTAAGAGCAATATCAAATAAAGGAAATGAAATCATAAAAAAAGAAGAGCAGGCTCATAAATTCATAAATATGAAAGCTAGGTCCGTCACATCATTCGAATCGCAAACGAAAACGATCGCAGAATTAAACAACAAAAATTATGCATCAAGAAAAAAAACGAAGCTTAGATCTATGAATCGGAGCTGAATCGAATGAAGAAATTCGATAAAAATGGTTTAAAAAATAAGAAGAAAGAAAACGTGAAGAAGTAAAGCAAAAATAAATAAAGAGAAAGATAAAGGACCATCGCCATCCTTGTCGAAGAGGCTAAAGGCCTCCTTGAACTCAGAGATCTGTTCGTCGGTAAGCTGATCGGCCATTTTCTTTTCTTTGTACTATTTTCTCGAGAAGATGATGGTGTTTGGGGAGAGAGAAAAGAGGAGGAAAATGAAGACAACGTGCGAGGTGGGAAATGTGGAAAATATAGAAAGGAGGGGAAATGGCAAGCCTTTATATAAAGGGCCCAAAATTAGGCCCAACACAAATTAAGGCATCTAATTGTTTCTCGTCCGCTCGCACTTATTAAAAATTAGATTATGAATAAATTATAGGGGAAATTTTGAATTTAGTCCTTTTACTTTAATTTAATTAATTTTCATTTTTCATTTTTCGAATTTTAAAATTTTAGTCTTAACTTAAATAGTAGTAATTATTTTCATTTGGTTGAATTTAATTTCTGGTCATGTACTATGCTTATAGCTGTTGATTTTGCCTATATACTCTAATTGGTTCATTCAAAGTCCTTATACTTTTTAAAGTTTAAAATTTTGGACGTCGTTACTCCATTAACTGAATTTTTAGAGAGTAATATGTGAAAATAACAAGCTGATATGGTGTTATATATATAAATTTGCCACATCAAATTTTAAAAATAACATAACTTAATGAATTTGACTGTTACTGTTTGTATAGGACTATAATTTTAAATTTTGAAAAGTATATGAACTAAAAATAATTAAATTAAAATATAGGGATTAAATCCATAAATTTTGTGAAGTGTCTGGATTAATAACAAAATTTAACCTAAATTATATTATAAATAAATATGTAAGAAAATTATGATGGCAAGCTTTAGAATTTTAAGGTAATATTTGTTTTTTTTAATTAAAAAAGTTTTAGGTGCTTTCTTAATTAATTTTCTGCTGTTAATTTGTAACATTAATTTAATTATTTACTTAATGATATATAAAAAATAATATATATTAATATTTAATTGTATCGTTAAAGTATGAAGGATTTATATTTAAATATTTAATTGATGTTAATTTCAAATTCGATCGTCAAATAATCTCAATGAATATTATTGGTGTGTACATGAAAATATCAAAAGCTTGGTTCTTTGGAAATCGTTAACAACTTGTTTTTTTTTTCAGGATTTTATTTTTTACTAATTTAAAACGATTCACTTAAAAATCAATTTAATTTTCTATTTAAATTGATATACTGACCGATTTTTAATCCAATGAATGCATGAACCGAAAAAGACTTCCTGATGCATAGTTCATGCCACCTAGATTGTCGCGTTATTGATTTATTATCTTGTTAATCGTTTAATGACTCGATAGTATTTTTATTAACTTTTAATTGTTTTGATAAAAGTTATTATTAATTTTCTCAGTATAAATCATCAATGACTAAAATGACATCTAAAATTTATCTAGTTTTATCATTGTATTGGCATAATATTTCATAATTTTAAAGGGATTATAAAAAATTTTCCATTTTAAGGGGCTAAAATGCAAATTAACCATTATATTAATTTAAAATTTTAAAAATTTTAGAGGATTAAAAAGAAACTTTATCATTTGAGGAGGCCAAAATCCCTGTCTGCCCGCCCCTTGGTGTTGTCCTTGTTCATACTTGGCTAAATTGACGAGTTTTATTGAGTATTTTATTTTAATATATTTTAAGCGTTTATATTATTAAATTACACTATTACCTTTAATATATATATTATTAACCTAAACTTAATTATTTAGTCGAGCTCGAGTTTGAATACATATGAGCTTAATCGAGTTCAAGCTCAAATTTGAGTATAAAAATTGATAAACGGGCCTAATCGAGCTTGAACTCGAGTACTCAAATCAAGCTCGAGCTTAAAAATAAATTTGTGATGAACTTGATGATGGCACACCATAATGGAAGCCAAGGGGGCCTTGGGCCCACAATATTTTGGAAATTTTTCATTTTTTCCTTAAAATTTGTTGACTTTTTTAATTTCCCCCCTCAAATTTTGAAAATTTTCATTATTCCTTTTAAAAGCCCATTTTTTTTGAAAAAAAAAAACCTCGTTAAACGTCTAATTTATTTTGAAATTTTGAGTCAAGTCCCTCTAAAACTTAATTCCAAGATCTGTCACTAGAGTTCGAGCCTAATGTCAAGCTCGAACTTGTTTAGTATTCGAACTCGACCCAATTACACTCTTAAGTAGAAGTGATTAGCTTTGGGGATATTTGGTTCACGAAATCTTATATTTTTTATTGTAACGTAAGAATCTGGAAATGTGGTTGCCGTATTTGGATTTCAAACATTCTTATAAGGTGATGATCTCACATTGTCAAGTATTTGAATTTTTTTTAAGGCATAATGTCAAATTTAGTCTTTAATATTTACCTATTTTGTCAATTAATTTTTTAAAAGTAGTTGAATTTGACAATAAAGCTTTCAAAAAAAGAGTTGAATTGTTGTTTTTTTAACGAAAATATTGACTAATAAAATTTTAAACATGGCAACTCGTATGGTAATCCACATGTACTTCATGTTGTTTTTATTTTGAATTTTTATATTTGATTTTTTTAAATTCTTTTGTTTTTGAATAGTTTATAATTTCAAATTATTTATTAATGTAGAATATAAGACAAATAATGTAATGTGAGTATGAAGTACAAGTGGACCGTCATACGAGTTGCCACATCTATATCGTTAAAATTTAATATTTTAATTAACATTTCCGTTTTAAAAAACGATTTAACTCTTTTCGAAAAACTAAAAGTCAAATTTAACTCAATAAACAAAAACTATCCAAATTGACGACAAAATAATAAAAAACAAGTTTGTTTAAAGCATAGATAAAAACATATTTAAAAATATCTTGAAACATTGCATGATAAATCATCTCTAGAATATAAAACTTAAAAGGAGTCTTTGAAGGCTTTTCAAAAGTTGCATACAAGGGTAAACTTATAAATTCACATAACGGGCAAAATTTATTAGATGGTTAGAGATTTTTCATTCTTAAAAAAAAATAAAAGCAAAATCACATGTTATTGTTTTTTTACATTGCATTTTTAAAAGGAATATTAAAGTTCGAATATTAAAGATAATATTGTTAGGATGAACAATAATGAAAATTAGATTTTATGTCCCGAAACTTTTATCTTAACCAATAAATAAGATATTATTGACTCGAACATGGATACTCAGAGTGTGAGTGTATGTAGGCTTTTGCCAACATTCATTACCATTATTTTAAGGGTAAATTACATCAAATATCATTAAATTATTAATAAATTTACGTATTAATCATTCAATTAAAAAAGTTACAAAATAATTAATGAACTATTTAGAAGTTTTCGTATTGGGTTGTTACAATAATTGTTGTATGACTTTTTTTTGTTCACACTGTTTGTATTAATCGATCACTCTTTTTTCCTTTTTTTTTTTACAACTTAGTTTTCTTTTCCATGAAAAAGCTTTATATGTCACATATCTGCGAATTAAAATCTAAACAACTTTATTTTTTAATATTCAACATTGATAGTAAGATCAATTTAGATTTAAGATGCGTCATTCTATTCATTAATGAATACTAAATCATTGTAACGATCGTTGAATCGTCACTTGAAACTCACTAACTAAAATTAAAAAAAAATAAATTAAATGATCAAAATATAAATTTAATAATAATTTAGTGATCTCGATAATACTTTAACCTATTTTATTTAATTTTTTCAATGTTAGTGAGGGCCATGTTACATCCAAATCTAGACCCTAACTCCCAAATCAAACATCCCCATTGAAAATTCTATTATTTTTCTTGGAAGATCTCTTGAATTTTTTCCGCTTCCATTTGTCCCAATTTCAGAACTTCAAAAACCCCAAAAACCCATGATAGAAAAACCCCAAACCAAAAAAGGAAAATCTCACCCCAAGCCTTATTCCTTATTTGTTTCTATCCCCTCAAAACCCTAAATAATTTATATAGGATCTTGTCTTTTTTTCTTTCGCAGTTCCTTAATGTTTTGATCACTTATTCTGTTGTATTTTTTGGATCGAGTTTGGTCCGCAATGTCGGATGATATGTTGTTACATTTCTCTTCTAATTCCTCAAACCAATCGGACAATTCTTTGCCTACCAAGATGGCTAAGCTCGAAGCTCGCTTAGTAGGCAAGGTTTCTTCAGCCACTGGTTCTCAGCAACCGCCGCAAACTCAACAACAGCAACAGCCGGTTTGGTCTTCTCTATCGTCGGCTTCGAAATTCGTTTCTGCTGAGGACTTGTCGGAGGCTTCTAGTTCAAGTGATTCCGATGATGAGGTAAGAAGCTCTTACAATTCTTTCAAATATTGTTTGGTTTTGGGGCACATTTTCCAGCAGCACTTTATATTCTAGGTAGATGGAACGATTGCGATTTTGGGTGTTCTTATGTTTAATTGTTTATTTCTTTGGAAAATAGTGGTTAGCTTGGCATTGGCTTACTTTTGTGTTGAGATTCAACACGGCTTGATGAAATGATGGGTGTAAATGAATTGAAGTTTTATTTAGTTAAGGTGGATCATTGGAACTGATCGAATGTACGGTTTAATAACTTTTTTTTTTTTCCAGCACTTGAAGTTGTCACCAAGTTTTTGAGTAAATTTTGTACCCTTTCTATGTAAATTTGGATTACGTGAACCCCATTGTCCTGTCTTGGATTGTTTAGTTCATCGTTATTGTTTAAAGTATTGAGAACTGAATTAATGTCTGTTTATATAAATCTTATGATGCTAGAATGGAGGAGAGTTTTTAATACAAGCCAACACATCGAAGCGCCAGAAAATTCAAGGAGATGGTAACTTACCAGTTTTTGAGCATGTTGAGGTAGGTTCGTCATTCATGAGTTGATGTTGTTGGAGGTTCGGAAGCAATCTCTTTGCTTTTGAGCTATTCAAAGTAATTTAATGGCATTTTTACTGAAGCAATTTGTTGGACAGCTTTGCGTAATCGTCTCTTTTTACTTCTCTCTGCACTGTAACTTTTCCTTTTATGTTCTATAAATTTTTTTAATGAAAATCGGTTAGGCGGCTACTGAAGGGACGCAAAAGTTTGTGGATCCTATGGAGTCCAAGGCAAGTTCTGAAGGAAATAGGAGAAAACAAGGCCGTGGAAGGGGTCACTCTGTTTCAAGCAGAGGCCGTGGTTCTAGAGCTAACGATCAGACAAAAAAAATGTCTAGTTCGACTGTACCTTCGAATGGTCAACTTGAGAACTCTTTCCACAAGGTGTGCCTTTACTTCCATTGAATGTTATGCTTTTTTATTCTGTTCCTGTTTATTGTTAAACTTGCCAACACCAAACTTGCACATTATATTATTATCTAGCAACCTTTTAGTTTTTGGTTTGTTGGACTATTCATTTTAGTGCCATATGGGCTAAGACTGGGGCAGTTAAAGGTAAAATTTTTAAAGTTTAAAAGGTAAAGGTGAAAACAGAAGGAAAATAAACTAATCTTGAAGACTTGGCTTGCATATTTTTCCTTCTGTTTCAGTGGTTAAGCTTATTCTCTAGAGTTCTTTATATTACTCTATATGGTGTACACCGTTCTTGAGGAAAGAGAGATATGAGGGAAAATTAAAAAGTAAGGTCTATATTGATAAGAAATAATGCTTATAGTTTATGTTTAAAACTGTGGGAATGTCCTTGTTTTCATTTATTTTCCTTCTACACTAACTGGTTTATTGTGAAAGAAATTATGAGAGGAGTTTTTCCTTTCTTAAATTTGATACAGATAGAGGAAAACTAGGAAAACAAGAGAATTTTGTTTTTCTCTTCCTTTATGGCATAACAGACTTGCTAGTAAAACTACATAACTGTTATAAAAGATTAGTTATATAAGTCAAATCACACACACTTTAAGGCAGTTTGATATTTATATAACCAATCAGGATAGTAGGCCTAAAGAGCAGTTCCAGACTGATCAGCGCACTGCACTAGAGGTATGTATTTTCATAAAGTATTTCTTCATTTTAACTATTTAGATAATTTCTTCAATTTTTAGGCAATAAATTGGATTTTATTTATTTTAGTTCAGAAATGTGAAGGAAAAAGGACTATGATTTCCCTTTGCAACCAGTTTAAAATTTCTTTTCTAAAATATATATTTGGGTCATGTTCTTAGAGGTGCAGCTGATTTTTATGATTCAGTTCTAATCCTTTTGGTTGGCAACTTAACTTAGGAAGAGGTAACATCGTTACGTGCAAAAGTTGCAGCCTTGGAGGAGGACCTACGGAAATGTCGTCAGGAAGCCTCTGAGTATCAAAATCTTATTCGGCAACTAGAGAAGGTTTTCAAGTGCCTCTGCTAATATGCATTGCAAACGTCTTTATTTACTTACTACTTACATTTTAGTGTTTATTGTGTTTTGGCAGGAATTGAAAGATATTAAAGATTATGACCAGCAAATGAAGCCAAAGGTGTTTGTTACACTTAATTGATGGATCTCAATATCCTGAAAGTTCTAACCTTATTCAGTCGCCATTGATATGAGCTTATATCACACCTCTAGTACATTTATAGTGTAGATCTTAGATAAACAAGATTTTTCTTCTGGTTTTTTCCCTCCTCAAAGAGGGGGAAGAAAGGATTATAATGCTTCAAGTAAGAAACATATAAAATTTCTATTCACGTCTTTAACTAAATCCAGGAAGGGATCCTCGTTTTTTTTTAATTATAATTTTTATGCTAGCTCAGAGGCAACTACATTACATTAATCCATTTTCAGATAAAATTAACATATTTTAGATGTGATAGTGACTGTCTATGGTTTTTACCTCGTTCTGTTATTAAAAGCAGCTAAATCATGTATACGTAAGCTAAACTTATAGTGAACAGGCGAACTTGACTAGAAGCCCTTTAATGCTTGGAATTTTGTCTTTTTAGGCAATGTTACCAAACAAGGAAAAAACAACACTTTCGTCAACATAATTTGACTCATTTCTGATGGAACTTACATGTTTATGCTATAATGGAATCTAAAGCACCCGGATTTTTGTTATTCGCTATGATGGAGGCTTGTTCTTTGCTTCAATCTGATATATAAAGTTGCTTATATTTCCATAAGCCACGTGTCTTCCAAGGAAGCCTGTTTTTGTAATATTCTTGTGGCCCGTTAACTTTATGCACATAATTGAACTTCTAAAAATGTTGTTCGTTTCACAAGGCAGAATATAAAATGTTATAAATGTCACCCACACCTAAACAGGAAAATGATAATGAAAAGTACTAGAAAAGGCAAGTATGTTTCTTAACTCTGCTTGATAGCAATTTATGGTGTTAGTTTTAATTCTGGGCTTCTTATTTGATTGTTATTCAGAGAACAAAAATGATATCTGATCTGTTGATAGCTGTTTCAAAAGCTGAGAGACAGGAAGCTAGGATGAAAGTACGGCAGGATTCCTTGAGACTCGGAAATGTGGGAGTAATCAGGTATACCAAGATCAACGAGCTTCCCATATTTAGTTTATGTGGTTGAAACAGATTCTTCGTGCATGACATGTTGCTTAGTATGAGAGAAAAAGCTAATAGAAGAAAATTATGTTAAATGCTGGAAAATTGCATATAATGAGAGCAAACAAATGATGACTGTATTAAGTGTGTAACTGTGTTTCAATAAAAGAACCTTCTGACCTAAAATGTGGTGTAATTAAAAAAAAGACGCAAAACGTTTTAGATAATGTGCTTGCTTTGTATCCTCCATGTTTGGTGTAGTTCTTGGTGAGTGAGAAAAAGAAAATTCTTTAGAATGTTGTTATATTTGATTGTATGATCAAAATAGCACCAAAAAGAAAAGAAGAGAAAAGAAAAGAAAAGAAATTGATTATTTTAAGTAATTTAAAATGTTCAATTTAAGAATGTATTGATATAGATGGACTCATAAGGCTGCTACATGTTTTTCTTGATACATTTCCTGAACTATCCATAGCCCCCCAAACCTCAAAACTAATAAATTGGAGGATATTATGTGCGTAAGCGCACTACAACTCATGACCTCCAGGTTGCTGTAACAACAATGGTTGGCACTGAGCTAAGACTCAGCCAGCATAAAGCTGCTACATGTTATTTGAGAACAGTATCACACAGTTCGTTATGATTGTTCTAACCTGTACTAAAATAATGCATTGCTAGTTTTCCTTATAAAAATAATATAACTGTGGTGCACATCATAAATTGAAATAGGAAGTTACCATGTTGTCCACAATTCCTTGATATTAATATAACACGTGACTTTGATGTTAAACATAAACTGGGGGTGGGTGGGGATGTTTTGGTGAAGCATGCAAATGCAATATTTCTTTATAATTCTCTGTACAAGCTGCTTGGTTTAATATTGTTCTTTCTGTATCATGTACATTATTCATGTTAATGTGGTATCACAGTTATACAATTCATTGTGTCTCTTGATTAATGAATTTACCCCATATTCTTTTGCCTTCAGAGCTGGAACAGTCATATCTGAGACTTGGGAGGATGGTCAAGCACTGAAAGATCTAAATGCTCATCTTGTATGTTCTTCTTTCCATGTTGTCCATGTAATTATAAAAGGAAAAGTTAGTTGATATAACTATTTAGGCTGGAGGATTCTCCTTTTTTTTAGTGTACTCTCATGATTATTTTTATTTTTAATACGTCTCTTTTCTTTTTAGAGACAATTGTTGGAAGCTAAGGAGGCCGTTGAACGACAGAGGAAACAATTAAAGAAGCGACAGTCTGGTAATGCATAATTTCATGTTCAAAATAATATATTTAAAATGCTTACCAAATATGGATATTTAAGTAGAGTGCATATGAGATCAACAACAATTATGATACAAAATAAAAGTATAATGAGCATTAGACTAGGAGATTTTTTGCCTTTTATTACACAAAGAGGTAGCCTTAAAGAGGCATAAACCTTTTGAGAGTCAATCTCTTAAAAGAAAGTTAATATATCGATGATAATAATAATTGGAGGCAGGATTTGAACATAAGTTAGAATCACAATTACATAAGTACCGATGTAAAATTATCATAATTAGGTAGCACTTACCGAAACGAAGAAAAGCAAATTTGTTAATATCAGTTGGGATATTTATAGCGGACCACTATTTTACTAATATCTTATTGACTCAATCCCAAAGAATCAAAATAAGATTTGGGTTAGTGATTATATGGCCAAATGGTTGCCATGCTCTAGAGAACAATTTATTGCATGCTGCCAGCCTACAAGCTTCAATTTTGTAAAATATGTACTATTTTGAGTCAACTCATTAGAGAATCATGTGCTAACCAGGAGTCTGGCTGTATATCTAATATTTATACTATTGTGTGTTTTAGCCATTCTCTGCACAAGGTGCATGTTGAAAGGATTTTGACCACAATTTGACTCATTGAGCTGGCATTGGAGAGTCATGAGTGGTGACATCTGACATTTACTTGAAGACTACTCATTGTATATGCACCTAATTTTTGTATACACTCATGCACACACACCGTCATAGATGAGCACACTCATTAATAATGGAACATAAACAAATATTGTAGTGCACGCACACATGCAAAGCCTGCATGACTCAGACAGAAATTTATAAAGGAGTATACTTCTAAAGAACAACAATTTTATGTTTTGTTTGAAGACAAGGGTGATGCTAGTGATGCAGAAGCTAGTGCACAAGAAGAAGATGTCCTAATCCAGGATGAGATATACAAGTCACGTCTAGCCTCTATAAAACGTGTAAGTTTATCTGTACAAGTGATAGCCTTATCTGATATTCTTAAAGAGCATAACAGTTATGTTGAGGTTTCCTTGCACATCCTTCATGATTGAGTTATGTTTTTATTTAGGAGGAGGAAAGTCTTCTCCGTGAAAGAGATCGCTATGAACTAGACAAGGGAAGGCTTATACGTGAAATGAAGCGCATTCGGGATGAGGATGGTTCTCATTTTAACAATTTTCAGATACTGAATAATAGATATGCCCTTTTGAATCTTCTTGGCAAAGGAGGATTCAGTGAGGTTTATAAGGTCAGAACTCTGGCAAGCTTATATTTTTGAAATGTTTTGCTTGGCGTGTTTAAACTCGGCCTATTAGATACGTCAAAAGTCTAGAATTCCTTTGCCAAAATTGGCAATTGTGAAAATATATCTTTTTGCAGTGATTTGAAGTGAGAAATTTCCGGCAGGCTTATGATTTGGTCGAACATAGATACGTTGCATGTAAGCTTCATGGTCTGAATGCTCAGTGGAGTGAGGATAAGAAGCAAAGTTACATACGACATGCAATTCGAGAGTACAACATTCACAAGACATTGGTGCACCATCACATTGTTCGGCTTTGGGACATTTTTGAGATTGACCAGAATACTTTCTGCACTGTCTTAGAGTACTGTAGTGGTAAGCTCTCTCGACCACTTCATATGTCTGGGAGCCTTTTTTGATTTAGTTTCTTGGTAGAAAAAACCTGCAAATTCTCTGGATGATGGTTTGATAAATCTACCTTGCATGTTTAATTTCATTGTCTTTTGATTTCTTTCACTGCTTCCAGGCAAAGACCTCGATGCTGTTTTGAAAGCAACACCAGTATTGCCTGAGAAAGAAGCTAGGATAATCATAGTTCAAATATTCCAAGGCCTTGTATACTTGAACAAAAGAGCACAGAAGATTATTCATTATGATTTGAAGCCTGGCAATGTTCTCTTTGATGAGTTAGGTGTCGCAAAAGTGACTGATTTTGGTCTTAGCAAAATAGTAGAGGACGATGTTGGATCCCAGGGTATGGAACTTACATCACAGGGAGCTGGAACATATTGGTAAGTTAACAGTTTGATGTCCTTCCTTGAAAATATCCATCTTTGCTGTATTTTCTCCCCATTTTTGCTGCAATTTCTTCATATCTTATCCCAGTTATCTGCTAAGTTTAACATATTTAGAACTTGCATGTTGTTGATTTAATGCTGTAGAAATTACCTGAAGACATGAAACATTATCTGAAACAGGAGTGTTCGTGTTCTTGGGCACAAAATTTGTTAATTTCCTTTTGAGGATAAATGATCGGAAAGAAAATTCTCTGATTTGTTACATTGTGCTATATATTTTATGTTGAAAAATTGTGCATTCTACTATATGTCCTTCAAACAGGGTTTAGTTTATATCGGTGTTCAGTTGGTGTTAAAAGAGGCTCTCTTTCCGTATCAACAGGCTCGTTATTCTACTCTAATTATTGCATGTAGGCTTATTGAATTAGTAGGTGATTCTAATTTTCTATGTTTGGATATAACCTATTCTTTCTATTTCGTGCTTGGTTCTATAGTGTGTGGTTGTATCTCCTTTTGTTTTGTGATTTCAGGTACTTGCCCCCGGAATGCTTTGAGCTCAGTAGAACGCCTCTGATTTCATCGAAGGTCAGTGACAACATCCCCCATTTCTTCCTTCTCGTTCTTTTTTCCTTGCTAATTGAAATTGAGGCCATATATGAAACTTGATTAGCAGATGTTTGATTACCATGTGTCAGATTAGTCGGTCCTTTCACTGTTGTTTCAAATGGTTCGTTATTTGTCTTCAAATCTTCTTTTGATCGTGGTATTCCATTAAAAACAGGTGGATGTTTGGTCAGCTGGTGTTCTACTTTACCAAATGCTTTTTGGTAAACGCCCTTTTGGGCACGACCAAACGCAAGAACGAATATTGCGTGAAGACACAATTATCAAAGCTCGTAAAGTTGAATTCCCACCAAGGCCAACGGTCTCCAGTGAGGCAAAGGTTTGTTCTATTTATCTTTGATAGTTTCTACTGCTTTTTTCTTGATGGGTAAAACATTTGTATTACATAAGCATGAAAAGCCAGAGAGTTATAAAATTAGGGTTATTTCAGTACGATGGTTTGACTTTGACTTGATGTTTCGATTGTTTATAGTAGAGAAACTCTTTTTAGGAAAATACTTCCTCTAAGTGGTAATCCAATTTAGAGTTTATAGTTCGACATGACACATGAGCAATAAGGGTATTTGTTATTTTACTTCGGTAAAAAAAGAGGTCGTCGGGATAAGGGAAGGGATTGCAGGTGCCAGGATTTGAGCTCTGGACTTGCTAGATGCCGCTTCTCGTTGGATTACTATATAAATAAATTAAACCTAAATTATAGGTTCAAGGGCATTTGTTATTTGCAATGATGTTTGAACTGGAATGGACTTGCCAGTTGGACTGGGAACTGGCCGGGATATTAGTTCGGAGAAGGCCATTAGACCGGTTAACCCAAGAATCGGTATGGAATGGTTGAATCGGACGGTTGAATCCGATTTTTTTTGAAATTTTAATGATCTATTTAATCAAATTGGACAGTCTGGTTGAACTGGTCAGACTGATTTGACCGGCAAACTGCTGACTTTGTTTGACCACTGATCTGGTTCCGAAAACTTTGGTTATTTGTATCTGTACATATGCTGCAGAGTTGCTGGGTTTCAGTACTGTATTTCACCAGTTTGAGACTATCATGAAACGACAATATACCGTGTAATCTGATTACCTATATCCGTGCAGGATTTGATACGTCGATGTCTAACGTATAATCAAGCAGAAAGGCCGGATGTTTTGACAATAGCGCAGGATCCGTATCTGACATATTCGAAGAAGTAAGAAGAATGTACAAGATATAGAGAGAGAGCCAAAGGGTACTGAAAAAGAGCAGGGTATGGTATTAAGAGAATTTGCTTCCAATTCTTTTGCAATAAACCACATGGAATTTTGTATAGTTTTGTGATTATATATATAACCCTGCTTCTATTAACCTCAAAATTTTAGTCCATCTTTTAAGGGCTTTTTAAAAAAAAATAAAAAAATCAAAACATTTAAACAAGTTTTTATTGTAACTTGGAAAAAAAAGTGCTTAATACATGGTAAGAGATTTGTTTTAATAGTTTTTGTTTGTTTTTTAAATGTATTTTTTATATTTTGAAATACGTTTGATAAATAAAAATAAAAATTTTAATAGTAAAAATGTTACAATTGTTTAATGTGATTTTTTAAAGTTAAATGATCAAAACGTAAATTTAATAATTTAAGTGTAATTTATCGTATTTCATATTATTATTATTATTTTTTAGTTTGATTTTTAAATAAGGATTTTATTGAGGTTCGATCACGTGATATTTTAAAATTGTACTATATTAAAAAAAAAAAAAGAAGAAATTTGAGTGAACAATATAATAGTATAATTTGATATATATTTAATTGTTTTTATAGAAAACAATATATATGTTATATTAATTGTTTTAATCGTATTTTATATTAATTGTTTTTTTACATATATTTAATAACAATGTGTGTGTATATATATATATATATTGAATATTTTATCAATTATTTTTATTAATAAATATATTTTTATAAAAAAAAATAACTTTTTAATTATGAGTGAACAATCCTTTTCTTAAAGATTTTAAAATATTTAAAAAAAAATTATTGTAAATAAATATTGTGTATTACCTTTAATTATGGTAATTAGGAAGTGTTAATAAAAAGGTGTACCCATCTCAACTTCTCTGGGTAGTACCAGTCTTGCGTGTGTGAGATTACTATTTCTAATTCATATTCGGATTTTGTGGAGCTGGTGTTGAAAATTCCCCAAAATTCAACAAATAAATTTCACATACCATCAGAAGGAAGATGGGAAGTAGAAATGAAGTAGGCGATACGGTGTTAACGAAAATCCCTTCAAAACTTGCGCAACTAAATCTGTGATACGCTTCATGAACGTTTCTAAATCTTGGCGTTCTTCTCTTCGAACTCCTTATTTTTGGACCCCGCATCGTCTCAAAAGCAGCAAGCTCCGTCCGTCTCCTCCTCCAACGCCACCATCAGAATCCCCATCCTAAAGCCATTATTTTTGCTCTCGATTTTCAACTCAAAAGAGTGAAAACCTCTGCGTGAAACGAAACATTCATATTCCCTTCTTCGAGAATAGTAAGGTCCAAGTTTCTATTCGTGGTCATTCTAATGGGCTGTTGTGTTTGAGTAAGGACGATGATGAGATTGTCATTTGGAACTCATCAACAAGGGAAATTAAAATCCTTCCGCCACCCCCAATGCAACCCGATGCTGTTTACGATGAAATTCTTTTGAATATTGGGTTTGATTCTAAAACGAATGACTACAAAGTGCTGAGGATGTTCCAAATTGAAAATGCGTCGACAGAAGTTGCTGTCTACCATGCTTACTTGTATTCTCTTCAAACAGATTCCTGGAAGGAGATTCCAGTATCTTTCGAAGGATATCTGTGATGATTGCACAAAAGGGTGTTTTTATTCGATGCTAGTCGTGTTAAAAAACTAAAAAAACACAACTGATAAAATTGATTTCTTGAATTGTATATTTCTTCATTTTTGTACAAACATCACTGAAGCATTTAACTACGCACTGTTAACTAACACAACTGCTTTAACAGCAATAACTATTCTCAACTATAGTATACACCAACCAGTCGGAGATTTTGACTTGCATGCTCTTTCATTCGACTTGGCGGACGAAAAGTTTTCAATTCTCCCTGCTCCATACCGTAATGGCTTTCTACCAATACATCACCGGAATTTTTTCCACTTTTATGGATCGCCTGGTGTTATTTTCAAGATATTTCCAAGAGCTAAAGCCAAGTTTGAGTTTTGGGTAATGAAAGAATCATGGAGTAGAGTGCTGAATATTGAATCTATTTATGGAGTTAATTATCCTGTGGGGGTTTTGGAAAGATGGTGAATTGTTTTTTTTCTGGTGAACTATTGCTGTTTGATCCTGATGTTGGAGAGTTTAAAGGCCCTGGTATCTATTTTGATTATGCCAACCGAGTTATTACCTTCGTCGAGAACATGGTTCCAATCAATGGAAGACCAGACATGCATGGGAGCACATAAATTATAAATTGTTTGATGTCTCGTTGACAAGTTCAAATCAAGCATGTGGCAATGATGATAAACGTGACGGCGGATGCGATGTCTAAATGAGTTAGAAATTGTGCAATCGGATTGTACGTATTCACTCATGCACTTTCAATAGTGCTTGATATTTTGTTATGAGATCAACGTTATGTAGTGATTTTGATTTTGATTGAAACTTTAAACTCAACTTCTTCTTCTTCTTCTTTTTTTTTTGGTACATAAAAGATAAGAACAATATTAAACTATGGACTCATTGCTGCCATCCATCGCCGCATAGGAGCTGTTGTATATCATCCTCTAAAAGCTTACGAATCGAGAGTGGAGGATCCTCAAGGACGATCAAGTGATTAATAGTCTTAGCATCCAGCTTAGCAAGATGATCTGCTACAATATTATAATGAGGTTTTTAGAATGATATTAATTTTTTGGGTAGTAATAGATTTGGAAAAAGTTTTAATTAGCTTGCTAAAGATTAAAAATCAGTAAATAATATTAAAGAGTTGTACAAAATTGCTTGTGGTACTATCATATGTTTTTAATGTAATCATTAAAATCTTTTCAATTCTATTAAATTAATTCATATAAATTTTGAACCCAACAAGTGGTTCTAGTGAAAAAGAGGATGTTGTTCATTTTAAGGGTCTCGGGTTCGAACGTCTGTGCGTGCCTTGTCAAAGGGTTAAGAAAGTATGAATAGATATTATCATGTAATCACACCAGTATATTCAAAAAAAAAAATCATATAAATTTTAGATTTTACTACAATCAAGCATTTCAATCTTATTATACAATACTTTTTTTTAAACAGATATTTAATAACAATATTTGATCAAGATGTGAATATTATGTAATGATCCGATGATTAAGGATGTTCACCGCTCCATATATGGTTTTGGTTCAAATCACGTTGATTGAATAAAATTATTATTCAAATATAAATTATAAATTAATTCATGCCTATTAATGAGTCTCTTTACAACCTTTAAACAAAAGCAACGAATTTTAGGGTTTGAGAATAAATGTGGAGGAATTTGATGATAATATTGAGATATCAATAGAAATTCATTAATTCATTCAATGAATGACCATACAATTCGAAGGGAATTACAAATATCCGTTGTACGTGCTAAAAGATAAACTCCATCAACACAACAAAAGCTTCAATTTCAGAATTAATAAAAGATTATGACACGTTGACAATTGATTTTCTCACAACTCAAGCACAATATATCAAGAGTGATTGCAAGCACTTAATACAATAAGAAAATCAGTCCGGGTGGTCCAAAGTGCCAGGCATAAATTGGCAAAAGAATCGAGCATCCACTAAATTAGAGAGAATAGCAACAAAATCAGTTTTTTTTTTTTAATATGAGAATGACAAATCAGATTTTTTTTTTCTCCTGATTTTCATCTTTTTTCTCCTAAAAAAGTTCAAATCCAACTAAAAATATTAAAAATCATAAAAAAAAATTGATTTATTATTCTCTATTGAAAATAGAAAAAGATAACATGGAATCATAGTTTCATACAATCACTTATCGTGATTCAAGCAGAATATAAATATAAGATTTATAAGTGAGTCTAGGCCTTTGTGAATTATGCCAAGGAGGCCCAAGATGAGTTGGATTTTGGGTGAGTTCAACCCAAAGAAGAAAAAAAAAAAGCATAAAAGAGGACAAGAGAAACAAGTGAACTCAGCTATTCATCGTGAGTTCCCCAAAACAGAAAAATGTCTTCTCCCTCAACGTCTTGTCGAATCAACGTGTTTTGGCATGATGGGATGCTAAATCACGACACAGGCAAAGGTGTGTTCGATACAGGGATGAACCCTGGTTTCTTGGAAGTGTTAGAAAAACACCCAGAAAATTCGGACAGGATTAGAAACATAGTTTCAATCCTCAGCAAAGGACCCATCTCTTCTTACATCTCTTGGCACTTTGGTTCACCTTCAACTATACCTCAGCTTTTATCTTTTCATTCTCAAGGTACCTTTCTTTTTTCTTTTTTTTTAATTTGACTTCAATTTGCAATTAATTTGGGTTTTTTTTGGCCCCAGAATACGTTGATATGTTAATTGAAGCTGATAAAAATGGTGGTAATAAAGAAATTTGTTGTGGAACCTTTTTAAACCCTGGTTCATTGAATGCTGCACTTTTAGCTGCTGGTACTACGTTATCTGCTATGAAATATATACTTGATGGCTATGGTGAACTTGTTTATGCATTGGTTAGACCACCAGGTCACCATGCTCAACCTACTCAAGCTGATGGCTATTGTTTTTTCAATAATGCCGGGCTTGCCGTTCAATCGGCTTTAGATTCGGGTTGTAAAAAGGTTTTGGTTTTGGATATCGATGTTCATTACGGTAATGGGACGGCCGAAGGGTTTTACCGGTCGGATAAAGTCCTTACGGTTTCGCTTCATATGAACCATGGTTCTTGGGGTCCTTCTCATCCCCAAAAGGGAACAGTGGATGAACTGGGTGAAGGGGAAGGGTTTGGGTATAATCTGAATGTGCCTTTGCCGAATGGGAGTGGTGACAAGGGATATGGGTATGCGATGAGGGAGGTGGTTATCCCGGCTGTTGAGAAGTTCGAGCCGGATATGATGGTCCTGGTTATCGGTCAAGACTCGAGTGCTGTAAGTTAATCCTTTTGCTCTTTATCTAATATTGTGAATTTCATTGCGGTTGTTTGTGTAGAAGTAGCATCTTAATCTCCTGTCAATAAATTGTCTTTAGAGGCGGATTGAGTCGATTGATAGGGGTATTGGTTTTAGTGCGTATTATCTTTCTATTTATGGAACGATGTTTGCCTCATAGGTGCTTGACTTGTTAGAGAAATGAGAGAGAAAGATAGAGAGACGAGGGGAAAAGTCAAATATGAGAAAGGAAAGAGAATAGCGAATATGTAAAATAGAGATATGAAAGGAAATTTAATATTTTAGGAAAAATATAGAATCAAATATGAAAGGTTATCTAATATTTCATATCTCTGTTTTTCATATTTGTTATTCCATAATCCATATGCTCTCTTTTTCTTTCTTCTTTTAATTGAAAACTCTAGCCATTGTACTCGACAGCCGTATATGTAACTGTTTATAGCGGTCTTCCGTGTTGATTTCGACACTAAAAAAGAGATTTCCTCCTCTTTGACTTCTACGATTCAGATCTCCCAATAACAGACTCCAAATCTTCTAAAACAATGTCCAAAGCTTTGAACTATTTTTGCGACAATGGTCTTTTTTAAGTATCATCCGTGTCGAAAAATATATATTTTTTTTAAACTTGTAACCCAAATTTTTTTAAAAAAAAATCCAGTGCCACCTGACAGATCAGCTGCACCTATTAATTTTTTTTCTTCACTGTGAATATTCGTATTTCAATGAGTATTTTGAAAATTACATATTGGTGTCGCTTGGCACAGTAATAGTACTTTAAAAAATTATTTTTTTAAAAAGTCGATAATTGGCTAATGTTGAGGGGACGGTGATCATTTTCGTAAATAATTAATTATTTTGGTTCAATTCAAAGTCCCTCTTCAATCCATAAATAAGAGTATAATGTGTTTCAGTATACTTGAATTCACGTTCTCTTATATTGACAATAATGTCTATACCAATCGAGTTAAGATTCAACCGACTCCTTAATTGAATATAGTAAGATATGTTTATTGAGTGAAGAACAGCTTTCAAGAATGTACTTTTCAAAGCTCATACTTTCATATCGATATTCATATTCCGATTCAATGTTTGGATGTTTCGAATATAGTAAGAATGTACATGTTTGCATATTTTGGTGCTGGTCATAGTGATCAAGCAGTAAATGTAAGCAGACCAAACCCGAAATCTCTATCGCTTTACGAATGTTGATTGTTGTAAATAATTGTGGCAGTTTGATCCCAACGGAAGGCAATGCTTAACGATGGATGGTTATCGAGAGATTGGACGGATGGTTCGTAGACTGGCGGATAAACATTGTGGCAGTAGGCTACTTATCGTCCAAGAAGGCGGATACCACGTTACATACTCGGCTTATTGCGTTCACGCGACGCTAGAAGGTGTGCTCCATCTTCCCCACCCTTTGTTGCCTGATCCTATTGCATATTACCCTGAAGATGAGGCTTTTGCTGTTAAAGTTATTGAAGCAATTAAGCAGTTCCAAATGAAAAATGTGCCAATGTTAAAGGATGTTTGATTCGATGTTTTTTTCAAACCGGTCTTAGTGTGTTCAGTTTAGTCTTTTGATGTTTATGGGTGTCGATCGACACATATGACTTCAGGTTTTGATTGATCGTAAGCTTATTCCTAATGTTTTTCCAATAGAAAAAACTCGTTCGAGATTGCATCACCTTAATCAAACCGCTAATAATTGCATCTTAGTCCCACAGCCTATACCTATCATCACAGAAACTAAAACCGAACATATTCAATAACTAAGCTAAAACCAAACTCCCAACATGACCACGACAAACTTTTATTTATGTATATGCTTTCACTTGGTAACCACCGCAACCAGCTGCTATTATAGTGATTTTGTTGTAAAACAAGATCTTTATATTAAAGTCGGATTGTATTTTGCTCTATCTATTTAAAAAAATTGGGTAAATTAATTTTTGTATGTTAAATCAAAGAGTAAATTAATTTTTTTGTTAAAATTT
Organism: Kokia cookei; assembly: GCA_039519145.1. NCBI lineage: Eukaryota > Viridiplantae > Streptophyta > Magnoliopsida > Malvales > Malvaceae > Kokia > Kokia cookei. The sequence continues at coordinate 39,785,677 of CM076910.1, forward strand.
CCATAAATGTTTACTATGAAAGACTAGTGTTTTATGTAGTGTACACTTTTCCCCTTTTTGTGTGATTATATAGTAATATCTGTTCATACTTTCTTAACTTTTTGATAATGCACACAGATCTTGCACACACAAGTGCTCGAATCCAAGACTTTTAAGATAAACAATATCTTTTTTTTCACTGAAACCACAAATAAATAAAATTTTTGACAAAAAATATCAATTTATTTTTTGATTTAACATATAAGAATTTATTTATTTATTTTTTAGTAGAGGGCACAAAAAACAATTTGACTAATACCAAGGGCCTCCACGGCACTTTTATTTACAACATGTCTAAATAATTCATTGCAAAAGAATTGAAGTGTACTAACAAATAAAAATACTAGAAAAGATTATATGGAACAGGAATATTCCAAAAAATACATGCCCCCACCATCAAATCTTATTGAGGATCTATTTAAGAGCACAAAGCAAAACAACATAGGAATGAAACAGCCAACAGATGGGTGCAATAAATATGAAACCTTACAAGCAAAAAGGAGTTAAAGGGGGAAATGAGGAAATACAATGGCAAAAAAAATATATATGTGTGTGTGTGTGTGTGTGTAGCTTAAGGTTCTAAACCCAAATGCTTTCTAGTTCTGCCTACAAACACGTCTCCAGATTTGATTAAGCCGGGAATACGTCCACTAAGGGTTGCAAAAGGAAATTGGGCAACAGCGTGTTTCCTTCCGAGCGAAACCATTGCAACTTTCGGACCAGGCTTGTAGACGGACATTTTGCTTTCTTTTCCTCCATCCATCAATAGCTTCAAGTTTTTAGCAACCAAATATGAATGATGTATAGCTGCATGACCTAGTTTGAGTTCCTGAAATTTTTTTTTCTAAAATGTTAAAACTACTTTGGGAAGCAAGAGATTATAGCAAGTAATGAGACACATTCGGTACGTAAAACCAACCACATTCACAAAGCGACGTTAAAAGAGAGCCTATATGGAAACACAACACATATGTGTTCGTTATTAGGGGTAGTTCCTACAAAGGATCTGACTAATTACATATACAAAAGGACTTAGTAATCGGTTTTAGAAATCCAATGGGTTCGATTTTCAACAATCACGATTACTAACACAGCATCAACACGACTGATTGAGTATATATTAGACATATATTAGCTAATCTTCCATGGAAGAGTGCTCATATCGGGAGCAAGTGAAAACGGAGAGAAATCCGTCAAACTATAAACTCAAGTTCATTATCCTCTTCTAGGCAGGTGAAAACTGAATATTTACAAGCAACCATCAACCTATACAAATAACATACTGGCCTATGCAAATTCAACAAGATTGTGATTAAAGTTCGGGATAGAACTTACCGGAACATCAGTGATATCTCCAATTGCAAATATATTATTGCGACCCTTCACCCTCAAATACTCGTCAACCATCAACCTTCCATCTTTATCTAAGTTGGTCTTCAATATAGTCTCATTAAGCCATGCTGTAGACAATGGTACTCTAGTACAAAGGAAATGACAATCTGCTTTGATACTTTCTCCGGACGAGGTTCGATATACTTGGCTTCCATCCGAAGCTGATTTCAGATCAACCGATTGCTGTAATTTTACATCGACTTTCTTTGATCTCAGCCAACTTAAACCCTTATCAGCTGCCTTTGGTCCAATGTATTCCAGCAACCTTGGTCCTTTATGAACCAGTGTAACCTTCTTTTGGGGAAAGTCGGTGGCAATTTCTCCGGCAAGTTCAACACCAGACGGACCTCCTCCGACGATCAAAATAGAACGAGCAGATTGTATCTTTTGATTTTCTGTCAGCATGTAAGACAGCAAAAGTAAATTAAGCAGAACATAATCCCCAAAAAACAAACAATATAACATCATTTTGTATGTTGTCCTTTAATTCACCATATCATCATGCATAACAATATTCACAGTAGACGAGACACATTGGAGTCTTACACCTAGCAGTGTTGAAATTCCGTAACAAAAGTGAAATCCTCAATGATGCATTATGTTCATCGACTAGACTACTAAACAACACTCGAGTGACAACATATAACAAATATAGTTTTTTTTTACCTGCATCATTGTGATGAAGTCTCTCCGTCTTAGTTACGGGGACATTATCACTATGTCCAGTGGCAACCACAAGATAATCATAACCGATATGACGGCCATCAGCAGTCAATACTTCGTTTTCAGTAATGTTTATCGCAGTAGACGTAACGATAAGTCCATTGGTCAAGAAATCTCTATGGTTCACCACCGCTCTTTCCGCAAATGACGTATCCACCATGCTCCTTAACTTTGCCCATTTGATCTCAAGGTACTCCTTCCTGAGATTAAAAACAAAATACCCTTCAATTAATCACACTCTCCATTGCAGTTCAATCAAATTCTCAGCATTATTTTTAAAAACTTGGTAAAAAGACCTCTTACTCCCTCTCATTTTTTAAATTAAGCAAATTGGTTCCTCTCAAAAAATAATCAGAGCAATTTAATCCTTATCAATTTCTAAAGTGAATAACTAAGGACAATTAATCATGAGCTTAATGTTTTCCATCAATTTTACATGATTTTGACTGGTATAATAACAAATTCAGCCCTCAAAATTTATGTATTCTGTCAATTTGGTCCTAATTTAACAAATTTATCCCGCAACATTTGTGTAGATGTTGAGGCTGAATTTGTTGATTTTTTTTTAGAATTAAGGTCAAAATGACAAAATATGTGAACATCAAAGGCTAAATTATGTACTATTGATAAAAGACATTAATGCCGTCATTAATCCTTACAGATTAAATTGCTATAAAATTTTTTAAAGGGGCCAATTTGCTCAATTTCAAAAAGTTAAGAGGGACTGGAGAAGTCCTTTTACCAAAAAAAAACTTTCGCAAACCCAATCCTGCATAATGCATATACGCTACTTTCAATCCTACACTATTTAAAAAAAAAAACAAACCCAGAACTTAAAATCAGTTGCTGGGTTCATCAAACATTGAATTTTTCAGTTTTTTTTTTCTCAAGAAACGAATCGAAATTGAACAAAAACAAATCATTTCAAGAAAAAAAAACAAGAAAGCTTACGGGTCGATAAGCGTAACATCAGCATTGAATTGAATAGATTTGCCGACGATAGATCCGGCAATCCCACCGCCGACAATCACTACCCTTCTTTTTGATCCACCGGATTCCATAATTTCTTCAGTTTTTTTTCTCTTTTTTTCCCCTTTTCGTTCAGATAATGGAACAAAAAGGGGGGACGGGTGGTGCTCAATTTAAAGCAATAAATAATAATAATAATAATACTTGGAATTGGGAAGAATCTCCCATTAGAGGGGAAATTTGAAGTCTTTCTTGTTGATAGAGAAAGGCGGCTTAGGGTCAAACGTATGAAAGATCTTACAAATTTCAGACTTTCTAGAGACTGACAACTTAAATTACGTCATTTTGAGGATTGGTTTCGGAAGGGCATACGTAAATTACTTCCAAATAGGGATAATATCACATTTGGTACCTATACTTTCATAAAATGTTCAATGTAGTACTTGCACTTTAAAAATGTCCAATGTGATACCTAAATCAATTTGTGTATTGGTACCTATACTTTCATAAAATGTGATATGTGTTTTGAAAATGTTCAATGTGATACCTGAATTATCAATATGTGTATTATTTAATACCTTTATTTTCATTAAATATTCAGTGTGGTACTTATACTTTGAAAATGTTTAATACAGTACATGAACTTTCAATCTGTGTATTATTATGGTACCTGGAGCTAACTCATTTAGTAAATAATCTAATAAATTTTATCAATAATTCGATTTAAAAAACATTGGTTTTATATTTTTTAAAAATTTACACGATTTATGATAAGGGGCATTATGTTTAGCGTTTTAAAAATAGTAAGGTTTTAAGTATTATAATAGTGAAATTACACCCTCCAATTTATAATTCAATTTAATTTCCTCTTAAATAGAAATTTTATAATTTAACTCTTCTAATAAATTTTAAATTGACACAATGACAAAATTACATTTAAATTCTTCTAAAATTTTATAATTTAATTATGATCTCAGATTTTTTTAAAATAAATTTAATATTTGAGAAAGAAAAATTCAACTATTACATATGTATTTGAATGAAATATTTTCAAACCTATGGTTGTTAGAGACATATAATCAAATCTAATGCCAAATTGTTAATATATTAATAATATAATAAATTTAAAAAATATATAAACTAATTAATCTTGGACTATAGCACAAATATGTTAGTAATATCAATTAACAAACTTATAATTAACTCAATTATTTTAAAAATTGATTTTTTTATTAAAGTTCTTTTTTTTTAATTAGAATAATAAAATAAAGTCCGAATAACAAATACAACTAACGCAATTCGAATCCAGATCACGAATATTTTAATTATCAAATCATTACATGGGGTTGATTATTTATTAATTATTGAAGTGTAAGATCTATGGTATAAACCAATTTGTATTTAATTAAGTCGATTAAGGAAGATATTTTCCACTTGAATGATCTCAAACATGTGATGCTTACATTGAATAGAAAAGTCAACCATTTTCAGGGTAAATTACACATTTGTCTCTCAATTTATTGTTAAATGGTAAAATTTTACTGTTAACCCATGTACCGTGTCTAAATAATGAATTTAGTCCCCATATTTTAATTTGAACAAATTTTAATCATTGCATTTTTCGAATTTTAAAATTTCAATTCGAACTCCAAATTGTATCAACTAAATCGATCAGGCTAAATTCTGTTATTAATTCATAAGTATCAAAATCCTTTAATCATTCCATAATAATTACTATTATTCTAATAGGTACAGAAAAACTTGAGTATTGTACTCAACTTATAAGTATCGAAGTAACCTTAAAAAATTATACCTATTTTGTTAAATTAAAAAAATCCGAAATAACCTTAAAAGAAATACCCATTATTATGTGAACAAAAGCGACTATATTTTTATCACTACAATAATTAGGCGCGAAATGATTGAGTTTAAATTTATGTCACTTAAATATTAAAGAGCTCTAATTTGGATTCAATTTTTGTATGAATAATCTGAATATAGATTCTGATCATATATACTTTTTTTGACATAATATTTAAAACTACTCATAATCCCTCTTGATCTTATAAATAAGAGGATAATGCATTTTAACATACTCAAATCCACGTCCTCTTGCATTGACAATAATTTTCATGTCAATCGAGTTAAGACTCAATCCATCCATTTTAATTATTTATATTTAATGAAAAATATAATTGAATATATGAATACAAAATTAATATTAATATATTTTAAATGATGAAACTGAAAATTCAATTGTTGTGTATTTTTTAATCTAGCCCGACTCATTTCAATGTCACCTGTAATAACATTAAACAAGTGATAATATCACATGACTTGATTTTTTTTTATGTTAGATCCAAGTGAACTTTATTTTTATTTTTATTTTTTTGCCCTTCTTTTGGAAGTTTTCAAATCGACTTGAGTGAACACAACAAATATATTTATTTATTTATTTTTAACTTGTAAGAGAGTTGTTTTATAAAGGAGAAAAATAATTAGGAACGCCAACAAAAAATATTCATTCTTCAAGTATAGGTACGTGAATATCAACTCAAATAATTTGTAATTTTTATTATTAATAAAAATTTTCATTGTTGATTGAGTATTGATTCGATTGGTATGAGTATTATTGCCAATACAGAAGGACATGAGTTTGAGTGTGTTGAAGCACATTATGCTCCTATTTATGAGCTAGGAAGGGTTGATCAGAATCTATAATGAGATAATTTATGTTTTGGTCACTCATCTTTAAAAAGTTACAAAATGGATCACTAAATTATTCGAAAATTTTCATTTTAAAGTCACTAAGTTATTCAAATGTTTTATATCAAGTTAGTAGGCTGTTAGTTTTCTTTAAAAAATTCAGTTAACGAACTCCAAGTGATTTGAAGGACAATTTTGGAGATTAGGAATGAGAGTTTTTTATTGGTACAAGCGGTGCAAATAGAAAAAACCATTTAGCAACGATTTTAATAGCCCAATAACTTAAATGAAAATTTTCAAATTATTCGAAATAATTATAACTTTTTTAAAGTCGAGTGACTAAAACATAATTTTACTAATAATTTAATGAGATTAGTATAATTTATCTCAAAATTATTTAATTACATGTTGTGTTCACTTATTATTTCATATGTAATAATTGATCATGATAGTAATTATTTCTACAAGTAATTATAATTATTTTTGTATTATTAAATGTTTTGTGTTGAATAAATTCATATTTAATCTAATAAAACGTACAAAATTAGGGTTTCATTGGCCCGATGAAAAATATTATGTTCACGAACAAAATTTATTTAAATAACTATAATCATAATAAAATATTACAGTAAATAAACGGATTGAATATCAAGGATGATGGAAGAGGCTCTACCAAAACAAAAAATTCCTACTTTAAATCAGGGGATGGTAAGGCTCTGACCCTCCTTAAAATGAAAAAAATTTCATTTAAGTATTTAAAATTTTAAATTAGTAAAAATAAATTATACTTTGATACTCTAAAAATGATAAAATTTTAATTTAGTCATTTAAAAATTGTACTTTTATTATCGTAAAAATTACAATTTAACTTTGACTCCTCTTAAAAAACATTCTGGTTTCGCCTCTGCTTTAATCCCTCCAAAATATATAAAATCATGAATAATATATGATAAAATTATAGCTTGACGTGAAAGATGCTAGAATTTCGATTTAATCTTTTTAAAAATCATAATAATATAAGTCAATACAATAATGATAATGTTTTTAATTCTCATAAAAAAACTCTAACTTTATCGGATACTAAAATATATCTGAAATTAAACCGAATTAAATCTAAATAACAATATCGGAGATTTAAATCAAAATAAAATGAAAAAAAAAAAAAAAAAAAAAACAGGGAGGGGAGGCAAAGCACATGGGCTTAAACAATAGTTGCATTTTCAATAAGTGGAACAACATGAGCTTTCAATTTCAATTATTTACTTTTTATTTTCATTTTTTGGATTTTTATGTAAATACCCTAATCAATCACTGTTTCCAATTTTGTCAACACATTGGGATTTTTACAAGTTGCTGGGAACTGGGGTCAAACTCTTTTGTTTTTCATCCTTATTTCTTAATTTTTTTATAAATAATAATAATTATATAAAAAAATATTGGCATAGTAAAAATTTATAAACGTTGGAGAGTTGAATATTGTTATAAATATTACTTTATGGATGTCTATAACACTTAAGTTATAATTTTTATTGTAGCAACCTCATCATTTATGAGATAAACCCTCTCTTTTGTTATGAAAGTAATAGGAATATTATTTAATCTATGTATTAATGAAGTACTTAAGTAAGTTTCATTTATTTATATTACATTGAATATCAATTACTTATAAATAGAATCCTATGTGAATCAAAATAAAATAAGAGAAATTTTTTTACCAATTTGATTTATTGTTTACTTGTGTTCTTTTATTTGATTGTTTTATAACAAATATCAATTTTATTGTTGATCCCATTTAAATTTTAAATTTCGATTTACTCGTGTAAGTCGGTTGAATCAATTTATCCGAATTTTATATATTTTAATATTTTTATTTTTATAAAATTTAATAATTTAATTAATTAAAATCAGAAAAAATTAATATTAACATAAAAATATTTTATATTAATATTTACTTGTTTTACAAATATTTAAATAATTTTTAATCAATTAAATAAAAATTCAATGCTCTTGGTGAAGAATTTAAAGATATTCAACTAAATGAGGTAAATAAATTGAAAAATAGTAGTACATCATTATAGTAAAAGAAATAAATGGTGACATTAATGTAAAAAAGAATCAATAAATACTTATTAAAATCGAAACTTTAAGCATCATTCCCTTTTTTATTTTTTGTTTTAAAATTCAAATTTGTGATAATTTTTTATATTAAAAAATTTTAAGAAAAAAAGCAAACAAAAACTTGTAAGGTGAACACTTCAATTGTGAGCCTTTGTTTTGCTCTTATTAAAATCCAAAAATTTTAAAAAACAAAAGAAATAACATGAAAGAAATTTTTTAAAAGAAAAATAATAATTATATTAATTATCGAGTCCCAATTGGTTCTGTCGGCATAGAGCATAGCATATTCCCACAAGCTTCTTCTGCAATATTGATCATACTCCCAAATAATAAAATAAATGTAATTTTTATTAAAAATTAATTCGAGATAAAAATAATAATGTTTTTAAGGTAATTGGATTACATTTAACTTTAAAATTAACTATTCATGAATTCATTTTCATAATAAAAATCGAAGTTTTATTTCTCGTCTTTGACGAAAGTTAGAGTTGGGTATTGGCTCAAACCGTACCAAGTGTAAATGTTTTTTTTTTTTTGTAGGAGATTGTACGTCACATATAATGTAACTCAATGAGGCACTCTCGTATTGAACTTGTTGTCTCTTCAAGTAATCACATCTACTTGAGCTCTCACTAGAGTTAAGAAACAAAACATTGGTTAGATACAAATAGTGAACGTGTTAAGAGATCCCCATAATTTCAAGCAAATAACACTTTAAAAATTTCTCTCGAAAAAATAAAAAATTTCTCAACAATTCTCTAAATAAAACTATAACTCAAATTACTCAAATTCAATTAAATAATAAATGAATAAAAAGTGTGCTTAAACTTTGAATATCCAAACTTGAGTTTTACCTCCTTAATTGTTCAAATATGAAACTTATATTTACAAATCACTTGTCAAAGTTAATTTGAATAAATTAATTTGTTAAGTCAATCATTCAAATTGTATAATAATTTATTCTAAGGGTAAAAGTTAATATTGATGTAATGCTTTAAATTAAAGCAAAAGTCAAATAGAAGGTCAAACCAATTAAACTATCCGATAAAATAAAAAAATTAAGAAAATCACAAAAAATTGCAAAGAGCAACATAAATAAATAATGAAAATATAAACATCCATTTCATAAATTCTAACGATAAAATTAAATATTTAAATTAATTTTAATTTTTAATTAATTTATTATTATTTTAACTATGAATATAAATTTTTTTATAGAAAAAAAAAGAAGAAAAAATTAAAATTTGATTACATGCATGTTTTTTCTACTATTTTTAATATAAAAACTATATATATTCTCAAAATAAAAGAATTTACTTTGTAAAAAATAAAATTTTAATTATTTTTATTCCGATAAATTTACATTAGTATTTAGTAGTACTAAAAAATAATATTACTTATTTAAAATATGAAAGAGTATTCTCGTAATTTCTAAATTGAGTTAACGTTTAATTGATCTGTGATATTAACTCAATCAAATGTTTTAGATATAAAATTGATGAATGTAATAAAATATGCATAATAAAATTAAAATATATAAAAATTTTAAAATAAAATTTTAGTTGAATAGTAATACAATTAGTGTAAATTTAAAACCTATCGTATCTATATTTTTATTCAAAATTTTAAAGTGAAAAATATAAAATGAAAGATTAAAATATTTTGAATATAGTATCATAATTTATTAATCGAATTGATATCCAATTTACCCGATAAATAAGATTACGAGTTTTGTTAATAAAAAGAATAAATCTACCGAATATCAGCTTTCGAATCAAATCGGACGGTCCATTTATTTTAATCAATTCTCTCTTTTAACAAAATTCGTAACTGAAAAAAGAAATTTTGCTCTTGTTAAAAAAAAGAAATTCTTCTATTGAGTGTTGTGAAAGGGAACAACTTTTAGAAACTCAACAACAGCAATGAAAGGCAAAGAGGAACTTAGACGAAGATTTTCAATAGCTTTAAAGAATGTTCGTTAAAACTGTTCATCATTCGGTTATTGAAAACGCATTGGCAGCAGCACTGGAATTGAAGTTAAGAATCCGGCAATGGTTATTGAGATCCGAAGAAATTAAAATTTCAAGACGAAAATGAACTGATTTTTTCGTTTTCTTTAAGTTGCTATTTTTTGTTTGTAATATTAAAAAAGATCCAGTGAAGAATTAAAAGCAATGGAGTCTCGGATGGATCATTACGAGATCATGGAACAGATCGGTCGTGGTGCTTTCGGTGCTGCCATTCTCGTTCATCATAAATCCGAGAAGAAAAAGTAAAATTTTTAAAGATTTCTCACTTTTTTGAAAATTTTAGTGAAGTGTAACTTTGCTTCTTCTTTTTTTGTTTGAAATATTTTTGTATTATTTACTTATTTTTTCAGGTATGTGTTGAAGAAGATCAGATTGGCGCGACAAACGGAACGTTGCAGGAGATCTGCACATCAAGAAGTTAGTTTATTTTTCAGAAAAAGAGAACAATTTAATCTGTAAATAGAGTTTAATTTCCAATTTATATAAATTGGTCTTTGAACTTTGTGGAATGTAGATGGCGCTTATTGCGCGGGTTCAGCATCCTTACATTGTTGAATTTAAGGAAGCTTGGGTTGAGAAAGTAAGATACCGTACTTTTTTTTTCTTTTGCCTATGAATCTTGACTAAAAATTGAACTTCTACTAGTGGCTTGTTAAGTACGTGACTGCATTTTCTAGTTTTGATGTAGAGTTTTTTATTATTGTAATGTAGGGTTGCTATGTTTGTATTGTTACTGGATATTGTGAAGGTGGAGATTTGTAAGTTTCTAAGTTGAATTGAGAAATTTATTAGGTTTTTGTTTTTGTTTTTGAAATTTTTGTAATTTTTGTAATCTGTCTGTATTGTTTGTTCTCTTATTTTTTTAACAGGGCTGAATTGATGAAGAAATCAAATGGGGTGTATTTCCCTGAGGAGGTAATTGAATTTCTCTATATACCCCTTAATTTTACAAGTTAGTTTCCTGAGTTATGACTAACAGTTAAAAATGATGATCATGAACACTGTACAGAAACTTTGCAAGTGGTTCGCACAGCTGCTTCTGGCAGTTGAATATTTGCATTCAAATTTTGTTCTGCATCGCGACCTGAAGGTATGTGTGTAAAATTGGATTAGTCTTTCTATCACAAAATTATTTATGGACTGATTTATTGCACTCTCTTGGTAGTGTTCCAACATCTTTCTTACCAAAGATCAAGATGTACGCCTTGGTGAGTTTGTTTTCTTGCTTTTCTTATTGGTTTCTGACATGTTCTCTATCTTTTTCCTTTTTTTTTTGTCATCGTTGAGTATATTTGATATTCTACTTGGTTGCATATGTTGGGATCATTATGTTAAACTTTCTTTCTGATTTGTACTGGTTTAGGGGATTTTGGGCTTGCCAAAACTCTGAAGGCAGATGATTTGGCTTCTTCGGTAAGTAATATGTTAAATGACCTTTAGTAACCCTTTTCTCTAAAAAAATATTTTCCAACCATCTCCAAGGATGGTAAAGAGTTTTTTTCTTTTCTTTTCGCTATTGTTTCTCTTCCTTTTCTTCCTACACTTGGTTGATAAGCTAATCCTATTTAGCTCAAAATAAGAAATTTTGTGTCTGTTTGCACATGCCTCAATGCTGCTGTATATTTTCTGAAAGACCTTTCATGGTATCATAGTACTCATAAAGTAGCTTGTTCAGTACACTCTCACATTCTAATATGCTGAGGAACTGATATAGTAATAATAAGAAGCATCAAATTGAACAAGCATAATGTCTGCCATAGCTTGCAATTAAACTTCGTTCTAATTTTAATCTTAGCTGCTAAGGACAAATTGTTACTAAATTGTCAAGTGAGAGTGCGAATTTAACTAAGCAATCACTTTCTAAGTGAAGAATTAAAAAGAAGAAGAAGAAAGATACTGTTGATACCCAAGTGTTTAAGACTGAGTGATGGATGACCCAAATGCTCTGAAATGAAGAATACATACAGTATTTAACTTCGTTTTTCTTCCATAACAATATCTATTGGGTTATATTTTGTAGTCATTTGCATTTGGTATCATTTTCCATTTTTGCGGTTATTCTTCCTTGCATGAATGTGCCAGGTTCCAGTGCAAGTTATTAATTGTTTTGTACATGGCTCAGGTAGTTGGAACTCCCAATTACATGTGTCCTGAATTGCTTGCAGATATTCCTTATGGTTTCAAGTCTGATATCTGGTCTCTGGGTATGCCTTTTATTGAGTATGCATTTGACATGTACAGATCTTTTTCTTTTTCCTTTTTTTCCGCTAAATTACTTCTTCTTGAACAGGGTGCTGTATTTATGAGATGGCTGCTCATCGCCCTGCTTTTAAAGCTTTTGTAAGAGTTCTTACAATTCTTTTGGTTGAAGCTTTGCCTTGTTTTATAACATATTCTGGCAAGTAGCGTGTATTTCATTAGTTAAAATGTTGAACTAGGAAATTGTAATTTATAAGTTCTTTTTCTTACTTTTATCTTATATTGGACTTTTCAGCCAACTGTTATAAAATTTGTGTTCTATGTTTCACTCGTTTAGGTAATGTTTTCAAAGTATATGTTGTCTACTTGTCTAGATTGATGTTATGTCCTTAGAAATTTTTCTAAGACAGCTACTTTTTGCCTCCACTAACCATGTAAATTATACAAATCTAATTCATCTAATTTCTATCCAAATTCTTGTTCTAGGACATGGCAGGGTTGATAAGCAAGATAAATCGTTCCTCTATCGGGCCTTTGCCTTCTTGCTACTCTCCATCTTTGTAAGTCTTAATGCTCGATTTAGAGCTCGCTGTTATGTTCTCATGATATCAAGTAATCTCTCCATGATTTTTCAAACTCCTACTGAACTTTTTAATGCCTTAATATCTCTTCATTGTCCTAGTTCTCTATATTCTTTTATATTTTTTTTATGTTTGGATAATGTTCAATCTTTTAAATCAATTCTGTCTTACTCATCTATGAAATTCGAAACTAGTTTCATGGAAACTTTAAAATCCCAAGGGACTAGGTAATCTGTATCTGTGTAGTGATAAGCTTTGTTTAATGTTACACACACAGGAAAACACTTATCAAGGGCATGCTAAGAAAGAATCCAGAGCACCGACCCAGTGTAAGCATTTCTTTTCGCTCAACTCTAAGAATTCTCCACATGGAGGACTTCAACATAACAATTTGAATTTTCACCTTGTTTAGGCATCGGAACTTTTGAAGCATCCTTATTTGCAGCAATATGTTGATCAGTATCATCCATCCTTCAGCTGTTCAACGAATTGTTCCATGGATAAGCATATTTCTTCTGGTCGTGATAATAGGAAAAATATGGCTGAGAGTCAGAATAGTAATAGTTCATGTAGTGATAAAGATAGTTTACATTCAAGTAACAGAAACACTGGCACTATGGTTTCAAATAGTAATAGTAAGGCCACTGACACAGATTCAATTTCTAATGATGATGAAGAAGGGACTGAGCATCACCCACCGAGAGAAGAAGAGAATGATCCCGTTATTTTCTCTGGAAAAGTTGATGGAAATGGTACGAGAAAACCTTCTTATGCAGAACAGGGATCTAATGTTCATTCAAAGCAACCAAAAACCATCAAAAGTATAATGATGGCTTTGAAAGAAAGGAAAGTAAGAGAAAACGGTTCCCCAATGAGAGGTAGCCGTGCAAAAGCTGTAGGTGACTCAACTCAAAGAAATAATGTAGAGGCATCACCCAAAGTTCTCAAATCGCCGGCATCAACACCTGTTTCAAAGTCTAATGCAGATACCATGACTTCTGCTTCAGTGAAATTACAGTTAGATTCGGCAAGAAGGATACCAGGATCCCACTATTTGAAGCACCAGGTATGACTTGGGCTTGACTGTTCTATTAATAATTTCATTCATTATTGGTATATTCACTTATTTTGCAAGTGTTTTTTTTTTCTCTCCAGTCACCTTTAATCGAATCCTCCCCGAAGACTAAACCTAGACATGAAGGGATTCCTCCCCCTGTGCTTGGGAAGCATGATGCTGAAGATGGACTATCTTCTAATCCTCGGCTAAGAACTCCTTCCAATGTTGCAAGAATATCCTCAGTTTTGGGAAGAATGAAGCATGCAGGAACTGATGCTTCAGATGGAGCACTTAACATGCCAAAGTTAGGATCAACAGAGAAAAACCCGGGCCGTGAAGCTATTCCATGTCAACTTCCCTGCTATGCAAATGTTTCCATGGAGGTCACACAAGAGGTTGAGATAGCTCCAACTGGAGCTAGCAAAGGGTTGCAAACAGATAGCAACAACCCTGTCTCATCTTCGATCTCAATTCAAGCATTTGAGATTTGTGACGATGCAACAACCTCTTTTATTGACATGACAGAACAGACACATGATCATGAGATAACCACTGGCATAAAGAGCTTGGAATTGCATCCAGCATCTACCTCACCCGCTTCTCTGCACTCAAAGATAACTGAAAGAGATTGCCTTGGGCATGATCATAAATCTGTCATGTGTTCAACTGAAGAATCTGTTCCAACCCAGGATCTTCTGCATTTTGCATCAGCTAATGAAAAAGTTGGTTTAAGTTCCCCTGTGGATCTTCCGGTCCTGAATTCTGAAGAAATATCTGTTCATAAAGATGCTAGTGCTGTAAGCAGGACAGTTAGTACGGATGATGCTCCTTTAAGCAGGACAAGTAGCTGGGATGATACTCCTTTGAGCAGGAAAAGTAGCAGGGATGTGTCTATAAGCCGACCAATTAGTAGGGATGATGCCCCTTCAAGCAGGCCAAGTAGCAGGGATGATGCCCCTATAATAAGATTGGGAATTGGGGAAGATGCCCTTGTAAGTGGACAAACTACTGGAGAAGATTGTCAGATAAGCAGCTCGAGGAATAAGGATGAAACTGTGGCAAGCAGACCTTGTAGTCGACATGATGCAATGCTCCATCCGAATCTTTCTTCAACATCCAGTGGTGATGACAAGTTCACTGTAATGGAACTTCTCTCATCCATGGAAGAATCTACATCTTGCATTGCCTCACCAATTTCATCTATCCAGAATAATTCACAGCTAGATAAAGAAACAAATCCAACCACAACATCACGTCCTCCAGCATTTGATGATGTTATACATGTTATAAGGCACAGTAGCTTCCGAATGGGCATCGAGCAGCCTGTGATGGAAAAAGTAGATACAGGTGTCCAAATTGTGGATGTTGGGAAACTCATAAATGTTGTGAGGGATGAACTAGACACAAGAAACGTGACAAGTCCAATGACCCTCAAGTCATCAAATGTTCCAGATTATCCTGGCATTAAAGAAATGGATGTCAGGAACTCCATGTCCTCATCTCCAAAATTGGATTCACCGGACCCTACGAAGCCAAGCTCTTCTCTAACAGAAGAGGAGACACCAGCAATGGAAACGTTGGATATCAAGTCTTTCAGGCAAAGAGCAGAGGCACTCGAAGGGCTTCTTGAATTATCCGCAGAGTTATTACAACAAAACAGATTGGAAGAGCTCTCGGTTGTTTTGAAACCATTTGGAAAACATAAGGTGTCCCCAAGGGAGACCGCTATCTGGTTAGCCAAGAGTCTTAAAGGACTGATGATCGAGGATAGCGGACGAAGTTCATGAAATCTTCTTGTTCTTCATTAGGTAAGCTTTCATTTCCCTTGGTCCATTCACATTGTTAAACCTGCTCCTCTCCTTTCACTTCCATTTGATTTTTTAATTTTTAAAACATACAACAATTAGGTCTTATATTGTTCACCTCATATTATAATTCTTTCAAATGCATTTTGTTGTTGTACATAGTCAACAATACTTTATTACAAATAAGAGATTTTTTTTAATTATAAGGACTTAATTGAACAGTTTAGAAGTTTATTATTATTATTATTATTATTAATAAGGTGGTGACTAATCATTAAATTTGAAGTTCGATAAAACTTTAATGAAGTGTTTTCATCCGGTTTTTTGATAGTGTGTAGAATTACACAATGTCAATGTATTAATAAAATTCTTTTTGACACAATACTTAAAATTATTTATAACCTCTCTTCAACCCATAAATAAGAGGATAATACGTTTCAACGCACTCAAATTCACGTCTTCTTGTATTGGTGACAATGTTCATGTCAATTGAGTTAATACTCAATCGACATGAATTAATAGATTCTTATATTTACTCATAAACTAAATAATAATACGAGCTTAAACACGTTTAGATACAAAAATTCAGTATATATCATAAATTGTATATATATATATATATATATATATATATGAATTTTAGTCAATTCATGGCAGGCAGGGGGTTTAGCATCTCTTGGCTAAATGGAAAAAATTTTCTATAGTCCCTCCCCAAAATTGAAAATTTTTAACTTTTGATTAAATAAAAAAATTATAATTTTAGCTTTTTTTTAATTAATAATTTAATTTAAAGCTTTTTTAAATACAAAATGCCTCCCTAATTTTATGATGTATCTCGGCCTTACTAAACTAAATTTGTAACTTTGACATTAATAACGAACGAGTTTGATCCATGTATTCTTATAAAAAATAACCTTAAATTAAAAAAAATAAAAATATATATATATATATAATATTTATTTTAAAATACAATTTTTAAATAATAGTTTTTTTAATTATATTATTTTTATTGTTTCTCCGCAGATTTATGTCTTTTTCTTCTCCTGAAGACGTTTGGAAGAACCTTTTTTTCTGAAAAATTTCAACAATGGTTTCCCTTTGCTTTCCCAAATTCCAAATGTCTCAGTGTTTCTCGAGAAACACGAAATCTCAATATCAATTCTTCATTAGATTCAGAAATTTATTAGCAAAAAAATATCGTATTAAAATTTAACTAGTAAATATATTTTAATAACCCAAATTTGCTTCTTCTTTTTTCACCATTTTTTTAATTTAATTGAAGAAAATGGAAGATCCTCCTCCCAGACCGGTAGTTGATAACCCGGTTCAGAACCATAACGGTTGCTCTCCTTCACCAACCGCCGCCGTGTCCGTTTCCAACCCAACAGCACCGCCTCCGCTTCAAAATCGACGGTCCATCTTCTGCCGTTGTTTCATCCCGATAGCCAGCATCGTCTTAATCGTCATCGGCACCATGTCCATCATCCTCATCCTTTGGCTTGTACTCCATCCTCGTCTCCCTGATTTCTCTATACAATCCGTATCTCTTTCCAATTTCAACGCCTACGACCATTGCATCAACGCCACATGGAACGTTCAGTTCCGAATCTTGAATCCGAACAAGAAAATTTCGATCTCTTACGAGGACGTCGTTTCGTCGGTTTTCCATAAGGATTACTTGCTAACAGAGAGGAGAATCAAATCGTTCGATCAGGACGCCAAAAACAAGAGACTGATAGAGATGAAGTATTCGGTGGTGGATTTTTTTGTGGAGGAGAAGGTGGTGGATGAGTTGAACGGTGAGAAGAGTTACGGTGAGGTCAGGTTCGATTTTAAGGTAATGGCGGATGTGACGTTCGGATTCGGTGGTTGGAGGGGACGACGGAGATTTCTTAGGGTTTGGTGTAATGATGTGGTTATTGCTTCGTCGGAGAAGATGGCCGGCGGTCCCAAAATGTGCACCGTTGTTTGAGTTGTTATATTCATTGTTTTATATTTTAAGTTAATTTTTTTACGGGCTATGTTTTATATCTTAATTTAGATGAAAAAAAAACTGAATTGAGTTTAGCTTAATTTACATTAATATTTTTGTCAGAATGAAAATTCGAGCATATTAAAGTATATTTATTTTTTATTTAAGAGATTGAGGTATAAAAAAAATTATAAAAATATTTTTTTTATTTAAATGATTAAATTATTAGTAAATTTTTATTTTAATTTAATTTTAAAAAGTTAAAAAATAATTATTAAAATATTTTAAAGTTTTGAAATAACTTTGAATATTATTGACCATAAAATTGATTAAGATATAGTATATTATCTTTTACTTATTGATGGTCACTGATTTATCATATTAATTATCACTCGAAAATTTTTTTTTTCGATTAATTTAACTATTATTTTATAATTTTTTAAAATTAAATAATTAAAATATATATTTACTAATAATTTAATGATTTTAAATATAATTTACCCTTATTAATATTAATGCTTCTAAAGTCAAACCCTAAAATCGATTCATTTTCCATGTTTATTTCATATCTCTCATGTATCTATATATCTATTAACTTTAATTCTCAAAATTAGTTTTGAAAAAGAATTAATATGTATATATTTTGAACTTAATATTTTTTAAATTTAATACTTTAAAATTTTTTTAATTTGATATTTGAACTTGATATTTTTTAATTTGGTATTTAAATTTTTTTATATCTAAATTTATTAAATGTTATATAAATTATCTATAACATTAATGGTGTTAAAAATTTTCATGTTGTGCTAAAAAATATATATATTTAAAAAAGTTATCATTAAAAAATTATGTTTTAAGTTATACTTAATGAATTAATATTAAATAAGAAAATAAAAACTTTTAAAAAATCAAAATAAAGCAAAACAAGAAAACAATAACAATATAATAATAAAATGATAGCAAAAAATTAAAAATAATATAAACAACAGCAAAAAGTAGCATCAGTTTTTTTTTTGGGGCAAATTCAAATTAAGTTTAGATCTAAAAACTTATTCAATGTCCTATTCATTTTGAAAATAAATTTTATTTTTTGTTCAAATTTATTTTTTGAATCTATATTTTTATTTAAACCTTATCACATTTTTAACAGACTTTTGATCTGGATTGAGTGATCTGATTCATAATTAAGTTTATGTTTCAAATAACACTAATAAAATTAAAAAAAAATCATATTTTTAATATACATAAAAAATACGAAAAAAATCACTTTTACGAGTGTAAACTGACGGCGAGGCAGTACCACCTTAATTTAAAAAAAAAAGTGTTAAATTCGTAAATACATAAAGCAGGAAGGGTAGGAGTGGGTATTGGGGCGTAAGGACGAATAAGGAAAAGCTGATGAAATGCCACGTGGAATAATAGGGAACGTAGATGGACATGCAAAGGGAGATTAGGAAAAGAAAATCTTTTACTTGGATTAGATTGATTGGATGTGTAGAGAAGTGCACAGAGATTTTTTCATTTACTGTTTTTGTTAGAATTTAGACAGAGGAGAGCTGGTTTGGTCATAATGAGGTGACTAATAAATTTTTTTTTCGTATTTTTACAATTTATTTTAATTGACTAGTAAAAACTTTTTTTTTTCATTTAAATATTCTGGATTTTTTATAGATATTTTAAAAATATATATTATTGCTGTTTGATATAATGATAACACAAATTTTTTTTATATATGATGATCGAAGAGAGACCGACGTTGATGGATTTTTTATCCAAATAATACAAAAAAAATAATTAATAATTAAAATAATATCCTCAAATTATTATTTACCAAAATGGTATGTTTAGTTAAGTGGAAAGACTGTAAGTGGCGGCACTAAGGGGTATTTTTGACACGTGTTTTTTAAAATTTTTATTATTATTTTTATATATTTAAAAATAAAAAAAATATTATTTTATTAGTGGAGGGACTTAAAGTAGCGGCACTCAAGAGTTTTTTTCAAAAAAATACGATAAAAAAATAATTGACACCCAGTGGAGGAACACGAAGTGGCGACACCAATGGAGGATTATCACAAACCTTAAAAATTTTATTTGCTCCCCCTTTTCCTATTTTATAACAAAAATTTTATTTCATTTAATTTTTATCACAAACCTTAAAAATTCCCAACCACCCAAATTTATTTTCACAAATAAAATAAAATAAACACACACACACGACACAATGGGGTGCTGTCAAGTGGCAAAATACCCCTTAGTGCCGCCACTTAATATTCATCTATTGGTGCCCCACTGTTTTTTTTTTATTTTTTTAAAAAAAAAAAAAAACCACCACTTAAAGTCCTTCCACTTAAGTAAACATACCATTTTGGTAAATAATAATTTGGGGATACTATTTTGGTTATTAATTATTTTTTTTGTATTATCTGAGTAAAAAACCCCGATTGATCAAGCAAAGATGGATTTAATTATAAAAATACTTATTTCTTTAAATAATTTTTTAATTCAAGTAGTTTTTTTAATTAATTATTTTTAAGTTATTTGTATAAAAATCCATCAATAAGCATCAAACATGGATTACACGGTATTAATAATTAAAGTATTTGACTTAATCAAACTAATCTCTTTATTATTAAATATATTAATTTAATTTTGTATTATTAAATAAATTAAGTAAATTTTGAAAATTATTTTTCAACTATAATTTAATTCAAAACAAAAGATATTACATACAAAGTTATAAAAATTTTAAAAATATTTTAATTTAAATTTATTTGATTTTTTAATAGTATCGAGATTAGATTGATTTATTTAGTAGATTAATTTGATATAATCCCTATAATACATGAATCTCTCAAATAATTTCATCATTTTGCATTTAAATATTAACTTATTTGACTCTCACTTTAAAAAAAATAATCATTTTAAAAATTTAGTTAATTTTTTTCAATTTTTTTAATATTTAAATTTGAATTTTTTTATCAAATCACTTAAAAATCGTTAAAAATATTATTTTTTTGTTACTTTTATTGATGTAGCATATAACGTGAATTGTCACATCAACAATTAATTTTTTAAAATTTTAAAAATTCATAAATTTTATAACAATTATTTAAAATATATATTTTTTAATTTTAAAAAATTTCTACTTATATGCTCAAGGGTTGACAAGGGCTCCAACCTACTTAAAATAAAAAAAATTAACTTTTTAAAATTTAAATTAATAAAAATAAAATTACACTTTAATCACAAAAATAATAAATTTTAATTTAATTTTTAAAATTATAAAAATAAATTATATAAATAGTTAAATTTCGCCACCTTAAAAAATCTTTCGGCCTTTCCACGTCAACAAAGATAACATAAGTAATTATTCTTTAACCTTGTGATTTGGAAAAGATGAAAAACAAAGCATCAAACATTCATTGCATGTAATCATCAACTTACATATCGAAGAGTCACCAAATCAAGTCCATGCTGTCGGTGCCTCTCAATCTTCTCCCTTTATTAAAGGTCTGCAGAACTTTAACAAGCTACTGTCATTTCCCTTCCCTGTTATCAAGCACCTTAGGTTTTCATCCAAAACTAACAGTGGGTGTTCCATCTTTTTATCGTTGGTTAGTGAATAAGTACCCTAACATAAGGGTAAAAGCCATTGAAGACCATTGTGTCGATACAAGCTCTTTGAATCCAAATGGTATTGAGTTTGATAACCTTTATCTTGATATGAATGGCATCATTCATCCATGTTTTTATCCTGAAGATCAGGTATGTGTTCATGTATACATATATCTCAAAATATCACATACATGCATATATAGGAAAAAGTGTTTACTTTGTGTTTGTTTAAATGCAGTCTGTAATGCCACCGAATACATTTTAAGATGTATTCAGCAGTATCTTTGTATCCATTGATACACTTTTTAACATTGTTAGACCGAGGAAGCTATTGTACATGGCAATTGGTAAAGCTTTTTTATTTTTGAATAAAATTGGATAAATAGTGGTGAAAGTGTGGAGGCCTTACTCGTTCTACTAAAAATGAGGTAAATTGGTCCCTTAAGTTGGTTCTTTTATTAAAAAATTGATTGGAACTGGTCATTGTAGGTTAGCACGATACACAACTCGGGTTATTTTGTCAGCAAGACTATTTTTAAACAGTAAAAATGGATGAAATCTTTAGTAGAAAGGATTGATTTGCTTTTGATCTAACGTACAGGGACTAATTTGCTCAATTTTTTAGTAGAGAGGACAAAATGCAGTTTGACTTCTAGTATATAGCCTCCATGGTACTTTTACTGATAAATAGTATATCAGAAGTTGATCTTGTTGGATTTTGTAGATGGTGTAGCTCCACGAGCTAAGGTGAATCAACAGAGATCAAGACGGTTTTGCGCGGCTATGAATGATGAGATTGCGGTATGTTTGTTTTTATAATGCTTTGATTTCATAGAATCTAGATATGCTTTACACGTTTGTGTTCATTGTAGGAAGCTGAAGAGAATCAATTACGGAGAGAATTTGAGTTGGAAGGTAAACTGGTCCTTCCAAAAAAGGATTGTGAAGTTTCTGACTCAAATGTCATTACACCTGGTACAGAGTTCCTGTACAGGTTGTCTAAGAATCTTGAAGGTTATATCGAGTCACGAATGAATGGTGATTCGAGCTGGAAGGGTATCCAGGTTTGAAATTAATCTTCTACTCCTACTTGCATCCATATATGTATGTATGAACTGAATTTGTAATTCGGTCTGGAAGGGAATCCAAGTTTGAATTTAATGTCCTACTACTTGTATGTATGTATGACCTGAATTCTCTGTTGTATTCAATCAGGTTATTGTTTCGGATGCAAATGTTCCTGGTGAAGGGGAACATAAAATTATGTCGTTTATCTGGTACCAACGATGTTTACCTGGATATGACTGCAACACTGGCCATTGCTTATACGGGCTGGTATGCTATGCCTTGTGAATTTAATTCATGTTCATTTTTTGGGGTCATGACACATTTTCATCATTCATGTTGGTTCTTTTGCACGATGCAGATCTAATAATGCTTGCTTTAGCAACACATGAAATTCATTTTTCAATTTTGAGAGAGGTTTTGAGTGTTTTGCCTCTTCCAAAATGAATCCCTGAAATTTTTTGCAGTAAAAGTAAACCTTTGAATCAAATCTTGTTTTACTAGGATGTGCTCTTCCAAGAACAGCCAGCTTTCCAATCTTGTTCAACAACAAGCAATGGAGAAACCAAGCCATATTCATCGGAGTCCCTTAAGCATCTACCGGTAGCTAAAATGCCCTATGAGGTAACCGTTCCATTTCTTTGTTGTTGTTACATATTACATGACAATAACATAGAAGAATCTTTAATGACTAACATGATCTGCTATCATTTCTGTTACAATTTGTAGTTCCTCCATGTTTGGATCTTAAGGGAATACATCGAAATTGATATGAAATTCACAGATGTTCCTCAGAACATAACATTTGACCTTGAGAGAATAATCGATGATTTCATTTTCATGTGCATTTTTGTTGGGAATGACTTCCTTCCGCGTTTGCCCTCTTTGGAGATTCATGAGGTACATACATTCAACTTGAAATCTCCTCCATTTCTACATTGAACCATATTAACATGGTATTACTCCTCTTATACGTACAGGGAGCCATTGATTTACTATTGACAGTTTATAAGCAGAATTTCAAGAACATGGGTGGATATCTAGTGGACATGCAAAGGGTAATAATTTATATAATTTCACTTAATTGTTACTTGTAATACAAATTAATTTTTTTTAAGCCAATTTTTGGCATGTTCCATTACAGAGTAATGATAAGAAAGGAGGATATATAAAATTAAAAAGGGTGGACAAATTTATTCTTTTAGTTGGATCATTTGAAGAAAAGATTTTCAAGAAACGACTTGCATTGCATGAGCGTTCGCTTAGAAGACTATGCCAGAATTCAGATAGGGTATGTGTATCGGTCTTATACATAAAAATAGTATGTACGGCAGCCCTTGCTAATGTTGAATCTTGTTCGTAGCAGCAAGATGATGAAACTGAGATCTTTAACTTGGATCCTCCCATGGGCATGAGTAAGAATTCCTCAGCTGATATAAATGATGTAAGTTGTTACTTGCATTATGTTCACCTATACACTTGCATTGCATTTCATTACCGATTTTGGTCTCTTTGTACAGGTTTTGTGGATTTTGAAAAACACGGAAGAATTGAAGGAAAAATTGAAAGAGAATTTACGGAACAAATCTGATTTTCTCAAGAATGGTACTATTAGAGATCAGGTATGAACCATTAATCTCTTTAGAAATTTCATTTTATTCTTTTGATCTTACCATGTTGCTTATTTTGTAATTTGTTTACAGGTAAGATTTGGTGTTGTTGGATGGAAAAACAGATACTACAAGCTGAAATTCTCAGCAGAAACCGATTGGGATATCGAAATAAAGAGAACGGAAATAGTGTGTGTTCTTACCATGAAATCCACACTTCTATATTTGGATCAAGCATTATTTTGTTATTGTAATCTGGTTTATATATGCAGGTCCAAAAGTACTGAGGGTCTAATATGGGTGCTTTTGTACTATATCTCTGGTGTACCTTCGTGGTCCTGGTCAGCTATCTCCATTTTCCGTTCTAGTGGAATTCAATACATACATATGTAAACAGTGTTATACATACATATATAGATGGTGTTATACATACATTCATAAATGCTCTGAGTACTCTGAGGGTCTACTATGGGTGCTTTTATAATATCTCTGGTGTACCATCCTAGTCCCAGTTAGCCATCTGAATTTCCTACTAGTGGATTTCAATACATACATAGGTGGTGTCATACATACATAGAGAGTTTCATAAATACATATATGGTGTCATACATATATGTATAGATGGTGTCATACATACCTTCATACATGCTCTGAGTACTCTTAGGTTCTAACTGTGGGTGCTTTTATACTATTTCTCTGGTGTACCATTCTGTTCCTGGTTAGCTATCTGAATTTTCCATTCTAGTGGCATTAATTACATACATACATAGGTGTCATACATACATGCTCTGAGTACACTGAGAGTTAGCTATCTGATTGCTTTTATACTATTTCTTTGGTCTCATACATACATACATTCTATGATTGCTTTTATACTACTTTTGTGTTCCATCTTGGTCCCGGTTAGCTATCTGAATTTTCCATTCTAGTGGAATTCATTACATACATACATAAATACATGCATATGTCATAGAATTAGTATTGCCACGTGATGAGAGATCCATTAAAATGTTAGGTATTATCCCTACTACTATGCTCCATTTGCATCGGACATGAAGGGCCTTTCTCAAGTGAGTGTAAAGTTCCAGAAGGGTGAGCCTTTTAAGCCCTTTTATCAACTAATGAGTGTATTGCCACCCAGAAGGTATACCCTATTACCTCTTCTGATTTGGATATTAACTTCCGATATTGTGGTTTTTGTAATATGTTACTGGTTTTCTGCAGTGCTCATGCACTTCCGAATCTCTATGCAGAACTTATCACTGATGCCAATTCCCAAATCATTGATTTCTATCCAACAGGTTAGTCCTGCTTTCTGGGTTATGGATTGTGTGATAATGCTATAAGTGATCCTATTACAGATTCACACCATGTATTCTCTTTTCTTTTCCTGCATTTTTCTTAGATTTTGAAATTGACACGGATGGAAAGCGCCATGCATGGCAGGTTGGTTGCTCAAAACATGTCCTTTCTAGTATGGTTCCCATTATTATAGAATCAGTTATTAATGCATGAAAATCTTGCATGAACTCTGCTTGTTAAGGGTGTATGCAAGCTTCCCTTTTATCGACGAGGATCGGCTTCTATTGGAGACACAAAGACTGGAGAAGGAATTGACGGTGAGACTTCATTTCATCTATAGATCTCGGTTCATGCACTTATATATATATTATATGCATTCAATGAGATGGCATTTTACAATATCTTCAGCCAGAAGAAACAGAAAGGAATGCAGAGAAGACTGATAAACTCTATGTACCAAGGTATTTAGGATCAAAGATTTTTACATTTTTGCCTGATAATCAAAAGTTACATACAGAAGCTGAACTGACCAGGTCGGTCCATCACATTGTTTCATTTCGTGTGTTGCTATATTTATCTGACCTTTCAATTTCATCGTACCTAATGCAGTGTTGCTGTTAGATTTCATGTATCATCATCACCTATAATGTGAGCCGGTTCGAAACTATTCATGCAGAAATCATGGAAAGGCTGGATTTCATATTGGTTTTTTTACATTGCAGGTCGTTGCCGTTCAAGATCCCTATTGGAAAACTACATATACCACGCTCTCTAGAGGGTGTTGAATATCCCGAAAAGGTAATATAAACATCCTAAATCTTCTTCAAAAATTATTTAGTCGATAATAATCATTGTAACATTTGTATTGTATATAGGCCATAACGGAAGCTGATATTCAAAAAATTCAGCTATGGCATGAATACCCTGGAACCAGACCGCCCTATAACAGGTTTGAGTTAATTAAAAAAACCCGAAATGATCTTCACATATCGAACCAGACATCAAATACAAGGTTGCCATGGAACCCAAGGTTTGACGCATGCAAAGTGGGTGGTGCTGGTTCAAGCTCAAACACGGCTAAAGCCATTGCAGACATGAAAATATCTGAACCTAGGCATAACAGTATGTTTTGTTATGGAAGAGGACAGACATGGCAAAGGAGCTCGCCGCAGTCAAGTTCTCTCCGGTCAGCAACGAACACGAACAATCCGTGGCGCAGAGGGCCGTGCAAATCTATTAACAATGATTCTGGAAGTGGTTTTAAGTGAATGATATTTGAAAGATCCTTCAATGTTTGCCTTTTGATTCTCTACAGCGTTTTCCAAGGTGATACTTAAATTTGAAGTCATATATTTTGGTATAAAAGTAATTTTTAAGTTCAAAACATTTTAAAATAAATTAGTTTTAAAGTTAAAAAAGACTTAATTTCTATAAAATTAATATTATAAAATTTACATATTATTAATATTATGAGTTTCGAATATTATAAATATGTTTTTACATATTAATAATTTTATTATAAATTTCGATTATATATGTTATTTTTATATCATGTTTAGAATTATTCATAAATAGTATATTGTATTGATAATTTGTGGTTGAATTAACAAGAAAATTTTTAATATTAAATACATATTGAAATTCTGAAAACTAATAAATTTGTGATAAAATAAAAAAAAGTACTTTTTTTATATGCAAATTATATGTAATTTTGTCAATTTATTGTTCATGCCATAAAAATTAGCAAACTAATTAAAATTAAAAGATTTTATAATGAATAGGAATTTATATGGTCGAAAATAGGATATAAGGACTTATTTGAATAAGCTATTAAACTTTATAGAGCCCTTTAGTATATAATCCATATAAATTAATTTTTTTTTCTTTATACGTCATTTTTTGAAATTTTGGCAAAGATTTTTCTTTACTTAATTTTGCAAGGAAATGACCTAATTACCCCATAACAACCAAGAGTCCCATGGCTTAATTGTCACAAGATTAAAGCCCTCCAAAGTCTAATTTAACCCTAGGATTGTCTTAATATTAAATTTTATCGGTAAGTCGGTGCAAAATTTTAAGTTTATTTTTTAGATTTATTTTGATTCAAAAAAATAGGTTTAAAATTTTTTCAAACTTGATTCATATTAAAAATGATAAACTCGAATTTGATCATTGTAATAAATTTAAAAAATATAATATATTAAATACATTAAAAATATTAAAATAAATATTTACTAATAAATTTGTAAAAACATAAGAATATGATTCGGATTAAAGTCGGATAAAAATTTCTATTTGAGATTCAATCCGTTTAAAAACGAAACTTATTTTTTTTTTGTTCAAAATCATTTTTGGGATCCATAAACATATTTTCTTGAATTTGAATTTATACCATAAATGAAACAGTGCCCTAACTATGTGGCGCCTAATCTTTCGTATGCGCCCTAAATAATCGCCACTTATCCATTAACAAAAGGCGCGAATCGCCGATTCGAACCTTTTCTTTAATTTTCTTAAAGAAATATATTTATGTACGTAATTTCAATTTAGCATTTGGAGTAAATTGTTTACCCACTAAATCCTACGGCTCTAATTAAAGTCTTAAACACAAATTCCCTCCCTTTGGCCTTTGTTTCCTTCCCCTCTTTTTATCTTTTCCCTCGTTTTCCTTCAAACCAAACAGAATCTACGCTAAATTCTCAGAAAAAAGAGTCCTTTTGTACTTTTCCTTTAGCAAAGCTTAAAAAAACCCAAAATTCTTTCATTTTTTAACAAAAAAGGTTAATTTTGAGTTTTGTTTTTATGTGATGTCGGGTTCTCAAGCTGCGGATCAGTTGTTGAAGCAATCCCTACAGCAGCAGCAGCAGCAGCAAAATCAACAGCTACCTTTCTCTATGGCTCCCGGGGACGATTGTCACCGCTTTGCTTCAGCTGAGCCTCGTAGCATGGCCGATCAAGAAGCCGAAGCCATGGTCGTGAGGTCTCCTGTACGTCTTTTCTCCTTCTTTCATGATTTAGTTGAGATGTGATTGTGTTGTGATTTGGCTCTGAATTGTATGAATATCTGCTTATTTTTAGGGAAAATTTGTGTGGTTGAAAGTGGAATTTGGGTTTTGTATTTTTTAATTGGGTATTTTGGCGGGTTTTCTTGAAATTTGTTTGTTATTAGGTCAATTATGACCTTAATTTGGTATTAGGTTTAATTTAAATGATAGGGTTTTATTATTGATCCACAAAAGGAAGAAAAAAATATGGAAATTTACAAAAAAAAAAAGAAAAAAGAAAAGAACAACTTGATCATCAACATGTTTCGTAGATCATATTGAGTTTCTTTCCACTTCTATGGAGAAATGCCTTTGAGTTCATAGTGTGATTTGATAATGCTAGAAACTGCAAATGCCTTTCCTCTTTTTTTTTCTAGGTAAATAAATTTCCTCTGTTTTTTCCTCCAACCAACTTACTTTTATTACTATGAAGCATTTTCCTTGAATGGAGCTGGAAATTTCTCTGTTCTCATTATGTTTGCTCCCGGAAAAAAAAACGATATTTTCCCATGTTTCTAATTGCAATTTGGGAAATATTATGTGGTATATCAGTTAAAGAGGAAGATTGATGTAGCAGATCGAGAAGTCGAGTGTGAGTGGACATTGCCTCGAGGATACAATGAAGTGTTTAGCAGTCTTCCCCAAACACCTGTTTCGGGAAAAGGGGGAAAGGCTCAAAAAACATCAAGGCTAGCGAAAAGCAGCAAATTTGGCCCTCAAATTCCTGCTTCAAATCTTGGTAAGTATCAATGTAGCCAAGTTCTAGTGAAGCTAAATGAACAAAGTCAGATAATAGATAGTGAGAACTTTTGAAAATTTGCAGGTTCTCCTGGCAATAATTTCACTCCTGCAGGTCCTTGTCGTTATGATAGCTCCTTAGGTATTGTTCTTGCCCCCTAGTATTCTTTTTCAGGTGTTTATTTTGAAATGATTATAGAAAAGTTAAGTGGCTGAATGAAATTGATACATTATCCTTGAATTTAAACTCAGGACTTTTGACAAAGAAGTTCATAAATTTGATTAAACAAGCTGAAGATGGTATTCTAGATTTAAACAAAGCTGCTGGTACCTTAGAGGTAACTGTTTCATTATTTGATCAATCGAGTTGTACAATTCCGTTTCTTGATGGTTTTTTGTTTTTCTAGGTGCAAAAGAGGAGGATATATGATATAACCAATGTCCTTGAAGGAATTGGTCTTATAGAAAAGAAACTCAAGAACAGAATTCAGTGGAAGTATGATCTGTATCCTTACTAATCTATTCGTTGGCATTGAACTGTTTCCTACTTAAGAAAACACTCAAATCTTTTAATTAATGTCAGGGGGCTTGATGTCTCGAGGCCAGGGGAGGTTGAAGAGAATGTTGCTACTTTGCAGGTATGATTTATGAAACTGTGAACAAATTGTTAATGAAATTCAGATCCTTTAATTATTATGCTTCAGCTGTTATGGTTTGATCTTTGTGCTGTTTTCACCTTGCAGCCTTGTGCTATTTAGCTTATTGGAATACAGCTTTGTTGAGTTGTATTAATTTACGTGACAAATAATACAATACCTGAACATGGCTGATTAAACATCTTTTGTGTTTTGTATCAGTTAAGTTTGTAATGCGAGCTTCATAACGGTAACATTCCTTGCAGGCAGAGGTTGAAAACCTTTATAATCAGGAACACAGATTAGATGGACAAATAAGGTTAAAGCGACTATGACTTCTGTTATTCTTACCTCAGTTAAATTGATTTCGTTTGCTGAATTATTACCGATTTTTCTAATACCGTACAGAGAGATGCAAGAAAGATTGAGGGACCTAAGTGAAGATGAAAATAATAAGTAAATCTATACTTACCCTCGAGATTATTTTTACAGTTTTTGCATGATTTCAGAAGTGCAACTTAATTTCATCTTTCCCCATCTCAGGTGGCTTTTTGTTACCGAGGAAGATATCAAGGGCCTACCCTGTTTCCAGGTTTTTTTATTGCTTGAATATTTCATTAATGTTTTCGAGTTGGTATAAGGTCACCTGACATTGCTAATGCTATTGCTAGGGATGCTTTCTACTTTCAGTTGTTAACTATTTGTTTTTATTGCCTTGTTTAGAATGAAATGCTGATTGCCATTAAAGCTCCGCATGGAACCACTTTGGAAGTCCCTGATCCTGATGAGGTATTCTCAAAGGCTTGAAGAATTAATGTACAGTTTACGTTTTTATGCTCGATCATAATTGCAAACCTTTTCTTTTTATAGCAGGATGATTATTCTCTCCGAAGGAGATTCCAGATTGTCCTTAGAAGCTCAATGGGTCCTATAGACGTTTACCTTGTCAGGTAACCACGGCTTCTTGTCGATAAAAGTTTGGTATGATATAAATCTTGTTGTATGGCATGATAAATGTTTGTCCTAGCACTGAAGCAGTAAACTTTCCTGATAATTCCTCTTATCTCTCGGTGCTATTCTAGTCAAATTGAGGAGAAATTTGAAGAGATACAAGGTGTAGGTCTGCCATCAAACTTACCGTCAACTTCGGGCTTGGATGAGAACCCAGCAGCAAGAATGGTAAGGGAAGAGAGCAGAGGGGTTGAAACACAGGACCAATATATTAATGGAATGTGCTTACATCATCATGTCTCACAGGACTTTGTAAGCGGGATCATGAAGATAGTTCCCTCAGATCTCGAAGTAAGATCAGAAAACAAACACGTTGTCTTTCAGATATCATATTCCTTTGACCATCTCAAAATACTCATATGATGATGTTTTTAATTCATACACTCTGCCAGTAAATCGGTAACGAGCACTCATTTCCTGATTTCTTTACGCAGAAAGCTGCTGATTATTGGCTTTTATCGGATCCTAGTGTTAGCATCACCGACATATGGCAAACCAAATGTATCCTCTCTATGGAGACACACTCAGATACATTAAACAATTTTCTTTAGCTCATTATGTTGCATATTCCCTGACTCTTTCGACTATATAGCTGGCATCGAATTGAACAATTTTGATACACTTCAATACACTGGCATGGCTGCTGGTAGCACGACACAACCCCAAACACCTCCATTAAATGCAAGCTGAAGTACTGCCTCCAGGTAATTCAACCGGCAGGTAAAGAGACCTTGGCTTATATTTTCCGTTGAGATCGTTCCTTATACTTTGAATACTTCGAATAGGAAGTAGGTAGCACAATCATTGTACAGTTAATACAAATGATCTAACATAGGTAAGATCATAATATTTTCACTGGCATAAAGACTTCATGTGATGGCAGACAAATGATCTGATGGTACCTCGTTTTTACTCGATTGTGCTAAAGTTTTTTGCGAATATTGAAATTCGAGTTTTAGAGATGATTTTGGATAGGACTTCGTGCTTGAATGAATGGACATCTGTTCATGTTTATTTTTAAGTTTGTTTGTGTTTGTTAAGAATATCAAAATTGTTTATATTCATGTTGTTTTTTTTGGTCATTCAACTATTCAATTGGTTTTTTTAGTCACAAATTGGTTAACATAAAAATCGAAACATTCAAAACTCAACAATCTAAGATAGTTAGGTGATCAAAAAGATAAAATTTGAATAGTTGAGTGATCATTTTGTAATTTTTCATAATTGAATGGTAAAAAAAATTATTAATAGTTTGATGACTATTAGTGTAGTTTACCTTAATTTTATTAATATATAATAATCGGACAAATCATGTTTGGTTCATTTAATAAATTAGATACAAAAGTTATTTAGTTTGATAATGAATAAAAATTAACAATTTATTTTTTTAAGCTAGAAGAAAAAATATATATTTTACTTAAATTAAGGGCCAATTTTGACGTTGATAAATATCTAAAATGTAAATAATAGTTCAGGATTTCTACTAATAAAATTACTTCTTTAGAATCATTATTCATTATCACCAAAATTACTTCCACGTAGAGCATTGCTTAAGAATGAAAAATAAGCCCAAAAAAGTTTTCTTTTTTCTTTTTTTATTGAATAAAAAAACGAAGTAGATAAAATAATTGAAAAGAAAAATCTTATCCTCGAAGTTAAGCCAAGTCCCTCAAAGAATATATATATATATATATATATATATATTTAAATTCAAGAGATAAAACTAAAATGAATCTTACTCAAAATCACATTCCTCTAATCCAAATCAATCTTTGTAGCCAGCTATGTTTTCCAATAGAATAAATAGATTTGTTGAAAAGGACTTATACCAAGAATCCTCTTTGTTTTTAGGTTAAAATATCTATTAGTTTTTTTCTCTTGAAAATTTTGGAATTTAATCTCTTTACTTCAGATTTTAAAATTTAGTTTCAATTGTTAATATTGTTAAATTTGTTGGTGTGATATTTTAAAATTAATAGTATTAACAGTTAGGTTTGAATTTTCAAAATCTGGAAAGTAAATGAATTAAATTATTAAAAACAAAAGTACATAGATTAAATTCTAAATTTTTAAAAAGTATAAGGACTTATAGCATATTATAACTTTGTTTTTACTAATCAACCCTATAAATTAAAATCCTACTATTTTGTATGCTTATTTTCATTAATGTCTTCCAAAAAGAAAAGGCTGTTGAAATCCCTCATAACAGCCAATGCAAGATGTGGATGTAAACAGATCCGTGATGTTCATGAACCAAAACTCAAAGCTTCACCACCTCCTCCGCCGCCGTCATTACCATCACCATCATCAGATTTCAACATGGATACAATGTCATCATCGTCATCCAGTATTATGGTAAACCCTAAAATCATGGACAGCATCGCGGTGGTGAAGGATTCCCATGATCCGTACCTGGATTTTCGACACTCAATGCTGCAAATGATCAAGGAAAAGCATATCTACTCCACCGATGAACTACAGGAGCTTCTTCAATGTTTTTTGGAGCTGAATTCACCATGCCACCACCGTGTTATCGTCGAAGCTTTCATGGGGATCTGGCATCGAAAATCATGTAAATACGTTACATCGGAAAAACTGCATGGCGGTTGATCATAAACACAAAAATAATATGTAAGATTTATTATCATTATTTTATCTATAATAATGGTTAATTTAAGGATAAAATAATGTTCGGTGCCTGAACTTGATAATTTTTTTCAACATGATCCTTAAACTTTTTTTTACGAATTTGACAGCTTTTTTTAATTTGATCCATGAACTTGGATTCTGTTAAGCATGATGATGCGGCGATTTAAGATTGTGACATGTTATAACTAGAAAGTTTTAAATATATAATACATATATATATATATATATATATATATATATTATTAAGAAATTATTAAAAATTAATTTCTTTAAAAAATTTCAAGTAATGATGTAGAAAAATCTTAAAATGTCATGTCATCATTCCTTAATAGAATCCAAGTTCATGGATCAAATTAAAAAAAAGCTATAAAGTTTCGAGACTAATATGGACAAAAAATATTCAAGAATCAAGGTGAAAAAAGTAACAAGTTCAAGGATTAAATGTTTAATCCCTCGTTTGTTTAGAAAAGAACTATATTTACATGAGAGAAAGAATTTTCAAATTTTATTTTAAAATACTATAAGGATAATTTTGAGATATCATAGTGTTACATATATCAATTCTGGATATTTTAGATAATTTTTTGAACATCCAACAACATTTGATTAAAACCTATCCATGGGCCGAGTTATGGTTCGATTCCAAAAAAAATTCAAGTTTAAGTTCATTTTTGACATTGTCTATCCAAAAAACTCGTGTTTAAAATTTTAATAATATTAAAA
The DNA here is from genome assembly GCA_039519145.1 of Kokia cookei. Taxonomy (NCBI): domain Eukaryota; kingdom Viridiplantae; phylum Streptophyta; class Magnoliopsida; order Malvales; family Malvaceae; genus Kokia; species Kokia cookei. Next base: position 39,819,663 of record CM076910.1, read on the forward strand.
ATATATTTAAGTATTAATATTTTGTATATTTTTATAATTGTATTTAAATTGAATTTGTGCCAACATGAAACATACAAAACATTGTCCAACAGCCGACCCAAGTTCGATCAAGGGTTTGGATGGGCAGTGAAATGTGATGCAGTGCGGTTAACTTACTTTTTTTTTTCCGTATTTAATCTCAACATCACCATTTTTTTTTTACTCTAATTATGGGTAAACGCATAAAAGAAAATAACTTCCATTACTACAATCAAGCCCCCACACTAAAATTGGGAGCTTTCGCCAACGACACTCTCCACTATCAAGAAAAGTAAATTCTTTTTTATAGAAAAATCAAACAATCGAAAATCGATTTAAACCATAATATTAATTAAAAAACCGCAACACAAAAAATAGAATCAAAATCTATTTATAATAAAATTTTAATTTTTTATGATCTAAAAGATAAATATTTTATATTTAAAGAAAAATTTAAAATTTATAAAAAAAATACTATACAATAGATATTAATTATTTTTTATTTACTTGATTTAAAAAATATTTACGAAAAATACATTAAAACTATACTAAATAATATAAAAACCATATTTCAATAAAATAATTTGAAAATCAAATGAAACCAAACCCAACTTATGGTCCCAATTACTATAATTTGTGGTCTTCTCATAATCCAAATAATCATTTATTTATTATTTTCATTCATTTATTTACTATAATTTGGTCATCTTTTTCTTTTAATTTAATATATATACTAAGTTTAACTTTTAATTAACTAATAATTAATTAACATTAATCTCGATTAATCAATTTGGTGGATAAAAGTTGTCAATGATTTAAAAAGGGTCAAAATATTCAATTGCTCTCTTTAACTAATTAAAATTTTATAGCGATTAACTTTTACCAGGGACGGTGAACATCTTGACCATCAGGCCAACACACAGAGTTCAATTAAATTTAGTTTTTAATATATTATTAATGAAATATTTTAATTTTTTAAGTAGGGTTTAAGTATCACCACGTGTTTTTAATTTCATAAATAGAGATAGTATTGATAAAAGTATCATAGAGATATCGTACTAGGAGTCAATTTGCATTATGCTTCATTTACTTAAAAAATTGACAAATTAGTCATTGTATGTTAGATCAAACAATAAATTAGTCATTTTTTGTTAAAATTCCATCAATTTGTATTGCTAAAAACTGACATGGATGACGAGATACCCAAACAGTTACACGTTATGTGTCACGTATATCTTATGTTAATGTACATGGACTGATTTTTAACAGTAAAAATTGATGGATTTATAAACAAAAGGATCCATTTGCTCTTTAATTTAACGTGTATAGATTAATTTGTCCATTCTTTTAGTAGAGGAAGCAAAATGCAAGCCGACTTTCAAAATACTAAATTTCGATAGAGGGAAGAGGAAGTAGTGGCACAAGATGATAACTTGAAACTGAAAAAAAATCTAACAACGTTAATTAGATACCTAAATAAAGTACAAACTTAACTAACAATTTTCAAATTTAAGTATCAACCGAGTCCTAAGTACTGAGTAAGTACATGTTGTTAAGTCGAGGAGCTAAAATATAAATTAACCCAAAAAAATAATTTCCTTCAAATTTGGGCTTCTAAGCAATTAAAAGATCAAAACCCAAAAACATAGTAAAAGAAGCTTTTAAAATGGAGGCAGCCCACTAGCCTACCCAATTTCATTTGTTTATACGGCGCCTTCGAGACCCATCGTCACCAGCCGCCTTATCCTCCTCCACTTTTAAACCCACTATTTCTCCGATGATTTCATCAAATCCCAAACCGTCCTCGTGACTCACGACCCAACCCAAACTCCCTCACTCTTCCTTGCTTCTTCTTTATCAATGAAAAAGCTTGAATGAGGTAATTCAAGGAAGCGACCCAAAAGCAAAGAAAATGAAGTCGATTCAAGCTAATAACACAATCTTCTTGCATCGTATCAATGGCTCCAACCCAAGAAAACCGGAGCTCTTATTCCCTTCCTATCCTTATCTCGTCTGCTTCAACGCTAAGGTTCCGTTTACCAAGAAATTGATTGCGAGTTCATCACTATGTTCTCAACAGTTTGCTCCTTTATTGAAGCACAAGAGATATGCTTCGGTTTCTAAATGCCGGCAAGGGACTACTGTTTGCAAATTTGGAGGCCAAAATAAGCCTGCTGGTGACAGTGAGGTAAGTGTTTGGTGCTTCAAATATGTTTTGTTTATGTATGTAAGCTGCAATTTTGTGTTTTCTTTTTGGGGTTTAAATGTGTTACTTGTTGAGCATTGATTTGAGTGGGTTTAGGTTTTTAAGAACTTAGGTTGAATTGTTACTTGAGTTTCCACTCGAACTTTGACAATGATTCCTTCGGTGTTCTTGAGTTATTGCCAAGTTGAGCTATAGGTTTTGTTTAGGGTTTTTAAATGGATCCTTCAATACATTCGGTATTGGTTTTAGTACGAAAGCTCGAGTTACTAAAGAGATTATATGGAGCGACTCACCCGCACCATGGGGCATGGGTTCAAATCAATATGGTAGTCCCTCAGAAGCTCCTGGTTTGTGAACCCACCATTGTTATTCGGGTTCTGAATGAAGTAGAGGGATAAAACCCTATCAGGGACAATCCCTAACGTATTAAGGGGCTGTTGGTTGGTTTCAGGCGGATAGTCCTTTGCGGGGAAGTATCATGGAGGCTCTTATACTAAGAGTCCGATTGTATTTTGCTCCCTAGTTCCTGTAAGTTAGATCAAAGAGTGGTCTTTTCTGTCAAATTTTATCTGGCATGCCATGTGTATGTGTACCCCATTCTAACATTCTAATGTATAGGTATAAGTTTTTAACGGTAGAAATAGATGGAATTTTCAATAGAAGGGTCAGTTTGCTTTTTGGTTTAATGTACAGGGATTAAATTTGCCTATTTTTGAGTAGAAGGGGCAAAATGTAATTGACTTCTAGCACAAGGGCCACTATGATACTTTTACCCGTACCTAGCAGACTTTTCTCCAAAGAGTGGACAATCTATCTACAGGTTTATTTGCTTACACTCCTTGGATTGTACTAAATAACCTCATACACGTGCTTCACACACTTTATATTGTAGCTTTGTTCTTTCTCTTTTAAAGCTTTAGGTTTTCTTTTGGTTTAGTGATTGATGATATCTTGGTAAGTACTTTCTATCCCATTATTACGTCTGTCTGAAACTGCCTTTTACGATGCACTTGTAGTTTCTTCCCTTTGATTTCACGGTGTCTTTGCAATTCGCTTGTCAACTCGAAGAACAGATCTTTTGTACCGGTGATAATATGATGGGTGCTTGTAGTCCTAGAATTTTTGTTTTAAAGTAGAGGGAACTGGTTGATAGAAAACTAGATTGTTGCAAATTTCGAGGCGTGCAATACAGTTTTAGTACTTTGATATGGAAACCTAAAAGAATTTGATTGAATATCATATTATTGTTTTCAGGGTTCACCGTGGAAATCTATAGAAAAAGCTATTGGAAACTTTGGGAAGAAACAATCAATCGAAGATGTGTTAAGGCAGCAGATTGAGAAGCAAGAATACTTTGATGAAGGCAGTGGGCAAAATCCACCGCGTGGTGGAGGCGGTGGCGGCAGCGGTGGTGGCGATGAATTTGGAGAATCAGAGGATGAAGGCCTCTCTGGGATCTTAGACGAGACTGTGCAAGTGATTTTAGCAACCATTGGCTTCATATTCCTGGTAAAAAGTTCTTCACTTCTGTGCATGCATTAATAAGTTTTGAAATAATTGATTTACTATCTTGCAACTGTGATGTTCCGAACTCGACATGATAAAATTTTCAGTTTCTGTTTTCAAATGATACTTTATCTCTCTGAAACTCGTGACATGATGATACTTGCTACAGTATGTATATATCATTACCGGTGAGGAACTTGCTCGGTTGGCAAAGGACTACATCAAATATCTCTTCGGAGGAAGCAAAAGTGTTCGGTTGAAGCGCACCATGTACAAATGGAGCAAGTTCTTTGAGAAGCTGACAGAGAAGAAGGAATATGATAAGTTTTGGTTAGAAAAAGCAATCATAACCACGCCAACGTGGTACGATAGCCCCGACAAGTACCGAAGGGTCCTCAATTCTTATATAGAATACGACGATGAAGAAGATGAATCAGATTACGATGACTAATTCTGAGTCATGTAAGTGCCTGAAAGAACTTAATGAGAATGTCATTCACTAGTCTATGTTCATGTTTTGGCATTATGGAAGAATTTTTGTGTATAACACAATTGACATCATTGAGCATTGTTTAGTCCTTGACTAGCTCTTCACATTGATAATATTTTCCATGGATTTAGTCCCTATATGTTTATTTGATCAGATTAGTCCTTTTATTTTTCGAATTTTAAAATTTTAGTGTCGACCCAAACAATTAAACCCGATTGGTTAAATTCAATTATTACTCATGTATTATGCGTACAATTGTAGATTTAATTCATATTCTCTAATTGGATTATTCTAAGTTTTTATACTTTTCCGAATGTTGAAATTTCAATTTTGAATTTGATACAAATAACAATTGTTAATTATTTTATCAATTAGATTTTTAGTGAGTAATATGTGAAAATGACAAACTGATATGATATTATACATAATAATATGTTTCTCCTATTAGATTATGAAAATAACAGAATTTAGCTTAATAAATTAAATAATTATTATTTGATGAGAATTAAAATTTTAAATTTTGAAAAATATTAAGATTAAAAATGATCAAATTAAAATGTAGGAATTAAATTATAAAGATTAATAACAAAATTTAACCTACTTTCTAACATTTTCATTACATGCGTGTATATATATATTCAAATAAGATACAAAATAAAATAATTTTTAAATAAATAAATAGAATATAAGATACAGACAATAAAGTCAATATTCGAATCTATAAAAAAACAGATAATATTTATTCATAAATAATGAGACTTGGTTTAATTAGAAATCAGAAAAAATAAAAAATAATATTTTTTAAGACCAGCTCATTTTGTTTTATCATAAGAGTGTTTGTCTAAAAATAATTTAAATTTTCAAAAAATTAAACAATTTTTAAATTAAAATATATAAGTGACTAGTCAAGAGTTCTAAGCATCGAAAATAAATATTTTTATATAAAGAAACAGTTAATTCCTAAATTTAGTATTTTTTTCAATTTAGCCCTTTAACTTATTTTTTATCCATAATAGTTACTGAAATTGATAAAAAAATTTTACTTTTGGTCCATATGATAATGTGAAACTCTGATATTATTCTATTTCATTACCTAGCAAAATTCAGATGATGTTAGGATTCAATCTCAAAGTGTCGCATCATCACATGAATCAAAATTGGGAAAAGTTGTCAAATTTATGGATCAGGTTAAAAAAGTTATCAAGTTTAGGGACTAATCCCATAAATATAAAATTTGAAGCCCAAATCCATAATGAACTAAGTACCCAAATTGAGAAGAAAAAGAAGCCCATATCCAATTAAACTACATTACAATCACTACATAAAATCGTGGTTCCCTCCCTCGCCCGCCTCTCGCCTTCACTGAGTTGAAGTATCGAGAATCTCACTGTCAACCCTTGCTCTGTTTTGGCATAATTTCCTTCTTCTTTCTACTACTTTCTTCTTGTTTCTTCAGTGCTTCGATGTACCTTCTTCTCTCTCTATTTTTCTTTTCACCTGCTTTGATTTGTTTAAGTTTTTTGTCACGTAACTCCTTGTAATTAGTGTAATTTTTTCCCTTTGATTTTTGTCATTCGCAACTTGTCTCTGCTGAAAAAAGATTGATTTTGCGTTTCTTTCTTGCCTTTCTTATAAGAAAAAAAACACAGAAACTTTGTTAATTGAATTCAGAAAATGGAATAGCATAATTACGAGTTTACGAGATCTTAAGTTGGATGCAAATTTTGGGTTTGGATTATATCAGCATTTTATGTAGATATGTTGAATATAGGCTTCAATTTGGCACTTCACTGTTATTGAACTTGGCCAATAAGCTTAAGAATCTGTGTATTTCATATATGTGTATATAACATATAGATTTTGATGTTGAAACATGCAAACAGCTTAGATTATAAGTTCCTTTTGGGTCCATTTGTATCCAAATCTTAGTAGACTAAAGATTGGTTTTGGGTTTAAATTGTTAAATGATTTAATTTATATGTTTGTGTGCAGACTTTGGATTTTAAGCAATGGATGATAACTTGTATGATGAATTTGGTAACTATATTGGACCTGATATTGAGTCAGACCAAAGGGAGTGAAGGTGAGGAAGAAGAAGATGAAGACCTTCCTGACAGGCATGTCCAAGAGGAGGGAGAGCAATCTGATGGTGAGGCTCCAGATGGGGTGTCTAATGGATGGATTACAGCTGCTAATGATGTTGATATGGATAACCAGATTGTTCTTGCCGAGGACAAGAAGTATTACCCAACTGCGGAAGAGGTTTATGGTGAGGATGTTGAGACCTTGGTTATGGATGAAGATGAGCTGCCTCTTGAGCAACCTATTATCAAGCCTGTTAAGAATGTCAAGTTTGAGGTCGGAGTTAAGGATTTTTCGACTTATGTATCGACCCAGTTTCTTATTGGTTTGATGTCAAACCCAGGTCTGGTCCGCAATGTTGCCCTCGTTGGACACTTGCAGCATGGGAAGACTGTGTTTATGGACATGTTGGTTGAGCAAACCCACCATATGAACACGTTTGATCAAAATAGTGAGAAGCACATGAGATACACTGATACAAGAATTGATGAGCAAGAAAGAAGGATATCTATTAAGGCAATCCCGATGTCACTTGTTCTTGAGGACAGTAACTCGAAATCCTATCTCTGTAATATCATGGACACTCCTGGTCATGTGAATTTTTCTGATGAAATGACTGCGGCTCTTAGGCTTGCTGATGGTGCCGTGTTGATTGTTGATGCAGCTGAAGGAGTGATGGTAAGCATATCTTTTCATGCATATTACAGTACCTTATACTTTAATGCTCCCTTTATTTTAGCCTTCTGGTTATGCCTATACTTGAGAGCAGCCAGAATTATAGTTGGAAGTAGAAACGTTTTATCAAACTTTACAGGTAAGCGTAATAGTAAAATATGAACTCCTAAGAAAATGAGTATTCTGATATCTGTTGCAGTTAAATTTAGTTGTGCTAGTCAAATCTTTTTCAAATTCACTGCTTTACCGATCTTTGAATTTGAGTTTAGTGATTGCTGCTCTTTGTAGAATTTATGAACTATGTAAGGTTGTTGAGAATGATGCTTATGCTTTCCTGTTGTAAACAGGTAAATACTGAGAGGGCTATACGCCATGCAATACAGGAACGCATACCTATTGTAGTTGTTATAAACAAGGTAAACACTTTTTATCAAGTTATATCATATATTGTAAGCCTTTGATGAAAATGATGTTCTGTACTTCCGCATCTTGCTTGTGCTCATGTTTTATTCATTTTTGAAGGTTGACCGGCTGATAACAGAACTTAAGTTGCCCCCCAAGGATGCTTATCATAAACTAAGGTTGACCGGTGAACATAAGAAGAGTGTAGAGTCGACTCTTGCAGAGTTGGGTGTCACTCTTAGCACTGCTGCTTACAAGTTAAATGTTAGGCCTTTGCTAAGGCTGGCTTGCAGCACAGTTTTTGGTTCAGCCTCAGGCTTCACTGATTTGCTGGTTCAACACATACCATCTCCAAAGGATGCTGCAGCTAAGAAGGTTGATCACACTTACACGGGACCTAAACATTCTATGATTTACAAGGCCATGGTAGAATGTGATCCATCTGGTCCCCTTATGGTCAATGTGACCAAACTATATCCCAAGTCTGATTGTAGTGTTTTCGATGCTTTTGGTAGGGTTTACAGTGGTGGAATTCAAACTGGGCAGACTTTGAGAGTACTGGGAGAAGGCTATTCACCAGATGACGAGGAGGACATGACATTAAAAGAAGTAACCAAATTATGGATCTACCAAGCTCGATACAGAATACCTATAAGCAATGCTCCTCCTGGTTCTTGGGTTCTTATTGAAGGTGTTGATGCTTCAATTATGAAAACCGCCACCCTCTGTAATATGGATCTTGATGAAGATGTATACATTTTCCGGCCGTTACAGTTTAATACTCTTCCTGTTGTAAAAACAGCTACTGAGCCTTTAAATCCTAGTGAGTTGCCCAAAATGGTGGAGGGGCTTCGGAAGATCAGCAAAAGCTATCCTCTAGCAATTACTAAAGTTGAGGAATCTGGTGAGCACACTATATTAGGTACTGGAGAGTTGTACTTGGACTCAATAATGAAGGACCTTAGGGAGCTTTATTCAGAGGTGGAAGTTAAGGTATCTAGTTTGTGATACCTTTGTTCTATTCTGGCTTTATTCCTTTCTGAAACTCATTTCTCTTTTATATTTGCTTTGCTTGACTTCGTTTTTGTGTGTTTTTGCTTATGCTTCTCCTAAATATAGGTGGCAGATCCTGTTGTTTCATTCTGTGAAACAGTGGTGGAGTCTTCATCCATGAAATGCTTTGCTGAAACACCTAACAAGAAGAATAAAATAACCATGGTAAAGACAACCATCATTTTTTCCAACCTAGATGCGTTTAGGAATAAATACAAGTATACTTGCTCTCAGGATGTATCATATACCTCTCTATGATTTTAAAGATTGCAGAGCCATTGGAGAGAGGTCTTGCAGAGGACATTGAGAATGGTGTTGTAAGTATTGACTGGAGTCGGAAGCAACTTGGTGACTTCTTTAAGACAAAATATGACTGGGATTTGCTTGCTGCACGTTCCATCTGGGCATTTGGCCCTGATAAGCAGGTACCAAAGTGTAATTTTGATAATATCTGGCTCCTTGCTTCTCTGGTGAAGCTCTGCTGATTCAAATATTGTTTTGCAGGGACCTAACATTTTATTAGATGATACACTCCCTACTGAGGTTGACAAGGGATTGTTGGGATCTGTCAGGGATTCTATTGTCCAAGGGTAAGATTATATCTTCTTTCCTCATCTTCTAAGCAGTTAATCTACTGCCTGTGATTAAGGATTTCATATTTGTTGGCCAGATTCCAGTGGGGTGCTCGAGAAGGGCCTCTCTGTGATGAACCTATTAGAAATGTGAAGTTCAAAATAGTTGATGCAAGGATTGCATCTGAACCATTGCATCGAGGATCTGGACAGATCATCCCCACATCTCGACGTGTGGCCTATTCAGCTTTCCTTATGGCTACCCCACGGCTTATGGAACCTGTATATTATGTGGAGGTATGTTCCTTCAATCATATTCCCTCGCATAAATTTTTGTTTTAAGAGAATAGAAGAGGAAAAAAAGGGGGGGGGGGGTTATCCTCCAGAACTAGGGATCAATCCCTCACTTCAGTGATTACATAGGGGTTTGTCCCGATTAAACATGCAAGAGAGACCAACAGTAATGATGTTGCAAAACAAGGTAGACTGGATGCAGTGGCTCTTCTAATGACAAAAGAATAAAAACCATAATTTAATTTGCCTTGGCATATGAAAAGCTGAAAATAATTCTAAAATTTTAAATAAAATCTTTCTCTGGTTGCTATGGTCTTTGGCAAATGGTATCCTCTTCCTGCTAGGATGAGGAAAAGGCTATGCAGAGGTTCCAATACTACCTGGAAGCAAGCTTAATTTGGCTCAATAAAAGGGAAACTGGAAAGATAAAGAAAGTTCCATTATTCTGGCATCTTTTTAATCATATGCAGCTGTCTCAGTTGACCAACTTGTTTCTCTTGACATTATGTTTCAGATACAAACACCAATTGATTGTGTCTCTGCCATCTACAGGTGTTGTCTCGTAGGCGTGATCATGTTACAGCTGATGTGCCACAGCCAGGAACCCCAGCCTATATTGTGAAGGTTTGGAAGCTAAGCTTGAAATCCTTTAGAAATATTTGCATGACTAAGGGATCGAAGTTAGTAGAAAAACATATGAATTTTACATGCTTTACTTTCGTAATTTCATTGACTAGTAAGGTGATATTTTCTGGTAAGTTCTATCATTCATGAAGTTGCCTAATAGCTTACTACTGATCCCATCTATATGCTTACAAGTTCATCTTATTGCTTTTTCCATATAGGCATTTTTACCTGTGATAGAGTCATTCGGATTTGAGACAGACCTGAGGTACCACACACAAGGTCAAGCCTCTTGTCTCTCAGTATTCGACCACTGGGCCATAGTTCCTGGAGACCCTTTGGACAAGAGCATTGTTTTGCGACCTCTCGAACCCGCACCAATACAGCACCTTGCTCGGGAGTTCATGGTGAAGACAAGGCGTAGAAAGGGATTGCTACTTCTCTCTACATATGCACACACACAACCATGCAGACATTCCATCTGTATAATGGACAAAGATCCTTCAAAAAAATTAATGAGTGTTAATTTTCTGTCAACTTTTAGGGAATGAGTGAAGATGTGAGCATCAACAAGTTCTTCGATGAGGCTATGGTGGTGGAGCTAGCTCAGCAGGCTGCCGATCTTCATCAGCAGATGATATAAACCGAAACACGGTATGTACAAGTTTGTCATGTTTCGAGGACTTAAAAGTACTTCCTGATATACTTGGTTTGTATTTTTTAGGAGAGTTCAATGTTTTACTGCCATCCTTCCTCACCCCTTTCATTGGGCTCAAACTTGGACAAGGTAACAATGTTGATGTTAATTTCCAGTGACCATAGAGTTAAGAATTTGGTCTAGGATTGTATTGGTTCCATTTTCGTTCATGTCATAGGTGTTGTTGTAAGTTGTGAAGAGACTGAGTTGAGTTATTTATATATTTGAAGTTAAATCAAAATAATCATTCAAATGATTATTAATTGTTTAATTAGTCAACGTGTTATATATTCTCTAAAGTCTGGACCAAACCTAACCATAGAGAATGTGCAAGAAAAAGGGTAAATATGCAGTTTGGTATTTGAACTTGGTTTCAAGGTTCAAATTGTTACTTAAAAGGGTTTTTTTTTTTTTTTTTGCTTAATTAGGCACCTAAACTTGGTCTCGAGGTTGAATTTGGTATATAAATTTGGCTTTTTTGTTTAAATTGGTTCAAATAACTAGTATTAGTCTAGATAAAAAAAGAAAGCTAAATTCAGGTACCAATTTAAATCAAGAAGTCAAGTTTAGAAACCTAATTGGGTAGAAATAATCTTTTAAGTACCAAATAAAATCTTAAAGCCATAAAAAATATTCATCCAAAACTGAAACCACTGGTCTCATATAAATTGTGGTTCCTTTAAAACACTAGAATTTATTGCATCTTGTTTGAATAAAAAAAAAATTTATGGTAGGGCAAAGAAATTAAATTTAAAAATTTATGGTATAAAATTGATAAAATGATATTTTAATATTTATGTATCAATTGAATATTAATTTAAAAAAAAAATCTAACTCTCAAGTTTAACATGAAGTTTTACACTCCCAATGTTCTTTTTTTATTTATGAATATTTTTTGCACTAAATTCTTGGGTTCATTTAATTTTTTCTCCGATACACTTTCTCTTTTCTTACAAATGCAAATATATTGGTGTTTCAACCGGCAAAAGACATCCAAACATCCTCTACCAAAATTGAACCGGATTCAATTATTCAATTCAATTAAATAAATATTAAAAAATCATGAAAAAAAAAATTCTAATTCAAGTTCAATCGATTGTCAAATTAATTGATGCAATGTCCTTTTTCAAACCGATATGTCAGTCAGTCCAACCGATCAGGGTACATTAAAACCCAAAGCTGATAACATGACATTTCATAAACAGAACATTACAAACAAACACTAGTCAAACTTATTGCCCATGACAGCCCCCATACCCTCAACTTCCCAAACCCTAAACTCAGACAAAAAAGTAGTAGTTTCAGACAACTCCCCAGACCCTAATTTCATTTTTTTGAACCCCAAAATACTAATAACAATATTGAACTTCTCATTTTGATGGAGAGTAAAGATCAAGTTCTTTGTGAGTGTGAATCTCACAATCTGAGGTTGGCTTTGAGACACAAGTCAACATATACCCATCCTTAATTTGATCATCCTCAAGGTAGATAGCTTCTGGTTGACGTACCGTACCCGAAACGACCTTCGCCGTACATATAGAGCAAGCTCCAGCTCTGCAACAATAAGGCAGTTCTACTCCTGCTGCCTCGGCTGCCTCTAAGATGTACTGATTATCGGGGACTTCAAACTCATTCACTTCACCCTTTGGTCCTACGAGCTTAATCTTGTACATTGCCATCGAGGTTCGGTGATTTGAGGAACATTTCAAGCCAAAAGATCTAGAGATGGTTTTAACAGATCCAAGAGATGTTGGGGCCCTGACGATGGGACTTGTAAATCGGTTTGGCGTTGCAGCTTTATCAATAGATGGGGCAGTGAGGCTCACGACGGTTGTCATCTTCGTTTTCTTCCTTCTTTGTGATTCGACTCCTAGATAAAGAATGGAAAATGGTATAAGGGCTTTGCATCATACAAGCATTTAACGGAAAACGTAAATTCGGAAACGAATGACAAAAGATGAAAGGCGGCAACTAAAACCAGACAAATCAAGCAAGCAACCCTAAACCATATAGGCTAAGAAAAAACAAATTCCTGAACTCAGCTTAATATTTTTCCTTGTGTTCGAAAGAGGTGTACGGGTGGGGCTAGACATTAAGTAGATTGAATCCTGAAGATAGCAGTATCAAGGGCAGGAACAAAGCCAGGAAATTGTTTTAGGAGGGCCAAAACTAAATAAAGTTTTTTAGGAAGAGCCAAAGTGCAATTTTACCATTATAGTAACTTGTGATTTTCTAAAAACTAAAGGGGCTATATAAACAATTTTTCTTTGCCCCCCTCCGCCCCTGATCAAGAGGGACAGCTACCAAAAGAATGAGTCTCCATGGATAGTAAAAACAGCATAGAAACAAGCATGCATGGTATGTTCTTACAAGCTTATTGATCTTATTTATTGCCAAATTCATTTATCCCATTTTTGTGCAGGACCAGAAGCTAATATCAAAGAACCACACTCAACACTTGGCAATAAAGGCACAAACAAGAATCAACATGCACGACAAAATACACATGTGGAAGATTCCAAAGAACTACAAGAAAAAAATGTATATTTCAACTCATCTCTTGTCCATATCAACAAATGGCCATGAAGTTGCCGTAATGCAAAAGTTCAAATACAATCTTTCACATTTTTTCCATCCGTGAAATTGCTAAAATGTTCGGCCATTTACATATAAACCATCCACATGCAACAAATGATCTTATTTATAAAGGTAAATCAAATTGCCATAATTGAGGCATTGCCTCAAACAAGTCAACTATTTCTTGATATAATCAAAGGTATCTTGCAACATGGTATTCAAGTTTGGGGGACAAATTTACCTTTCATAAACCAAAGAACAAAAAGCTAAAGCTATTCCTTGTTTGTTTCTTTATTTTTCTCTGGGTTTCAAGTTTCATTTCTTTTTTCCAATTAAGAAACCTGAAAAATCACAGCTCAACCATACCAAAAAACAAGCAAAACATAGAATTCAACCAAAAATCACTTTGAGAAAGGCCAAGACAACCCAACGCAGAACACAAGGAACCAAAGCTGAAAAAAAAACAGATCATAAACACAAAATCCACGAAATTATACATAAATCGTAAAGAAAAATCAAAGCTAAAAAAAAGAAATGATGAACAAAATAAAAAACCCAGACTAGAGCTAGAGGAAAAGAGAAAGAACTTACAGAAGAAATTTGGGCAGCGGAGAAAACGAGAGATCTAAGCTTTAAAAGCCTTTAAACCCTAAATAAGCACCAAACAGTGACACAGTGACAGTGATGAGGATGATGATCACAATCCTTTTTTTTCCTCCCTACTTGTGTCCTTAAAATAGCGGTACCAAAATCTGATTATTAAATTTTAAGGATCTCAATAAAATAATTTACAAATTGTGGTACAGAAATCCACAGCAAGGCAAACACAATCACAAACAAATATTAGAATTTTCTGATTTCAATGAATATATAATAATATAATAATATGGTGGTAGTTGGGGATTTGAGAGTCCAAAAAAATGTGTAAATTTTCCATTTCGAGGTTCCAAGATTCCACACTGCGTGCATTATTGCAATGCAATTAAGCACTTTCTCTTTCAATCTGGACCCCCCAAAATTTTCTCTTTTAGACTGATATATTTAAAAGAAATTTTAAATCATTACACTTTATTGAATAAAACGTTAATTTTTTTAATAATATGTGTGATAATATATGTATTACGTGTTAATATAACATTGAAGTAATTCAAAAAATATAAAAATATTTAAAAAACTAAAATTATAAAAAAAAAAATACAAAATTTAAAAATTAGCATGACATATATTAAAAATTACATGCGAGTTGTTATACTAATTGTTATATTTAAAAATTTTATGTTTAAATCCGTATTTATATAAAAAAATTCTTTTACATTTTTTAAAAGATTAATGTCAAATTTAACTGTTAAATCTCTGTGACAATTATGTGAAATCCAAAAGCGATTAAACGGTAATTTTGTTTTCATGTGAAATTATTGTTACGCTATTAATAGTCAACAAAATTAGTGATCATAGAATGAATTCTTTTCAAAGTCTGATAGTTTTGAAACATGCATAAGCGTTAAAATACGTAATTTACCCTAATTATAATTATAACTTTTTTAAAGGATAATATTTTGTCAGGAATTGCATAAATTTTTTTTTTTAAAATTATTCTAATTGATTCTTTAAAATATTAATATTATACCAATTAAGTCTATAATTACCAATTTAAACATTAAATATTAATTTAAATATATATAATATTAAATACATTATCAAATTGTAAACATATATATTCATTACATAAATAATTTAAACATGACATGAAATTTAAAAATTATTTTATATTTATTGAAACTAAGGGATTATATTTTAAATAATAATAATAATAATAATAATAATAATAAACATTAGGGGTTAATTATTAAATTGAATTAAACTATATCGTATCACGTGATGGTCGCTATTTGGAAAATGGCGAGTGCTATAATGAATTTGCAAAGATTTGACATTCTGGCATTTAGTTAAAAAAATTAAAAAATAATTTAAGTATTAAATAATGAAGTATTCTTCCAAATCAGCCCTAAATACG
Source organism: Kokia cookei (assembly GCA_039519145.1). Classification (NCBI taxonomy): domain Eukaryota; kingdom Viridiplantae; phylum Streptophyta; class Magnoliopsida; order Malvales; family Malvaceae; genus Kokia; species Kokia cookei. The sequence goes on from CM076910.1 coordinate 39,834,873, forward strand.
CCCATGGTTTTTTCAATTTTTTTAAAAAGCAATTATGCAATGAATTAAATATTTTATTGCACTAAAACAAAATTTAATATGTATTTTATTTTGATCAAAATTTCAAATTTTAAATTTATCTAACCTTATAAAGATAAAATCAACACCTAATTTTTTATTCTTTTCATCATGTAATTAAATAATCAGGGTTTCAGATTTATTTATTTTTTTGTTGAAGCAAAAAATTTAAAATGAAAAGCAAGTGATTAAGATTATTAAGATAATCAATTTGGGCATTAGGTATTTGTTTTTTTTATTGAAATAGTTGACCAATTGTTTCAATCAATAAAAACAAATACTTAAAATACAAATTGACTAATTTTTTCGATCAACAGATTCATCTGTATAATATGTAGCGTGCAGATGTTTTGAATTTGAACTTGTATTGTTAGTATGATAAACTCAACACACAATCTCTCTATAACTGCCCCGTTTATTTATTTTGATTTTATCTGTTATAGAGAGGTAATTGTTATACACCTATAACAACATGTTGTTATAGAAAAATAATCGTTGTAAACTTATCATATAATTTATATCATGAATTGGCATATCCATAGTACATGAAAACATACTATCGACGCTTCGAGATGTTCTGTAGCGAAGGGCTTAATGTGACATGTTGGTAACAGAAACGTACCAATTCTGCTGCCTTGCCGAAACAATAGCAAGTGATTTGCAGATCATTAGTCCAGTGCAGATACGAGCATCTCTTGATCAAACATCTAAATCTTTTATCCATCGTTGACGAAAAAAATGTCATTCAGCCGGATTGAAATTTCAGCACAACTCGAAACAATGCGTCATGGCAATGCCTTAGGCATAAGTACTCAAACTGCATGGTCCAGAAACAACTCTAATTGTAATAAATTAGAGAGAACAATAACTTACGGTGCACAAACCGGTTAACCAAACTAAGCGATTACCTAGAGCGCGTAAATGATTTTAATATGGGAATAAACTAAATAATTACACGTGGATAGAAGCATTCATAGTGTCGACGTGTTAACACGATCCACAAATGCAATTGTCCGTAAGAGTTACCGGCTCGATATAAATAAGATCTTTGGCTGATGTTAATTGCCGAAAACCATCCTACAATGGTACGGATTCTTACTTTCTTCTCAACCAAACAGCCTGTACTTCAATCTTTCTAAGAGCACCTACAGGATCTAGTGCAGGCAAATGGGAAAATAGTACAATAATTGTGCTGCATAATCCCATAGTTAAGCAGATCAGCTCAACCCGTAACATTTTACACTGAATCCAACAAGGTAACATATTTTTCTATGAAGCACTACCTCAACAGTATATAAGAGGTACTAAATTGGTTCATGAAAACGGCAAGCATTCTCTTTCATATATTTGTTTTTCTTGTTTAAGAAGAAAATAAACGAAGAAAGCAAAAGAGCAGAAAAGAAAATCTAATCATGTCACTATTATAGAACTTGAATACTTATTCTCTGTGTTTATTCAATCTCTAAGTACATTATGGTCGAATTTCTCTACCAGTTTCCTAGCACTGGTCATTTTTCCATACTCTACTTGAGTTTATTCATAGAATTCCATAGAACACAATTCTCAGTCAACTAGAGTGTCAAATGATTATGTATATAGCTAATACTTTGAAACCATAAAACAATGGAAACTAAACTTATGCCATTTCTATTTGATTTCTTGAAAGAAATAAACTACTACTAATAGGAAAAGTTCTTGTCAAATTGGGGTAAAGTGTCTTTGTCCTTGGATGTTAGTATCAGGATTTCAAACCCTACAGACATATTTTCAGGGTGTTCATTTAAGTCCAAAACCAAAGAAAGTAACTTATTTTCAGGGTGTACATTTCAAAACGAAAACTTCTAATGTATGAAATATTCAAAATTTCTATGAAATTCCAACATCAAAGAGCATATATTTTGAAACATTCTGAGTAAAGAAAATGAGATTCAGTATTAATCTCCACAACTACTTTCCCTCTATGCATAACTCAAAAGTTCCTGTTTGAAGGGCTGTGGTACTCTTCAAGCGAAGGCACCTTACCTACGATCAACCCATTCAATGCACAACTTATTGTTCTTGTTTAGCATCTTCAATGCTTCTACATCCATTTAATCCAAACCAATCTTCTCAGCTCGCAATATAAATCGAACCGCATAGAAAGAAACACTCAAAAGTTACAACTACATAGTTTTTATGTTGCTCAGCTTCTTCCATTCTTCTTGAAGTAACCATGCACATTTCAAATGCATACCCATATCTGTTTTATACTCAGGTCAAGAAATAAAATGTTCTTCTTAGCAATGTAGGCAAACCAAGTTTCACCTTAGAAAGACACAAATTTACCTCTTCAACAAGTTGATCATCTCCAAGCATGCAGATCTTCGTTTTGGAGCAAGGAATGTGTGGCAGCTTCACAAACACTGAAACACTTGTCTTTTAAGGGACCAGTGTTTTTCAGCCCAATGTGGAATTCAATGGTCCCGGAGAACTTATGATTTTTCTCCTAGGAGTTAGCCATATAGGTTGAAGTAGCTTCTCTAAGGGCATCACTCTGAAGCTTAGTGCAGATAATAAAAGCCAAATTCCTTCAGGGTAGAAAACTATAAATGAGTAGATAAGAAGCAACCACATGATTCATAAACTAGTACAATTAAGTATTAATCCGGGCAACTTAAACAATTCATACTCATCACAACATGAGCACTAAAAAACAATTCATAGTTTGACTCACTACATCAAAAAAGATATATAATAAAAGAACTAATATAAAAAGTTGTGAATTTAAACATTATATAAAAAAATTTCAAGTTTGAATTTTGAGATTATATTTTCTTTATCTAATAAATGTAAAATATACACTAAAACATGCTGATATACATATGCACCAATGTTAATACCGAAAGAAAGACTGTTTTATATAGATTTTGATAAATTCATTTATCCGTGCTCTGTTCAATTTTTTACTATTTCGTATTATGTTTTAATTATTTTTTCAAGTCGTGTTCATGTTATTTTAGTACTCAGTAGTCAGTATTGTTGAATCTAGATTTGACATATACAATTAATGCGTAGCTCTTTCAACACACACTTATTAATCATGGTCCATATTTTTCAATAGCTACTCTGGGAAGTTATGGTTGACCCTTGGAAATAATTGTTAACATGGTAGATAGAGTGTAATTCTCTCAAAGCACTTCAATCAACCAAAACAAATATACTCCATCTACACCCTATTTTGTTTTTGGTCTTTTTATTTTACCATTTTCCTTAAAAGTATCTATATTCAAAATCTATATCTGACATATGACCAAACATGGATATGAAAGGTATAATTCTTTAAATCAAGAAAAAGAATTTAGAAAACAAATTAGAATACACATATTGATCGGTACCCTTATTTGAAACACATTAATGGTCTAAATAATAGTCTTTGCCAACCTTAAACAAATTAGAATTGATTGTCAAATGATATTGCAAAAGTTCTACCTTGCAATCTCACAATATAAGTTATTAATGATAGTCATTCTTACTTCTTTTTTAAAACATTAAAAAAACAACTCAAAATTTCAATCTCAATGTTATTGCTAACTATTGAAATAAATACAAGAATTAATGGTTAGATAAAGTGTCACAAAGAACATGGCAGATGTCAAAGTGCCATTGTTAATATCCGGATTCTGAAAGTGAGTGATTAAGTGGTGTAGCCACATACAGTAATTCTAACATGCTAAACTCAATACAAAAACTACAGGGCATATTTATGTATATGTATACCAATATTTAGAAAGTTGCACACCATGTTGAAGTCAACTACAAGAAGATGAACTTGTGCAACTAAACTTAGGAATGCTTAGGGTTGGACTGAGGTTAATAAGTATAGAATTGGTTGAGATCCAGTCAATTATTCATCACCATTCAAATGTGTAAGATCCATCAACGAATTGTGGAAGTCATATTTGTAAATGGTGATTAACCTTATATTGGATAGTAATAGACACAAAAGTAAGTAACGGAGGGAGCCAAACATCTATAAGACATGAAAAGAAATTAAATAAAAAAGGAATTATTATGTGTAAAAAGTTCAGTCAATCAGTAACACATATGTAGTCTCAATTATGATCAATTATGATAAATTGGACCTCTTTAGACTATGTATTACAGCATAAAAAATTGTGTAACAAATGTCTTCAATATCGGTTTCAAACAAAGTAAGGTTAAAATGTCTTGCATTCCAGTATCTCCATAGTCCAACATTTGATCCAACAATATCGTCTACTTAAAACTATTACAGAATGGAAAACATGGCATAGCAATTTCTATTTGATGTAACTAATTAAATAGAAATGCGAAGAAATGCAAGCAAATAGTCGGCCAAACCTGGCAACTTACAGATTACTTTGTCATGACAAGGCATCATGGCAGTGCCTATGCAGTATGCACAGGTAATAAGCAAGGCCCAAGTAACACCTCTATCTATAAATATAGTAATAAAAGTGTAATTAGTGAGAGTAATAACTTATGGTGCAAAAAAGAATGGTTACCCAAATGATTCCGCCAATGACCTAGACCATATAAATCATTTCAATATGTTAACTAAGCAATTACACGTGGATAGACGATTTCGTAGTGTCGACGTGTTAACACAATCCACAGATGCAACTTTCTATAAAAGTTATGTCCGACTCTATAAATAAGAATTTTGGCAGGTGTTATTTGCCAGCTCGAGTTCTTACTTTTTTCTCAAGAAATTTTGCACTTGTGCACCAACTGGTTCTAGGGCAGGCAAATGGGAAAATACCACAAAGATTGAGCTGCATAATCCCGACTTTAAGCAGATCAGCTCTGCTCATAATGTTACTGAATCCAACAAGGTCAGTAAAGCTAACTTATTTTTCTATCAAGCTCCACCTAGTTTACTAAAGTATATCAACAATATATAAGAGGTACTAAAATGGATCTTCCTTTCATGAAAATGGCCCTTCAAAAGCATTCTCGTTTGCAGTTCCGAGTCTCTTTTTGTTTTTCTTGTTTTAAAATAAAATTAAACACAAGAACATAGAAAGCGACACAACATAAGAAAAAATGAATTCATGCCTGTGCTTAACTTGATTGGTAAGTGGTAACAACACATAAAAATCTGGTCATGTCTTTTATAGAGAACTAGAATACATATTCTTCGTGTTTATTCAATCTCTAAATACATTATGGTCTGAGTCTGCCTCTACTCTCTACTAGTTTCCTATTATTGGTTGTCTTCGCACACTCTGCTTGAATTGATTCATAGAATTCCCTAGAAAACAATTCTCAGTCAACCAGATTGTCAAATGATGATAGTGTTATTACCAATTAGATTATGTATTTAACTAATTCTTTGATACTACAAAACAATGGAAACTAGACTTATGCCATTTCTAATAGCTTGCTTCAATTTGGTGCAAAACACAAATGGGAAAAGTTCTTCTCGAATTTGGATAAAGTGTCATTGTCTTTGTTGTTAGTATTAGGGTTTCAAACTTTACACAAGTTTTCAGGGTGTCCATTTAACTCCTAAACCAAAGAGAAGTAATTAGTAAAAAGACCTCTTTGGTCCCTCTCAATTTCGATATTGAGTAATTTGGTCCCTTTAGAAAATCAGAACAATTTAATCATTGTCAATTTAAAAAATGAGCAATTAAGGACAACTAATCACAATGTTAATGTTTTTCATCAATTGTACATATTTTTTATTGGCATAATAGCAAATTTAGTTGTCAAAGTTTACGCATTTTGTCAATTTGGTCTTAATAAATTTAGCACGCAACATTTACATATTCTACCAATTTGGTCCTAATTTAACAAATTTAACCTACAACATTTACATATTCTAACATTTATGTGGAATAACAAACATCGAGGGCTAAATTTATTATTATACCAATAAAAATTATGAACTATTGAAAAAAAAACATTAACATCATTATTAATTGTCCTTCGTTGCTCACTTTTGGAATTGATAGTGATTAAATTGCTCCAATTTTATTGAGAGTGACCGGTTTGCAATATTGAATATTTGATTATTTGATTATTCAAATATAGAAGGTATAATCAAATATGGACATATTGAATATTTGATTATTTGATACTTTCTATATTTGAATATTTAATACCTTCCATAAAAATATACCTTCTATATCTGAATAAGCTTTCCATATTTGTATAAATTTAATACAAATTTGGAAGGTATTTTCAATATAGAAGGTATCCATATTTGATTATACCTTCCATATTTGAAAATACCTTCCAAATTTGTATTAATTATTAAGAATAGTTGATCTCAAACGGCCCTATAAATAAGAGATTATGCAACTCTCCTTGTATCAGAGTTACACTCAGTTGGCATTACAATGGCCAATCTCTTTCTGTCAAACAGATACAATTTTCTCAATTTAGCAGAAATGGTTTGGGTACGATTTATGGAGTCCAAGATACTACCTTGCTTCTAGCAAGGAATTCGATATCGAATCAGTAATTTACCAGAAAAACCTACCACTCCAAGCTTTCTCATGAAGCTCTTCTCATGGGAAGAAATGGAAGAAGCTTATGAAGGAAGCAATGGCTTCATCATTAAAACTAGACCATTGTTAGTATTTCCAATGGTCTCAGGATTTCGTGAGAGGGTCAAACAAGTGTAGGTAAAAGAGAATGATATGGAAGAGGCAGGAGGTTTCATATGCAATCATAGCATTTTATATCACCTTTTCATCTTCATGAATGAATGATGGGTTGATTGTATTGCTAGAAAAATAGCTCTTCTAATAGTTTACCTCTTTGCCCTTTACCATTATCTTACCCATTCCCTTTCCCATTACCATTCTCTAAGCCATTCTCTAGTAGCCTCCTATGTCATAGATTAACTAAGAATAAGATACCATGTATTCTATCAGCCAAATTGAATTGTACTATTAACGGTCATTTATCTGTATATTCTAAGCCATTCCCTAGTAGCCTCATATGTCATTGATGAACAAAGAATAAGATACCACATATTCTGTCAGCTAATTTAATTGTACCATTAACAAGCATTTATCTGTATATCCTAAGGGACTTTACATGTACTTGAGTAAAAAAAAAAGGAATACAACGAAATTCTTCAAATATCCAAGCATTCAGTTTTCTGCTTCACCAAATCACAAATACACAAATATAAACCATCTATCAAAATAAGAATCAAATTCTTTTCACTTAAATGATGGGCTAAACTTATGAAAAGCATAACAATAAAAAGGGAAGGATAGGAGAATGAATTTGTTTTTCTGGTGTTCGTTAAATTGTTTTTCCATTTTACACAATAAAGTCTAATTATCCAGTCATGTTAAGGGTTTTAATCAAGTGAAGCTAATTTCTCTTATCAATGGACCTATTAGTTCTTCCAATGAAACCCACAAAGGTCCTTACACTAATAACACATCAAAAATTTTCAACTACTGTAAAGGTAAACCAAAAGCAGATAACAGCATTAATCAAATAAAAAAGTGTTCAACAATATATTCTTTCGTAAACCAAGACTAATCAATAGATGACCATAGCTTTTCAGTGTTCGAAACAAAAAAAAAATTCACATAATTTCAAACAGGATAAGAAAATTACTTGCTTCAGCAAGATCAGAAGAACAACATTGGCCGTCCATAGTGTTAGCAGACCAACAGCAATGCAGATATAATTGGCAATGGCTTCAGCAGAAACATCCCCGTGAAGCAACAATGGCGATTCATTTTCGTTGAATTGAACCACCCAACATTCAAACAAATTAAATGGGCGTCAATTATTTTCTCTCTTTTGTAAAACCCATTTCTGTAATTTGAAATCCGTAGCTGTCCTCAACGACATTCTCAATTCTTTGCCAGCTTTGGGCTGCTGTTAAGCCCGGTTTACTTTTTTTTTTTGTTGCTGTTCTTTGCCGCCATTCCGGCTAAGGATAATAGCGAGTGTGAAATTTGTAAATTTTATGAATTTTGAATTAAAAATGGGTACAATTGACAAAATATGTAAATATTGATGATTTAATTTGTTATTATATCAATCAAAATTACGTATAATTAACAAAAAATATTAATTATTGTGATAAATTACTTTTAACTGCTCACTTTTAAAATTAAAAAAATTAAATTACTCTTATTTTTAAAGACAGAATTACTCAATATTTAAATTGAAAGGCACTAAAAAAGTAAATTTACACATTTTTTTTATTCAAAATCCTAACCTGTTTATTTATGTATTAAATCCATGATTATTATTGATTATAAATCCGAATCAATTAAATTATTTGTCTAATATCCATATTTATTATATAAAAAATAAAAAGTGAAATGCCTCCTAATCTAAGTATATTATGATGTCTATTATACAAATTTGCATCCGAATTATCAATATCTAAATCCACTCCAAGTAGTAATAACACGGGTGTAAGGCAAGGCCCATGTCCCCAATGAAAGATCACTAAAATTTATAAAATTTTAAATTAATAAAAGTAAAATTACACTAAAATCCCTTAAATATGATAAAAATTTGATTTAATCTTTTAAAAATTATAAAAATATAAACTATTAAAATTATAAAATTATATTTTTACTATTATAAAAATTACAATTTAATTTCGACCCCTAAAAAATATTATGATTTCGCCCTGAATAATAAAAATATGTTTCAAATTACTTTACTCTAAATCTTTTAACCATTGCTGACAAACAGAAATATATTTATATTATGTAGGAAAAGTAATTATGCAAGGATTAAAAAATGCTGACATGCTCGGATAGGGAACCGAACAATACTCCCACCTACATAGAACAGATAAATTGAAATTAGCACACAGGATAGTTCCAAGCACACTTGAGTTCCTCTATGCCAGCTAATATCTAATTTATGACTTGCAATTTTATGTTTAAGGCTTAAATATAACATTTAATATCTGAACTTGACACTTTTTTCTAATTTGATAACAAAACTTTTTTTTTGGTCTAATTTGGTATTCAAACTTGACATTTTTTTCTAATTTGGTACCTAAGCTTGATAATTTTTTTTTTAAGTTGATACATAAACTTTTTAGGGTCAAATTTGGTACATGAACTAGACTCTTTTATCTTTTTTTAATATTAATTTTTTAAGCATAATTTAATACCTATTTTTAATATGATTTTTTTCTAAAACTGACAATATTTTTATAGCATAACAAAAAAAAAATTCAACACCATTATTGTTTTACGTAATTTTTATAATATTTAATAAATTTAAGTACCAAATTGAATCTAAAAAAAAACTTAGTCACCAAATTAAGAAAAATGTCAAGTTCTGGTATCAAATTGCGTCCAGAAAAAGTTTACGTACCAAATTAAAAAAAGTGTCAAGTTCAGGTACCAAATTGGGTCAAAAAAAATTTAGGTACCAAATTAAGAATAAGTATCAAGTTTAGGTACCAAATGTTATATTAAGCCTATGTTTAAAGGTGTTATATGCCTATATGGCATGCATATGAATCATGATAGACATACCATATTAGGCATAAAAGAAAATAGACATACAGAACAAGTTGCCTTAAAAGACAGACCAAGCATTTTATCCATGCTTATATGATTTTAATGTAAAGATACAAGTATTAATATTCAAATATAGAGAGTAGCACAATCTTGTATTTGTAAAGATATTTGCGACCAGTTATTTGCTACAAATATATCTACCACGCGTGGAAATATTCAAACATCAAGATATATATGAATATACCTTCTTTTTCCTTGCACACACAGATACTCAAACCCAAAACCCCTAGGAAGAACATCTTATTTTTCATTGGAGCCACTTGTTGGGTTCTACATGAATATACCTTCTATATTTGAATATTTAATACATTCAATATTTGAATAAGCTTTCTATATTTAATAGACTTTCCATATTTGTAAAAATTTAATACAAATTTGGAAGGTATTTTCAAATATAGAAAATATAATCCATACATAGAAAATATAATCAAATATGGTAGGTATACCTTCCATATCAGAAATCTTCCATATTTGAAAATACCTCCTATATTTGAAAATACCTTCCAAAATTGTGTTAAATATTAAGAATAGTTGGTCTCAAACAGCCCTATAAATAAGAGATTATGCAACTCTCCTTGTACCAGAGTTGCACTCAATTGGCATCACAATGGCTAGTATCTTCCTGTCAAACAGGTACAATTTCCTCAAGTTAGCAGAAATGGTTTGTGTACGATTTATGGAGTCCAAATTACCTTGCTTTTAGCAAGGACATAAATATCGAATCAGTGATTTACCAGATAAACCTACCACTCCAAGCTCTTCTCACGGAGAGCAATGAGTGTAGTTGGCGAAAGCAATGTGGTCTTCATCATGAAAATTAGACCATTGTTAGCATTTCCAATGGTCTCAGGATTGCCTGAGAGGTACAAGCAAGTGCAGGTCAAAGAGGAAGATGTAGAAGAGGCTGGAGTTTTCACATGCAATCGTAGCATTTTATTCCTCTTCTGCATTTTCCTCCCTCACAGGCAAAGATGGAAACGTAAATGAAGGTGAAAACACTTCACCATCAGCAATCTGCTTCATGAATGAATGATGGGTCAATTTCAGAATTGTTAGTAAAATAGCTCTTCTAAGAGTTTACCCCTTTGCTTTTACCATTCTCTAAGTCATTCCCCAGTAGCCTCGTATGTCTTAGATGAACTAAGAATAAGATATCGTGTATTCCATTAGCCAAATTTTATTGTACTATTAAGAAGCATTTATCTGTATACATTTATCTATATATGCTAAGCCATTCCCTAGTAGCTTCATATTTCATTGATGAACTAAGAACAAGATACCATGTATTCCATCAGCCTACTATTAACAATCATTTATCTGTATACCCTAAGCCATTTCCTATTACTCACATGTCACTGGTGAACTAAGAATAAGATACCATGTATTCCATCAACGTGCTCGAACTTACTTTTAATAGTACTATTAACAAGCATTTATCTGTATCCTAGTGGACTTTACATGTACTTGAGCCAGAAAAGAAAAAAAATGTAAAACAAAGAGTCATCAAATTTATAAGCATTCAGTGTTCTGCTTCACCAAATCACAAATACACAAGTATGAGACCATCTATCAAAATAAGAATCAAAATATTTTTTCACTAGAATGACAGGCTTAAATTATGATAAGCATTAAGCATAAAAAAAGGAGCACGAATTTGTTTCTCTGGGGTTCCTTAAATCGTTTTTCCAATTTACACAACTAAGTCTAATTATCCAGTAATGTAAAGGGTTTAAATCAAGTGAAGCTAAATTCCCTCATCAGTGGACTTATTGGCTCTTCCAAAGAAACCCACAAAGGTCCTTAAACTAATACCACATCACAAAGTTTGAACTACAAAAAGTTAACCAAATCAAAAGGAATTAATATATTCTGCCGTAAACCAAAACCTACTCAATAGATGACCATAGCTATTCGATTTTCAAAACATAAAAAATTTGACATAATTTCAAACCGGGTAAGAAAATTACTTACTTCACCAATGTCAGAAGAACAACATTGGCCGTCCATTGCTTCAGCAATGTAGATAGGTAACGGCTTAAGCAGAAACTTCCCGGTGAAGAAACAAACGTGGTTCATTTTCGTTGAATCGAAACCCCCAACATTCAAACAAATTAAATTGGCTTCTTTTGTAAAATCCATTCCTGTGCTTTGAAATCAGTAGCTATCTTCAACGACATTCTCATTCATTACCAGCTTTGGGCTGCTGTCAAGTGTCAAGCCTGATTCACCTTCTTTTTTTTTTTTTTGTTCTTTGCCGCCATTCCGGGGCGGCTAAGGATAACAGCGGTAGGAAATTTGTAATTTTTTATAAAATTTGATTTCTTTAATCTCTCACAATTTTGATATTGAACAAATTGATCCTTAAAAAATCAAAGCAATTTAATTTCTTTCAATTTTAAAACTGAGACAATAATCATAACACTAATCATAGGAATTTAATTTCTAACTATTTATATATATTTGAAACTAGAGTGTTCTTTTTTTTTTTATAAAATTTTCAAATATTTTTTGAGAATTAATATCAAATTAATAAAATATGTACACATTGAAGACTTAAATTGTTACTATATTAATCAAAATTATGTACGAATGACACAAAAAATTACTTGTAATGATTAATTGTTCGTAAGGGCTTACTTTCGAATTTAAAGAAATTAAATTGAGAAGAATTAAAATGTGTTTACACAAATTTTTATTTAAAATCCTATTCCGTTTTCATTTGTATTAAATCTAAGTATTACTCTCTAATTTTAAGTACAATTTAATTAAATTATCAATCTAATAACCAAATCCGCTAAATATCCACGTTTGTTATATGTTATGATATCCATTATACGAATTTGCACCCATTACCTGAATATCGATATTTTAATTCATCACAAATAGTAATAAAAATATTAAGGTTAAAATATATTCTAAATCACCGTTTTTTCGTCATGACGACTTTAACAATAAAATTTCAATTGTGCTAACAAGTAAATATTAAATTAAAAATAATATAAGTAAACTTAAAAAGCAAAATGCTAGACTGATATTTTAAGACAACCCAGACTTGAGTAAATATAAAATTTAATAATATTATGTTTACTTATAATTGTAGGATTGAACACCAATATTATTCAGCTATAACTTAACATAATATTAATGAAGTACTCGGGATTATTCATGAAGACTTGAGTAATGATTTTAACCATTTTGTCAAGGGGAATTTCTTTTCATCATTCTAGTTGAGGTCATAATTTAAAAGGAAAAATATGGAAATTTGACATTCATGGAAAGTTCAGTTGAAATGCAAAACAAAAACTTTTCAACGTCTCAAAAATTCATGATTTCCAGCATCAAATAACATAATTTTTGAAACATTCTCAATTTTAAAAAAAAATGATTTCACTCCATGCATAACTCAAAAGATCCTGTTTGAAGGTCCCATGGTACTCTTCAAGTAAAGGCACCTCACCTGCAAATCAACACATTCAATCCCAGTGAAAATGATCCCAAAAATCCCAATATAACATACCATCAATGAAATCGACAAAAGTAGAGGTAACTCACATTTTGCCAGTTTTTCTTCAACAATGAAACGAGGAAATTGACGCTCATTTGCACGTTTTGGAAGATCTGCTTCTCCTCCATTGCTACATTCCCGACGGCGACTCCCATGCAAAGAACTTTCTTCAATTGGAACTTCACCATTGCCTTGGTTTCATTCACTTTGGACTCCAAAGATTCCTGGTGAGAAACAAGGGTTGGGAATTTCCCTGCGTTCGTGCAAAAATATTAGCCGCGTAGTCTAAAATCACAACTGACAATTGCAAAATGCATAAACGTAGACCAGTCTATTATGAACTGAACTTAAAAACCCAACCTCATAAACCCAAAGCAAACTCAATCCAGTTTGACCATGAAAAGTTAACCCAAACTCATCGATCCCAAACGCAAACTGATACAAACCAAAATAACTTAGACGCAAAAGAACCAGAACCTAAAATGACCCAAACAAGTAACTCAAAATGACTCAGTTCTGAAAATGACCAAAAACTTGACCTAAAAAAATCGAGCCTCAAACCCGAATTCAAAAAGATTTAACACACAATGGCTCAAATCCAAAATTGAACTAAACTGAACTGACTCAAATTTTAAAACACGGGTGGACAAGATCCATATTGACCCAACCTAAAACCATCCCAACTGACAGGCCTCTATATAAGTAGTACCCTTGCAAATGCCTAATAATGTACAACATAAAACTGTTGAAAATTGGTGCAATACTGATACTCATACATAAAACTTGCCTGCTTTGTTGAGCCCGGGACCCAAGAGACGGGGGATCTGCTTGATGACAGATTCAGAGGCCAAAAATGCATGATATTTCTTAGCAAGCTTCTTGACCAACTTCTTGTTCTTGTTTAGCTTCTTCAATGCTTCAACATCCATATAATCCAAACCAATCTTCTCAGCCTGCAATACAAATCAAAACAATTCAACAAAACACTCAAGCATTACAAGAACATTCTTCCTATGTTACTAGGATTCTTCATTTTTGCTTCAAGTACCCATGTCTGGCACTCATATCGACACATGGATAGGGGGATATGACCTCTAAAAATCCTTCACATACATTAAAAAAATTTTAAAATCTAACCATACTGTGTCAGGTATATACCTGTATCCAACACTCAGACCCAAGTCTGTTTTAACATGAACCAAGAAACAAAATATTCTTCAAAGCAAAGCAAGCAACCAAGTTTCACCTAAGGAAGGCTGCAAAAATTACCTCTTCAACATGTTGAGCATCTCCAAGCATGCAAATCTTCATCTTGGGACGAGGAATGTGTGGCAGCTTCACGGAACCACTGAAACGCTTGTCTTTTTGGGGATCATAGTTTTTCAGCCCAATCTGGAGTTCAATGGTCTCGGTGAACTTGCGATTTTTCTCTTTTGAATTAGCCACAATGGTTGTAATAGCTTCTCTAAGGGCATCACTCTGAAGCTTACTGAAAATAAAAAACCAAAATCCTTTAAGAATACTATAAATGCGTAGATAAGAAACAATCACATGATTCATACACTACCATAATGAAGTATCAATCCATAATCATCACAACACAAGCACCAAAAGCCAAATCATAGTTCTACTCAGTGAGTCAAAGGGGCAAGACCATCTCAACCCAGATACAGTACAAACAACATGAAAACCCAAATTCACAACTTAAAGATTTACACTTTTAAGTTCAAATTTTACAAACATATAAGAAATCTAGTTTCACAAACCAGACCAATCAATGAACCCAAAAACACAAAAGAATTAATTACATATAACCAAAAAAATAGCCATTGCTTGTCCCTAGGTGAGAATAACCAACAGATTCCCCTACAAAAACAACTAATGACCCAAAGGAACCAATCTCTTTTAGCTCAAGTGAAGCAAATCAATAACATTAAAACCCTCATAAATAAATAGAACCCAATATATTAAGCTGGATACTCGCATTAAAAAAACAACAAAGGATTAAAATCACCTCATCTTCGAATCTCTGTTCTTAAAACGAACGAAACTACCAAGATTTTACCTGTAAAACAAAATTTTCAAGACAATGATTGAATGTTAGATCTCAGAAGAAAACGAGAGTTCAAGTACGGGAGAGTTTAGCGGCAAAGGAGAAACCTGAAGAGAGAAACCCTAATGCAGCCGAGGAGGAAAATTTTGAAACCAACTGGTATGGAACTAATAAAAGACCCTAGCCAGCTTTTCATTGGGCCAAGAACAGGTCTAGACCAAAATTGATTTATGGCTTAGGCTAACCTAGACCATATTATTACTAAACTGGTTAAACCCATATCAGCCCAATACTTCATTCATACAGAGATCAGTGTTATGGGAACCGGACCGGCCGTATTACTGCGGCTGCTGGCACGGAATTAACCGATGCTTATTTCCCATATATTGTCATTGCTTTTTCCCCGGGGGAAGAAGTTCACGACCTGTGGGCCGTCTACCTCCACGCGGTATTGTTCTGTCGGACTTTAACCCATTGTGGAAAATTCCTCATTGCTACCTCCCGTAGGAGTCTGGGTCGTGTCTCAGTCCCAATGTGATTGATCATCCTCTCAGACTAGCTATTAATCATTGTCTTGATAAGTAATTACCTCACCAATTAGCTAATCAGATGTGAGCCCTTCCTCGAACGGATTCCTCCTTTTGCTTTTCAACATACGGGGTATTAGCAGCCGTTATTAACTGTTGTTTTTTTTTTAAATCGATTGATATAATAATTTGGACAAAGAGATTAAACCAATCCCAGAGCAAACCACTCAGAACCGATAATAAACTAAAAATTGAGATAAAAAATAATTGATTTAACCAATTAAATCGATTTATTTAATTATTGATAAATCGATGATCGAAGTGATCAAACTACTAAAAATCAGTCATCTAATTGATTTGACCACACCCAAACCTCTCATACCGGTTAAAAAATTGGCATCCATGTGGCTTGGTAAAATACAAGGATTAAAATTGCTTTTTATTATTGGAGAAGTTTAACATGATTATAAGTGATTGTTACACACTCTATAACTTGCTCACATACAACCCTCACCATACTAAAATTATAATTGATTTGGACATATTATTATTTAGATGTACATTAATTTATGATTTTCTATTAATATTCTCAGTTCACCATCCCAAGCTCACCGTCCTCCTTAATGTCATCGTCTTGTCAACCTTCTTTTTTGCACATGTCCATTGCTTCTTCCTCTTCAAAACCTGTTTAAAGGGCTCATCATCAAAACAAAATTAATGCCACGACGATCTACCATATCTAACACATCATTTTAAGTTCAATGTTGATTTTCATATATTTTGAGCTTTAAATAGTCAAATCAAATGACATAAATATCACTAAACAAATACTTGACACGCATGCTCTAATTAAAAAATACAAGTATTTAATTGAAGAAAAAAACTCAATACCAAATTGAAAACATTACAACCGTACTCAATGACTAAATTGGAAAGAACCTCAAACAAACCAAATTAAATAATGAGACCAAACTCGAACACCAAAATATATATATATTAACCCTCAACCCGGTGGCGGCGGAACGTAGTAGACTCGGGAAGCCATGACTCCCATAAAATGATAAAATTTTAATTTCAACCCTTTAATAATTTATAAATTTTTAAATTAATAATAACAAAATTACACTCCACCCCAAATGATAAAAAAATAATTTAATCCATTCAAATTTATAAAACGATGAAATTACATTTTCACTGTCATAAACGTATACAAATTATTAATTCCGACCCTTAAAAAGATTTCAAGCTCCGCCACTCCCTCGACCCATTTGGAAATCTAAAAATACGGCTATCAAATAATTACCCTCGAATCATTGAGGATTATGCTCAACTCAATGATCAAGGATTGTTCGTCCATAAAACCACTCAAGCTGGAGCGTCCAAGAAAGTAAATAATAGACATTTATTTAAACTATGACTTGAATGGACCCAAATCAAAAGAATCCAAAAATTTTAAAACAAATTGAGCATGTGTATATATATATATATAATTACCTCTTCCTTTCGCCTTTTCTCGTTTTCCTCCTGCTCAAAATTAAAATCGACAGAAAAATGTTGTTGTTATTGACCATAGTTACTTTCATGTAAAAATTCAATTTTCAATTTTAAAGGAAAAATATTTGTTTACCACAAGTTGCTTCAGCTTTTCATTCTCCTGTTTGAGTTGATTCAACTCTAATTCAAGCTCCACTGTGTATGCCTGTCTCCTTGCTCGAGATCTTGCGGCAGACTCTCGGTTCTTAATCATGCGGCGCTGCCTCCTTTCCGCCACCACCTCCGGTGGACCGTCTACGATCCTCTTCTTGTTCTGAGGAGCCACAGCAGGCTGTAACAAACTGTTAGTCCGGTTTCCATTTTCGGTTCCATTAGAAGACTCCCCCGTAACAGTTTGACTTTGTGCAAAAATCGAGTACCCTGTGGCATAGCCGTTGCTAACAATTTGATGTCCGGAGAATCCGAGACCTATCACATGTCCCATTCCGAAGTTTGCATCCATGCTTGCAATGTTATTTCGAATAGGTGCATCCATTATATAGTTTGCATCCAAGCTCGCGCCGTTGATCCGAATAGGGGATGCCTTGTTTTGTTGCGAAGATCCCGATGGTTCTTGAACGACTCCGGCTTTGATGAGAAAATCCTCCAAAGTAATCTCGCCGAGTGTTTGTTGACGTCGAGGAGGTTCATGATCGGCCACATCGTTAGCTCCTCGTGGTTGCGGTAACTCTTTTTGTATCTCGAACCACACCTCATCAACCGTTTTCTTGCAAAGTGGGGTAGGAACGGAGAACGAGCCTTGTCGTGCTAAACTCGGTTGGCATCCTATCCCTTTGTCACCATCAGTAGGTTCGGGTTGCGACAGAACTTGCTGGTTTTCCTCGACGTTCCACAAATTCGCAAGGAATTCATCCATGTTCATGGACCCAAAAGTCTTCCCACTCTTGAGTTGAATTTCGTCGAGGGTGAGCGAGAAGATGGAATTCCGTTTGTTCGGGGAAGAATTCGACCGATCCGGCGTTGATTCTCCATGTGGCGATTCCGGTGCTTGCGTCGGTGATCCTGTTTTCTTGATGCCCCCATAGGCAACACTTTCCGATTCGGAAAGCGCCATTATATGCCCGGAGACAAGATTATTACACTCCCTGTAATATCCAGTTTTTAAATTCTCTTGCAGACTAATTAAAATTCTCACTGTCAGTGTTCATTGAAAAATTACTTTTATTCGTAGTCCTATTTCTTGTGATTAAATAACAAGAAATTAAACAATTTGTTCTTGAATTTTTTTTTCAAAATATGACATTTTAATCTTGTAATTGAAAACAAAGTGAAGAATGACAAATTTTTTAAGCATGCATTTCGATTTATGTATACATATAAAAGGAAAGAGATTGAATTAATTCAATTAAGTAGGATTTATGGTGAAAGCAAAAGAAGAAAAATAGGAGCAGCTAGCAAATCACAGTTTAAGCTTCGTAACAATGGAAAGAAAAACCAAAACATCAACATGCAACTCTGTAGATTAAAAAACCGAACAAAGAAGATGAAGAAGAAGAAGAAATTAACCAAAAAAAACTCCAAAAAAACGAAATAATAAGCAAAGCAAATGAGATCTGCGAGAAAAGAAAATTACCTTAAACAAATGCAATGAGAGGCGAGAAAAAGTGAATTTCACTTCATGTTGTTCGCTTTGATGAGTAATCTCGAGAAGAAGAAGATGACGAAGATGAAGACGAAGCAGTGAAGTGTAACTGCCATGGCGAAGCTTAAAAAACAATGCAAATAGGAGTGTGGTCCCCACTCTGTGGAATAGCTTTTGACACGTTTCTGCCACGTGTCTATTGGTTTTCTGAAAAAGGCAATAGTTTTTTGTGGAAAATGGAAGTCGAGTTTTTTCAGATACCCCATCGTCACCCGTTTACTTCGATGTCAACACATTGCCAAAATTCTTGACGCTCTGGATGACACGCGCCACCACTTTTGCGTGTGGAGGGATTGGGTTAAGTCGACTTTGGTTCTGTTCTATGCTCATTGTTTGTATAGGTTTTTTTATGAATTATGAGGTTCGGGTTTTGGAGTCGCCGACAGCTTTCGAACCGCAGTTTTTCTCTGTATTGGAATATGCAGCTTATTCGCTCACCTTTTTAAGAGGGTTGGGAATTAGGTGGTATATTTTAACTATAGTAAAAATAAATTTTCACCATTATAATAATTATATTTTTATAATTTTTAAAATATTAAATTAATTCTTTTCAGAGTTAAAAATATAATTTTATCATATATTAATTTAAATTATAAAAAAACTAAAAGTAAAAATATTCACTTGTTCCGACGGTTAAGGGCGAAGCCAAATCTTTTAAAAGATTAGAATTAAAATGTATATTTTTAAGATAATAAAAATATAATTTCATTATTTTAATTGTTTATGTTTTTATAATTTTTAAAAGACTAAATCAACTTTCTAACATTTTTTTAATGTCAATGTTTAATTTTATTATTAATAATTTAAAAAAATTATAAATTATAAATGAATTTATATAAAAAAAAATTTATTTTAATAAGGACCGAGAATCTCGAAATATTTACAAAAATACTCTTAATATATATATATATATCAAGTTTTAATTATGATTTAAAAATAATTAAATTAAATTCGATCAAGTAAGAACGAATTAAATCAAAGTCAAATCTTTTATTAAATTTTAAGTTTAAATTTATAAAAAAATTTCTTAATAATCAATGTTTAGGAGGAAAATTTTATAGTTTTATATAAAATATAAAAAAAATAAAAATTTAACCAAAACTATAATAATTTCTAGTTCACTTCAGTCAAAGGTATCAATATTTCTTGTATAATACACTATGTATATGCATTCGGGAGTTTGCCCCTTTCAATAATATCGTTCCAACATTTAAATTTTTAATTATTTTTTATATACAAATTTGCATAATTGTTCAAATAAACAATGGTATAAAAATATTTCAATTTAAATCATCTATATTCATATAATAATATATTTCAAAAAAAAAATCACATTATTGTTCTCTTTTGTTTTTACCTTTAATAGACCCATTAAACAAACATCAACAGCCGACCATAAAACCACCGGCGAGACACGACGGTCAATATAATTTCATCAATTTTTTTTTTCAAATGACCCAAATTATCAAATCAATGGCACAATCACAAAACAAAACAAATCCTTTTTTTCTTGTTTTTTTTCCGATCATTTCACTTCAAATTTCAGATTTTATGAAGCTTGATAGCCTTAACAACGGGATTAGCTTGAGCAATCTGTTGTTTCCCCATTGCTTTGAAATCAAATTTACAACCATGTTCTTCAGGGTACCTATGGATCCCACAAAACACCATCCCACACCTGCACTTGAACCCCGTGAGCCCCACGCGCTTGTTACAACTCAAGCATCGTTTAGGTCTAACCTCAACCTCCACCACCTCCGCCGCCTTCGTCTCCGCCACCGATCCATCATCCTTCTCCGCAGACGAGGACGACGAAACCGACGGAAAAGACGACGGCGAAGGGATCGAGGTTTGATTAACGGAGTGTTTGGCGGAGGAAGATCGATGTTGCTTAAGCTGAAGATCACGGTGACATTTTGAACAAAGATTTTGCGTCGCGGGACTGCCGATTAATCCACAATTGTTCGCACACAGCTTCGGAGCTTGACATCTATGTTCTTCCGCCATTTTTTTTCAATTTTTTCTTTCAAACCTGAAAAAAAAAATCATTGAAGAAAACAAATTAAAATGATAATTTGCATGAAAAAAATTCAAAAAAATAGGAGAAAATTTACCAGAGCCGAGAGTTTCAAAGAGGTGGGAAATGGGAATCGAAATGAGAAATCAGAAATGAAACCCCAAATCTAATTCCCTTTTTAAAATCAGAAATTAAAATTCGGTTTCTTCCTAAAAATATAAGAGGCTGGGGGGATTCGTGGTCATGATTGAAATTTCCATTCACATTCATCTTTATAAGCGGTTTGAATTGAATTTTACTAATATATATAAATTAAAGGCTAAATTTTGATATTAGTCCTCGTGTTATACATAAGTTACAATTTTAGTCTTTGTATTTTATATTTTTGAAATTTTAGTTCTGAATCGAAGATAGCAATTAATTCATTAAGTCAAATTCTGCTATTAGTCCCATATTCTACATAAGTTGCAATTTTAGTTCACGTTCTCTAACAAGGTTTTCAAAATCGAACCACTGATCCGACCAACGATTCGTCGGTTCAATTAGTTTGACTAGTTCGATCGGTCCATTAGATTTGATTAAATAAATCAATAAAAATTCTTAAAAATAAAAAAATAAAACTCAATTGAATCGAGTTTTTGCTCGATTCGTACTGATTTCTAGATCAACTGGTTCAATGTCCTTCTATGGACTGGTAACCCAGCCAATTCTCAGTTTAATCCGATTCAAACAACCTTGTCTTTTAATTTGATAGTTATAGTTCTTGTATGTTTTTTTCCTAATTTTGAAATCTTAAACTTGATTGAGTCCATATTTGTTAAATCCATTAGCTAAAGTAACGTGATATTTTGTGAGTATTATGTGAAAATGATAAATTGACATGTCATTACGCATGTGATAATGTTGTTTGTTACGTAAGATTTTTTTTTTTTTAATTTTAGAATTTAATAGCTATTATTTGGGTCTGGATAGAAATTTCAAATTTTGAAAAGTACAAGATTAAAAGTAACCAAATTAAAATACCTTCACTAAATCCGCAACTTACACATAATACATTATTAATAGCAATATTTGACCTATATTCAATTACAATAATTTTGAGATGCCTTTGCCATTTCATCAATTTTAGTCATTGTGCTTTTGAATTTTGAAAATTCGATACTGAATCAAAACGATGGTAGTTAAGTTGTTAAGTCAAATATTACTATTAGTCTTGTACTATGGATAAGTTGTAGGTTTAACCAATATTTTATATTTTGATCGTTTTCAATCCTTATAAATTTTTTATTTTGAAATTAATACTGACTCAATCAATATGTATTAAATCCATTAGTTAAAGTAACGTGGCATTTTGTGAGCATTATGCAGAAGACAAGTTGGTACGATAGTACACACATGATGATAAGTTTTCACTTAAAATTTTTCAAAAATAATAGAATTTAACTTAACAGTATTAACAATTATGGTAAAATTATTTATTTAAATTAAAAATTCTTTTAATGTTTGAAAAGTTTATACGAAAATATTAAAATTGAGAAATGAATTTAAGTAAAAAAAAAAGTATTAAAAATAAAAGCTAGACTTCAACTCCAATATCTTATCCTATATTTTAAGTTTACACTATATGTAATTTTCTCTTATTTTTACATTATATAACCTTTTTTTATCATCTTAAAATTAAATATATTATGAAGTAAATATTTAAAAATAAGTTAAAAGGTTAAAAGAATGTGTATATGTTACGGGTTGTAGATCAAAACCCATGACGAATATATAAGAACGACCTATGGAGATTAATTGATTAAATGTGACTCATTGGATCCACTTGAACTGGCTCGATTTGTAGAAGATACGAAGAAACCTATCTACTTGAAGTCTTGATGGCCTAATGAAACACTCGAATAAAACTAAAATTATTGTTGTTAAGATTCTCATCTTATAGATAAACTATAATATTGACTGTTAATGTAATTTTAAACTGTATAGTTGGACTATAGGCCCTAACGATGATCAGCCTTTGATATTCAATTATATTAAGCATTTATAATTAGAACATATTTAAGTAAAATTTTATGTTCATTAAAATTAGGATGAGGTAATTATTTATGATATTATAATCATATATGAATCGATTAATGAACAACTTTAACTATTAAATTCTATTAAATTTAAATTATGGTTATGGATGCATTTATGATCATATTATAATGCTGTGATTGTGAATGTATTAAATGATCTTATGTGTAATTATATTAAAAGTAAACATGTTCAAGGGTCAAGCATTCACCCAAGTTTAAAATTTTGTTTAAAATTTGAGAGGATTTAGATAAAAATATTAGACTTGAAAAAAAAGTTTGGTAAAAAAAGTATGTCTGTTTAAAATATGAATGGGACTCGAGCAACAATATTCAAAATTAAAGCCCAACTCGACTTGCTCTTAAATGAAAACGGTGTAGTCATTTACAAATAAGAGCGGATTTGAGTAAAATTTGAAATTCGTATATTGTGCCATTAAGACTGGTTTACCATTGAGAACCATACATAGTTGTCTAAGAGTTAATTTGTTATTGAGGTTGAAAAATATTTTTGAAAAGTGCCGTGAAAAATAACATTTCAAAAGTTTGATAATGTTTAACTGTCAAAAAGTACTTTTGAGAAGATAAAATTTTAATTTTAGACACGGTGTTATAAAGTGAAAGATTTAATGGGTATAAAAAAAGGTAGCTTAATTGAAAAATACTTTTTCAAAATTTTTGACTTGGTTAAAATCTTAGTTTAAAATCATGTTCGATTTAAAAAGCTGCTTGCTTGCAATTTTTTTTTTTTTTGTTGCTTACCAACCTTAATAGTGAACAAAAAAAATTGTAAGCAAAGATCTTTCCAAACCAATCCATGATTTCAAACTGCAATTCTAACCCAATCCAAAATTTTTAACTTTCAACTTTTGAAAAAATATTTTTTAATGAATTTACTTTTTTATCCCCCATTAAATCTTTCACTTTATAACATGTTTAAAATTGACATTTTATCTTCTTAAAAGTACTTTTTGACAGTAATGATAAACACTATCAAACTTTTCAAAAGCATTTTTAAATTTATTTTTTTCACAACACTTTTCAATCTCAATAGTAAACTAGCCGTTAAAAAACTATGTATGGTTTTAAATGGTTAACTTAGTCCTAAGTAGAGTTGTCCATGGGCCGTACCAGACCCTAACAAAATTTTAGGCCTAGACACAACCTTAACTATGTATTTGGTGTGTATTATATTTTTAAAAAATATATATATATATATAAAATAAAATTAATACGGGCTAAGATGGGTCGAGACAGAGTTTTAATATTTTTATTCGGGTCGAATTTGGGTAAAAATTTAAACTCATTTTTTGGGTTGGATCCGATACGATTCATGGACAACTCTACTTAGGACTAGTTTACCATTTAGAACCATACACAGTTGCCTAAAGGCTAGTTTACCATTGAGGTTGAAAGGTGTCTTTGAAAAATGATGTGAAAAACAGCTTTTGAAAAATTTGATAGTATCTACCATTGTTGTCAAAAAGCGTTTTTGAGAAGATAAAATGTTAATATTTAACACAGATTTATAAAGTGAAAGATTTAACGTGGTTATAAAAAGATAGCTTCATTAAAAAATACTTTTCCAAAATTTTTGACTTGATTAAAATCTTAGTTTAAAATCATGTTCAATTTAAAAAGCTACTTGCGTATCATTTTTTTTTTGTTTATTGCTTTCCAGCCTCAATAGTAAACAAAAAATTTAGTAAACAAAGAGCTCTTAAATCCAAAGCATGATTTCAAACTGCGATTCTAACCCAAGCCAAAAAAGCCAAAATTTTTAACCTTCGACTTTTGGAAAAATGTTTTTCAATATATTTACTTTTTTATCCCCCATTAAATCTTTCACTTAATAACATGTTTAAAATTAACATTTTATCTTCTCAAAAGCATTTTTTATCAGTAATGATAAACACTGTCAAATTTTTCAAAAGCTTTTTTTCACAGCAGTTTTCAAAAACATTTTTCAATCTCAATAGTAAACTTGCCCTTAGATAAATATGTATGGTTCTAAATGGTAAAATAGTCCTAAGTAGAGTTGTCCACGTGTCGTGTCGGACCCTTACAAAATTTTAGGCTTAGATCCAACCCTAACTATGTATTTGGTGTGTATTGTATCTTTTAAAAAAATATATATAAAAAATAAAATAATACGGGTTAGGTTGGGCAGGGACAAAGTTTTATCATTTTTATTTGGGTCAAGTTTGGGTAAAAATTTAGGCTCATTTTTTGGACTGGATCCGACACGATCTATGGACAACTCCACTTAGGACTAATTTACCATTTAGAACCATACACAATTGCTTAAGGGCTAGTTTACCATCGAGGTTGAAAAGTGTTTTTGAAAAATGCTGTTAAAAAAAATACTTTTAAAAAATGCTTTTGAAAAGTTTGATAGTGTTTATCATTGTTGTTAAAAAGTGTTTTTGAGAAAATAAAATGTAAATTTTAGACATTATGTTATAAAGTGGAAGATTTAACGGGGATATAAAAAAGTAATTTCATTGAAAAATACTTTTCCAAAATTTTTGACTTGATTAAAATCTTAGTTTAAAATCATGTTCAATTTAAAAAGCTGCTTGCTTACCATTTTTTTTTTGTTTACTGCTTTCCAGCCTCAATAGTAAACAAAAAATTTGGTAAACAAAGAGCTCTTAAATCCAAAGCATGATTTCAAACTGCGGTTCTAACCCAAGCCAAAAAAACCAAAATTTTTAACCTTCGACTTTTGGAAAAATGATTTTCAATATATTTACTTTTTTATCCCCCATTAAATCTTTCACTTAATAACATGTTTAAAATTAACATTTTATCTTCTCAAAAGCACTTTTTGTCGGTAATGATAAACACTATCAAATTTTTCAAAAGCTTTTTTTCACAGTAGTTTTCAAAAACATTTTTCAATCTAAATAGTAAACTTGCCCTTAGATAAATATGTATGGTTCTAAATGGTAAACTAGTCCTAAGTAAAGTTGTTCATGTGTCGTGTCGGACCCTTACAAAATTTTAGGCTTGGATCCAGCCCTAACTATGTATTTGGTGTGTATTGTATTTTTTAAAAATATATATATAAAAAATAAAATTAATACGGGCTAGGTTGGGTCGGGACAAAGTTTTATTATTTTTATTTGGGTCGAGTTTGGGTAAAAAATTAGGCTCATTTTTTGGACTGGATCCGACATGATCTATGGACAACTCTACTTAGGACTAGTTTACCATTTAGAACCATACACAATTGCCTAAGGGCTAGTTTACCATTGAGGTTGAAAAGTGTTTTTGAAAAATGCTGTTAAAAAAAAAATGCTTTTAAAAAGTTTGATAGTGTTTACCATTGTTGTTAAAAAGTGTTTTTGAGAAAATAAAATGTAAATTTTAGACATGATGTTATAAAGTGAAAGATTTAATGGGGATATAAAAAAGTAATTTCATTGAAAAATACTTTTCCAATTTTTTTGGCTTGGTTAAAATCCTAGTTTAAAATCATGTTCGGTTTAAAAAGCTGCTTGCTTACCAAATTTTTTTTGTTTACTGCTTTCCCACCTCAATAGTAAACAAAAAATTTGGTAAACAAAGAGCTCTTCAAACCAAACCATGATTTTAAACTGCGATTCTAACCCAAGCCAACAATTTTAACCTTCAGCTTTTGGGAAAATGTTTTTCAATGAAGTTACTTTTTTATCCTCTATTATATCTTTCACTTGATAACATAATGTCTAGAATTGACATTTTATCTTCTCAAAATCACTTTGACAGCAATAGTAAATACTATCAAACTTTTCAAAAGCATTTTTTAAAAGTTTTTTTTCACAACATTTTTCAACCTCAATAATAAACTAGCCCTTAGACAACTATGCATGGTATTAGTATCCTGCACCTAGCCCCGACCCAGCCATCAACACATCTAAATTAAATTTAAACATAGAAAGGTCAAAGTACAATGAAGGTCCTTATACTAGAAGTTAGTCATTGCATGTTAGATTAAAGAGCAAACTAATCTATTTTTTAAATAGAAAAAACAAAATGTAATCAAACTCTTAATATAATGACCTCTATAATACTTTTACCGACATAAAAAATGAAAATGATGAAAAAAAATCACAAAATAACCAAAGCAACAACAAATCCTTATGATGGGGTCTTTTTTCAGTTTAAAGAGAAAGTTCAAAGGGCAAACAACACACAAAGCAAGAAATCGAAAAGCAAAGTCTCACTCACCAAAAGCATCAAAGTAGTCTTGAAAGTAAAACAGACGAGACTTATTTTTCATGTCTAAACAAAAGGATTTTACAGAGGTCGCCGACGACGGCGTTTAGTCATATTGTTGTTGCTGCTGCTGATGATGATATTCCTCCGCATCTATCACACACGCACACACAAAAAAAAAAAATTAGGGTTAAATATAATATTCTATACGTACGTAGTAATTGCACGAGACATGCGTGAATAGCAACAACGATACTTTGTTGTTAAATAAAAAATTTAATTCACGATTTGACTTCTGAATTATACTCGTTTTTTTATTTTGGTACTTAATTGGGAAACACATGTACTTTAAGTATTAAATTGAGTAAAAAAAAATTCAAATACCAAAATAAAACAACGAATATACTTCAAATATCAAATCATGAATTAAGAATAAATAAACCAAAGACGATGGTAAGAACCTTTAAATATTAATAATTTTATTTAAATATAATTAAAAAAAATTTGTAAGCCATCTATCACCCTATCGAGGATTTGTAAAATTTTATAACTCTTAGGTGTCATATTAGGAGCATAAGGTTAAAACCCTACTAGACGTATATCACTCTTAGATGCCACATACAATCTTTGTAAATCTTACCCTGGTTCAAACTCTCGTCAAAGTTAGTAGACAATAATGTTTAAATTGGATTGGTTGGTCAGATCGATTAAATCGATAACCAGTTAGGGTATTGGTCTATAGAATAACTTTAAATCAATTGGTCCGAAAACTAATATAAATTGATTTTTAATCGAATCGATCAAATTAATTGCCTAACCGATTCAACCATCAATCCAATTCTAAAAACATTATAGAAAAATAAAACCCGAACTCAGACAGCAAACAATATCGACCCGTTGAGGGAATTCTCCCTCTATCTCTCTCTCTCTATATAAATGTGAGTGTGGATTACCTGGGATATGGAATCGAAGCATTGCTTCAAAGTATTGAACTCCTCCTTCAATCGCAGAAATAATTCATCGCACCTAACAACATATAAACAAATATTTAATTAATAAAGAGAAAAAATATATATTATAATTATAATTAACAATGAAAAACTAATAATAATAATAATAATATATATTTAATTAACATAAGAAATTCGGACCTGACTTTGTCGCCGTCGTGGGCGGCGGCACTTAACTCGGAACAAGCTTGATACATCCGGTGACCGCCAATGCTGTTTTATTATTATTATTATTATTATTATTATTATTAGAATTATGATAAATCAAATTAAAAATAAATAAATAAAATTAACTCATAAAATATATAATATAATTACCTAGAGGTGCTGCCTTTGAGCTGATGGATTTTGCTTATGATGGTTGAAAATTCCACCTCAGTTAAGCTCCTATTCATATATGTATTAAACGTATTTATATTAATTAATCCGATAATAAAATGTAAAAAAAATATTATATATAAAAATAAATTTGAAAAATAAAATAAAATATACAGAGCATTAGTGATTTCAACGAAGTAAGCTTGGGCATCGTGGATGAACATAGAGATCATTTCATTAAGAAACTGAGGATTTTGTTGACGTCGTATCGTTAGCAGCTGATCAAAATTATCGCCCAATATGTCCTACATTCACAATTAAATAATTAAAAATATACATCAAAATTGAAAGAAAAAAAAATCTCTTACATTTTATCATATAAGAAAGACTTGAATCTCAAATATGTTAACGGTTGAAACTCGAATCGAAAAATCCGTTAACCGTTAAATTTTTTATATATATATATACTTTAATTCATTGACAATATTTGAAATCTTAAATCCGTTAACCGTTAACATTCGAATAAAAAAAATCAATAATACATTAAGATCAGTCCAACAAAAATTTCAAATTAATAATTAGTTTCTTTTATCACACACACTTCATTTATCAAACAAACATCAATCATTTTTTTATCGGATCGTTAAGATTCGAATCCCAAATCCGTTAATCATTGAGATTCCGATAAAAGACCCAATGAAACACTAAAATTAGTCACACTATATATGTGTATATACACATATTTTTATATATAAACATTGAAAATAACTTCGTAAAAAAGGAAAAAACAAAAAAAACAAAACCTGATCATGCGTAGTCCTAATGTAGTCATTGAGTTGTTGGGTAGGATCAGCACTACTCCCAGCCATTATTTTTTCTTGTTTTTGCAAAGAGATACGGAGATTATATGTATATGTGTATGTATATATAGAGGGAAAAAGTAAAATAAATTAATTTTTTTAAAAATAGATGAGGGTAAACGTTTCACTTTTGCTTTGCTTTCACACTATTTGTCAGAGAATTTGTGGAATCAAAACAGAAAATTATGGTTTTTATGTAAATATTTATGATATTAGGGGTAAAAATAGGATAATATTATCGTAAAAAATAATTATTATTTATTTTTGAGATAATAACAAAAATTCTTAATTTGGCAATGCAGTCCTTGTATGGCAATGAGGGCCACTCACACATCAGTTACATAAAATATGACAGATAAGCCAAATCATTACTTAACAGCAGAGAAATTGTAACGTAAGGACTAATTTGCATTTTTTAAATATAAAAGGTGTAATATGTAATTCGATACTTAATATAGGGACTTAAATGATATTTTTACCTTGTTCTAGAATTGGCAGTGTAGTCCTGGTATGGCAGGGCCACTCACACAACAGTTATAAACTAAATACGACAGATAAGACAGTTACGTATAAAAACAAATAATCACAACCTCCTCTTTGTTTTTTATTATTATTGTATTCCGGATTTTTTAAATTCTTTCGGCCTTTTTATTTAACTATTACAACGTTCACATGGATAACGTGACTTAGTAGTATTATGATATGGTTTTAATAGGGTGTTTTGTACACGTGTCATATTTTTTATTTTTGTTTTTTATTACATTACAACGTCTTGAATTCTGATCATATATGGTCTTTTTAACTTAATATCATAGTTCTTTTCCACCCATAAATAAGAGGATAATACGTTTTAACACACTCAAACTCGTGTTCTTTTAAGACTCGATCGGCTATTACATCACTAATTTTGGATATACACTTTGATATTTAAATTTTTTTTATATTTTTTTATTGCATATATATTTTAATTTTTTTTTAAAAATAATGTAATCCAATCTTTGAAAATCAAATTTTTAAATAAATTACAGAGAACCAATTGAAAGAATTAATAAGTTAAAAATATGTTTAAGGAGTAAAATGAATTATCAAGAACAAATTTTAAAAAATTCTAAGTTTTTGCACCAAGTAAAAATATATATACACTAAATTGTAACACTAATGCGAATAAATAAATATATATATATTAAAGGATCGAATTTTTGAAATTTTCCAAGTTTAAGATTGAAGAGGACTACATGGAAAACAAATAAAAAAAAAAAAAACATATTTATGTTGAGGGTGGGATGTGAACCAGAACCTAAATCTGGCGCCTTAGACCAACTCGGCCATTTCAACTTTGATGCTTAGTTATCCAAACAATAGTAAAGTGTATGATATTCACATCGCAAACATATACTATCATCAGTACAAAAATTAACTAACCCATTGCCCCTTGCCAAGTGCAAGAAAGAAAAGTTCACATACATGTACTCTAAGGAATTAGCAAAGAACTAGCTTTTGATACAGGCGGGGCGATCCAATCTGATAGTTTAAAGGTGATTAAAACAATTCAAAGAAGGGTTTCAAATGTTTTAAATTCCACTTTGATCAAAAGAATCAGTCACGCCTAAAACATACAAGACATGTCCCAAGAGAGAAATCTAGCTACAAACCATTTAGTTAAGTGTGCTCGTGTTTGTTGAAGCTCCCATAAAACTTGTAGCGGATAGAGCTAGTGATTTCTATGATCTCTTTGTTTTTATTAACAAAAAGAAAATTTAGATTTTGAGTCTTGACAATAATAATATAATTAAAAGTTCAAAAAATAATTTAAAATCATATTTTTTACTAATAAATAATGAGTTTGAGCCGTATAAGCGCATCAAAACGTACATAGTACATAGTTGTACAAATCGAAGATGTCATTGGTACTAGTATTTTAAGTGAAAAGCAATTTGAGTTCTTCAAGACGTGCAGTTCGGACTTCTTCATCGGTTAAGGCACCAGATATCAGTTTCTGCTTGCGTGCTTGTACTGCTTCCATCCTTTCCTCTACCGTTCCCTGCTTTTTCACATCCATATAATCAACTAAAATCCAACCCATATCAATAGACTAAACTCTAATTTTCAGATTGGTCCTTAAAAACTTTTTTTATATAGACTATCAATTTTGTTTCATTTTACCCAAGAAAGTCTGGCATTCAATAAAAACATGCAACATGTCACATTCGTATTGACTGGTGATGTTTTTTTAAGGTAAACTGCGAAAAAATTGATAATTCAGATACCAATTCTGACAAAAAAAAAAAAACTTTCAAGGACTAATCTAGAAACCCAAGCTTAATTCGGGATAAAATATTCAGCCCCCTAAAGCACAAATGGCGATTCTACTTCAGTTGAATAAAGGTCTCTCTGGCGTATTATTAGAGTATGTTACCT
Organism: Kokia cookei; assembly: GCA_039519145.1. Taxonomy (NCBI): domain Eukaryota; kingdom Viridiplantae; phylum Streptophyta; class Magnoliopsida; order Malvales; family Malvaceae; genus Kokia; species Kokia cookei. The sequence goes on from CM076910.1 coordinate 39,866,666, forward strand.
GGACTCGGGTATGAGTGATGGACACTATACGTTATACCATTTCAAAACTTTTTCATGTTTTTGGTCTTTGAAAGATTTTACCTCCATAGATATTACAATCAAACAAATAAATAAATCTAAGCAATATAGCTTTTAAGAGAGAAACTTATACCTTGACAATGAACCGTTTGATTGCTACCCTTTTAGTTTGGCCGATACGATGAATGCGCATCACAGCTTGTTCTTCTACAGCCGGATTCCACCACGGATCCTGCAATATGAAAATTCTAAAAAGAATGCTCATCTCGAATCCAAATAACAGAATTATTCCTAGGCTAAATTCCCCCGATGAATATGCAAAACTACAAGTACAGATGAACGCACAAAAACACACAACTAATCACTGCACTTAATATTAGATAAAACTTGTCATTTCTGCATACCAAAACAAAGGCATTGGAAGCTGCAGTTAGATTTATTCCGACCCCACCAGCTTTCAGTGACATTAGCAACACCTGATATGAAAACATCGAGCAAATAATAAGACTCAAGCCATCTCAAATACTATTAAACCAAAATCTTGGTCCAGAAGAAAATTTTTCCACAAACCATGATTTTGCTATCTTCTGAAAACTGTTTTATTACTTTTTCGCGTTGCTGTTGATTCAAAGTCCCATCAAGTCGAAGAAACGGAATGTTGTTCCTGGACATTAATAAAGCATAAGCATATGCTCCTATGAGCAATACCTTCAATGGCATAACAAGAGCAGTGGGATGGAGAGGAAGAGAAAAAAAAGAGCTAATAAAAGCATGCAGTGCCATTTTTAACTTGGATCAAAATTATTCGCACAAAATCAACTTGAACAAGATTCAAACTGTTTAAATCCTATTTGATGTGCCTTTACATCATATTTGATCCGTAATAAAACCGTGATGAATACGATTTTGGCCTCAATTTTGTCAATATGGTAAATGAGTTGTTTAAAAGCCACTCCAGCAAGGTTTTCAGAACTGGACTAGACCAGTAGTTGAACCAATCAAACCACTGGTTCTCAGTTCGATTGAATAAAATATTTAGAAAATGAAGAAATCCAGTTTGACTGCCGGTTCAACCTGTCCAACTAGCTGGTCCGACCAGTTCAATAGGTTCAAAGGTCAATCAATCTGACCCTTTATTCCAGACTGGTACCTCAGCCAGTTCTCGGTCCAACTGATTATCGAAACATTCTAAGAGTGCTGTAGCTACCATGTGTAACACCGCATTCTTATGAAAGAAATACTAGCTCAAGACACTGATAGAGCTTCAACCGGATTTATAACTTACCGAGAAAGAGGAATCTGCAAGAGGTCCAAAAATGCAGTCCACTGGCTGAAGAGAATGCTCTTAGAGCCTGACAAACGAAGATGTTCAAGTTCTTGTAATAGAGCAACAACCTTGGTGGACTGCACCCAATTTTTCTCCACATCAACCTGAAACCGACTCTCAGTTGGGGCTGTAATAAGTTCTTGCTTCGTAACAGTTTTCCTGCAAGGGAAAACAATAACACTCTAAGACCAAGTTTCATGAGTTTGTATTGAACTTTAACCTGAGGCTATAAAATTCAAAAAAAGGAAAATTGATTTCAAGATACCTACAAACAGGGCATAAACCAGAATTTGGATTCCGCCAACTTGCTAAGAGACACTCGCGGCATAAGCGGTGAGCACATGGAGTCAGTACAGCGTCTTCAAATGCTTCAAGACATATCGGACACTCTCCTTGTTCTCCCTTCCGCAGCTCTTCCACCACTTCCTGGACATATGCCCTTGAAGGTAAATCCTTGGCTTCACCATCTAGGGTACTCTGCCCGCCTCTAAGGAATCGTTTAGCCAGCTTATTAAGATCTGTGTATTCTTGTGTATCTCCTCGGCTAGAACACAACAAATTACCCATCAACATTTACTCATAAGAATGGACAAACAGTTGCATTTTTAGTGCAAGAGGCCAACAATATCCCTCAAGTATAGCCCAAATAAAGTCAATGCTAATAATAATGACGTGCTCAAAACTGAATTAACACGGAAGCAAATCATATAATAAGTTCAAGGCAAAAATCAGAGATTGACATTACTGTCAAACTCTTTACATATTCAATCCGGAGACATTGTTTCAAATAAATTTATATAAAATGAATCCTGTCTCAACAATATACACTTTATTTGAGTACCAGATATTTTTTATAAGCTACTAGGAGTTAGAACTGACAGCTACCCGACCAGACTCTCCAAAACAACATCATCACCACACTACAACATAATCCTTGACACATTGATAAAAAACCAGGTAGGAGGGAATAAAGGTAAGCAACAGACCTCATCACAAGGAATGGATGATCACAACATTGACGTAGACGTAGAAGTAACTCCAAAATAGAAGCATAGTTATGAAGAACACGACCTTGTTCAACAAACTGATCAAACTTCACCTGAGCAGAGACCCAGCAATATGTAACAATTATAAAGTAAAAAAGCAACATCAAATGTAAATAAACCATAAGTTCAATGAAGCAAGGTGAAACAAACTAGATTATACCTTTGATCTTTTAAATAGGGCTTCATAAAAGTCCTTTTCGGCTTCACTGAGCTCACAGTATATCACCTGAACATCGGCTGAAGGTAGCACTAGAATCGGCCTATAACACAATTTTAGAAGCAAAATCTATAAAAAGCTCAAATGAGATAACTAAGGATTCCTAAGCAGTATACTCACTTGCCATATCGGTCTGTGCTACATTTTGTTCTCCTTAACATGATTGGCTTTAAGATTGACTGAACCAACTTTAGCCCTCTCTGATCACCTTCCTCAAATGGTTTTTGGATGAGTTTGTTCCACCTATATCATAGCTAGTTAGCTAAAAATTATGAGAAACAAAAAAAATCAAGGAATATTTCTAGGTACAGAACATTCAAAGAATCTGTTCTAACATAGAGTACAAAATGCATTTGTATTACTGTTCACCCTATACATGTATCACAAATTTATTCAAAGAATCTGCTCTAACATAGAGTACAAAATGCATTTGTATTACTGTTCACCCTATACATGTATCACAAATTTTACTGAATGTGACCTGGGATCTATAAATTTGCTAACATCATAAAATTTCAATCTAGTAAACTTGTAAATGAATCAATATAGTTAAACACCAGATGTATCATCGATTTACCAGAAAATTTCTAATCAATTTCCTTCAAGGTTAACTCATAAGAAAGGACCAAGAAACTTTGATGGACACTGTCGAATTGGGTAAACCCCTCTAAATATCTTTTTGAACAAGAGCTAAAGTAGCCCTAATAATACCGTTATTATACTTATCAAAGATACTAGATTCATTATGTAAGGTATAACTATGAAAAGAGGAAGGTGGGCTACAAGAAAATTTCCCACTGCTACCATAGTGGCAGCATGTATAAGAACCAAAATAGAAGAAGGCCCCTCCATATGGTATCAGATAACCATACATGAAGAGATAGCAGAACTAAACTGAAGTTTTCTTCAGAATGCCCATTTAAACCAAAGCAAACGTATACAATAGAGTCATAACATAAAAAAAATGTTTTTTTTGTCCACGAAAATTGTTTTTTATGGATCTATAAATGTAAAACCACTAAACTTAATTCAGCAACAAAACAAGAAAGAATAAAATATATCCATACTGATAAAAAAAAGTCCCTCTTCAATCCAGAGAGAAATAAATGTGACCTCAAGAACCTAATAAATTGTCTAGGTGCTGCAGGCAGAGATAAGCATTTAAAACTTAAATCTAATTAACTGTGTTTTTGACAACAAGAAAAAAGAAATTCAAGCCAAATTCAGTGGCCCAATAGACCAATAAAGGAGAAACCTTAAGATTATATCCTAAATTTTCCACTTACCAGGGCCAGTTTCCCCAAGGTTCCACCTTCAAAAAGCGGAGAAGACTGTATAGATCCTCCAGCTTGTTCTGTGACAGTAAATTTTCTTATTAGGAAGCATTCAAAACCTTGGAAATCAATAGGTTAGAAAGCAAGTGAGAACTGCAAAGTTAAATTAACAGATCATAAAAAAAAAAATTTACATAATACAAAAAATGAAATTCTAAGATAAAAAGGATTGTATGCGTGTGTAGAGAAAGAAATCTGAGTTAGCATGAAGAAAACATACACTGATAGGCACATGCAAAATTAGTATTTGTGATTCACATTGTTCAGTATACATCAGAAATCTACTTTGCCAATAACTATAAAAGTAAAAATAAAAGCTTGAGAAACAATTACCATAAAGCAAATAAGGTTTTGCTTAAAGCACAAAACAATGTAGTGCACTTATCATTTAATTATACCAAAACAATGAACACATACTAATATTGATGAAGTGCACCATAAAGGATTTCATATACATTAGAGAGAAATTCTTCTGAATTTTGAAGAGAACATATTATTGACCAGCAATGCATGACCAAAAAGAAGTACACAGAAGAATTTTCAAATGCACCAATAAATACTAAGAGTTCTGCTTCACTTACAAGTACAAAACAAAATGGGATTAAAAAAAACCTAAAACTAAAAAACTTGTTATTAACATTCAAAAAGCATTTAAAACAAAGGCTTTAAGGCACTTTTCAAAAATGTCATTACCTGGATCGGAGTCCCAGTGAGACACCAGCGACGATCAGCAACTAAAGCAGCTGCAGCCATGGAAATTTGACTTTTTGAGGACTTTATGGTATGTGCTTCATCAAGAACAATCCTGAACCAACGCACTGAGTACAGTCCTCCGTTATCTTCAGAGTTCTGGAAATAAAAGAAGAGTCACTTTTACTTGTGTATAAAGTATGCAGTAATTTTAAGTTTTAACAGTAATATTCTTTAACCACCTCTGCTGAAAACTCTGAAGCTAAAACCCCATATGTAGTGATTACAATATCATTCTGGGCAAGAAGTTTTGCATCCTTTGGCCTACTTTGACCATAATGAACATATAAAGACAAAGACCCAGGCTGGACATGAGTTTCAATCTCTGCCTGACAATACCCAAATGTTTAGAGCCACACCCAATAACAAAAATTGAAGAATTAATCAGATAAAACATAGATATTAATAAAACTGCTAAGTTCCAAACATGCAGATGCTACTATAAGCAAAACCATGAACTGAGTCTACTTTAAAACTGAAAAGACAAACCTTCCATTGGCCAAGAAGAGTCATGGGACATATAATCAGATTGCCACCATTTGCAAGTTTGTTCCTTTGCTTGGACAACTTATCAAAGCCAGGAAACTTCGTTGCACTTTTCACAGAATTTGGTGATTGGCCGACTACATCAATGGCTTCACAACCTTGATAAGAAGGCTGATCTGAGGATTGACTATCTGATAGCCCACCTCTTTCTGAATGAGTTGCTAGGAGGGATATAGTCATGATGGTCTTCCCAAGCCCCATAGTATCTGCCAAGATCTTCACAAGTAAAGAAAGTTAAGATACAGTCACAATGTAACAAGTAGGAACTAGGCTAAATATGCATCATGAATAGTAAGACCATACTCCCCCTCTAGCCATTTGATGAGTGCTTGGGAATTCTATTGTAGCACCACCAGTAAATGCATTCAAGTAGATAACAGGCTCTCTCCTATATAAAAAGAAACAGTACTCGATCAATACCCTGTAACATATTGAGTGGAAGAAGTCTGCGAAAATGATAATCTGACGTACTTATCTGCTAAGCGATACGCTTCCCAGCAAGGGTGCAGCGTTGTTGCTGCCTCATCCATGCAATTTCCCTTCTCCACCTGAAACATCCACTGGAGAGCCTGCTTTTGGTAAGGCCGAAGTTCACACTGGAGGGTGCTAGGAGGGTCCATTTCCTAAAACGCAATAGTTGTCTTTTGATCTCACCTAATCATTAGCAGAAGTATATTCTATAAACATTTTTAAAAAATGACAATACCTCTAGTTCAGAGTTGTCTCCCACACCAACAATATTTTCAAGATCAGCATCAGAGATTGACTCCTCATTTTCAACCTCATTTCCATTTTGAGATGGATTCTTAAATTTGTTTGCAGTTAATAATGGGGTATGAATACCAGAACCATCCTGTTTCACAAAACCATTTAGTAATTCAACCAATAAAAACCACATTATAGTAAATCTAACTGTATTGTATTTTCTACCTTTGTCTCCAAAGGTCGCTTCTTTGTGTACAAATCACCAGGAGCTAGTTCTGCCTAATTATCATAAAACAACAAAAATATTTCTCATTAAAATATTTGAGAGAAAGAATTGATAGTGGTAAAATAAAACAAAATAGTATTAAAAGCAACTGCAGTATTTGCCCAATTCATGATAATTTTATCAACTAGGTAATCACAACCTAAACGATGTAAAATTAAGACAAACAATTACCTTCTTAAAAGGTGTTAGGCCGAGCAACCGGAACAAACTTGGAAGAGGGTGAACAATAGATTCATCATTGCAATTGCTTGCTGCCTTGAATGAAGTTTGCTGATACTTATGGAACATGGAACTATTAATATACACACTGAACCAAACCAAAAATTCACCCTCATTAAAACCAAATATCCATTTCAAAAACTTACAAAGAATAACCATTCAAACTAACCACACCTTAACGATAAGAGAACAGTATCCATTACACCCAACACATCCGGAGCTGATTTACACCTTCCCTCAACTCTAATCTTCTTATCCCTCACAAGCGGTAACAGACAACGTGCCCATTCATTGGGTATTCTACCAATCTGCCACAACATTGTTCGCTTTTATAATCATATTAATTCATATTCAAATTCCACTTTTGCATCCATAACCAAAACTAGCAAAAATTACTAAACAAACGATTACTAAGAATTAAATTCAAAATGTATCACCTCCCCAGAGTTCTTTGTAGAGAACCTAACAATCTCGGAACAAGCTGCAGCTGCTCTTCCTCTCCCAAAGCCTTTCCCCATTGACCCAGCCGGACTAGAGCCAGTACTCTTCAACGGAAACGTGAAGCTAACTTCCTCCCCAACCTTAACTTTCCTTCCTTTACTCGTCGAAAGCCCAGGTACCTCGCCGGAACCAACAAACCACCAATTGTTTTCAAGCCTAACATTTTCTTCATCTTCCAAAATACTCCCACCACATGCAACAATTCCATTCCTACCGAAACTACAATCCTTGATCTCTTTCCCAGTTTTCATCGGCTTTACGCTAGCCCTTGCTGTATCGGAGCTCGAAATTCGGACCACGGGTTCGGGTTCGGGTTCGAGTTCGAGTTCGGGTTCAATTTGTTTCTCCCTGGGCTTGAAACTTCGAGGCGAATCAAAAATTATGTTAATGGCAGCGGTCGCATCGTGTTTGGCCAAGTGAAGCGCTCTAATTATTTCCATCTCGGAACAATCCGATCCGACGATTAATCGGACGGTGGAAATGAGATCCTCCGACACCTTGTTTCCACTCATCGGGGTTGCTCTCACAAAACCCTAAACCTTAGCCCCCTAATTTTATCCCCCGTATTCGATTCTGATTTTCCGTACTAACGATGAAATTGTTCAATTCGAAGGTGAGGAAGAAAGGGGAAGTGATTTGAATTTCTAGAGGTGACTGCTAAAATGCGCGGTGGGTAGACATGTTAATGGATTGGCGGGTGAGTTTCAGAGATGGCGGGATAGTGTCGGAAAAATTTTAAAGTGAAGGCTATACTGAGATTTTATCGTGATGCGAAGCGCGTATGCTCCACGCGCGCCTTAACCTTTCCCGCCATTTTTATTTTTCTTATCCATATTTATTTAGTGCTCAGAATTTAACGAAATTAATAAAAAATATTTTATATATTGATTTAGAACAGTATTTTTCTTTTATTTTTCTTCATATTTATTTATTATGGTAAACAAAACTCAAACATATTAACAGCCCAGGGCGGAACATTTATTTATAATTAGTGTAAAACAACAATGATGATAAAATTAAATACGGTTGCATGTAACGTGAGATAAAAAAAAACTAGACGCACTGCACGGGAGGTAAACATCCATCTAAAAGGATCTTAAATTTGATCATTCAACTCCAATAAGGTACAAAATAATAGTAAATAAACTATTCGAAAGTTTTTATTTAAGTCACAGACTATTAATAAGTCTAACTAGTGAGTTTCAAGCAACAATTCGGTCATCGATACGATGGATTAGTATCTATCAACAAATAAAAGAACATACCTTAAATTCAATTTGATCTTGCCATCAATATCGAAGATTAAGGAATAAAATTGTTTAGATTTTGATTCTCTAATTTGTGATGTTTAAATTTGTTTTATAAAAAGTATGAATAAGAAAAGGAAAATAGGAGTTTTAGATTGATGCATGCAGTGCGAATAAAAAAAAACTATATAACAATGATTTTAATAGCTCGATAACTTTAATGAAAACTTTTTAACAATTTATGATATTTTGTAATTTTTTTTAAGTCGAGTGATCAAACTTACTGATTAATTTTTGAAAAAAAAAAAAAAACTAAATTTCAAATATACAAAAAGTACCGTGACTTGGATCATATTTTAACCTAACCAAATTACAGCAACCAATATGTTAGAATGGTAATAGAGAGTATAATCTTATTAACCAATACTAGTAATGTTTTCACTCACCTTCGTGTTGAGGTTAATTATTTATTTACTAACTAAATTATAGGGTAAAAATTTAAAAGTTATATATATTTTTTTTAAGTTTTGTATTCTTTATAAGTGTGGAATTTAATTTCTATATTTCTATTTTCAATAATTTAATTTTTTTAATTTTTAAATTCAAGTTTATTCGTTAACATAATTAGAATTTTTTTATATTGATGTGACATTTTAAAATAAAAAATAAATTTGATGTTCATGTAATAAAAAAAATTAACATTGTTACGAACTTGAATTTAATAAAAAATTTTAATGGTGCTATCAATTTATAAAAATCTACATTATCATTGTAATTAAAATAAAATATTCAAACTAATTAATGATATTATAAAAATTAATATATTAAATTATATCAAAATTATAATATATAGATTAAATCTCAAATTTGAACCAAATATAAACATCAAGTTAAATAATCTAAAAAATAGAAAAATTAGAATTGAAATTTACTCATAATGTTTTCATGTGTTCACTGTCGAACCTTTCTTTTTTGTGTTCTGTCGAATGCCCTATGACCTTCCTTTTATATATTTTATAGATTAGAATTTAAAATGTTATTTCAATTCAACCATTAACTTATATTCAAATATTCAATTGAGAATCCAATGAGTTGTTCTAGTGATAAAAAAAATGTTATTCATTTTAGGAGATTCGGGTTCGAACATTTGTGTGTGCAAAGTATGCGTGTGTTGTTAAAAAGTTAAAAAAATATGAACAGATATTACTATATAATTACATCAATATATTCAAAAAAAATATTCAATTGATATCAACCCAGAGTTTAATCATTAATAATACTTAATTCTACTTTAAAAAATAAGATTTTTTTAATCAGACCGATTAAACCATCGTTTCACAAATCAATCAGTTGATTTGATTTCATTAATTAATTTATCTATACTAATTTATAAATCAATTGACTTCTTTCTTCAAAGTACCTACTAGTTCCCAAACCAACCAAGGAAATCTCCAAAGCTATAAATTGGCATTGCCGTTATCCAATTTGCCAAACAGTCCCTTTGGTGCAGCATTTTTTTTTTTTTTAGGTCAGCCATGCCATTGAAGAAAAGCTTGGTGGACTGTGGAGATTCGGCTCCGACCCTACTGAACTCCACTCCATTTGGCCCAGTCTACAAATTGCATTCCACTGTAAACATTGTTCGCAAACCGGACCCCGATCGTGAAAGCCATGGCAACCGGCGGGACTTGTTTTGCGACCGGTGATGCTTCCACGAGTTGCTCTAGCCCGTTGATTATTTGATAACGTGTGTTGGCAGATACCGTAAGGAAAATGCCTATGATTCGGATGGCAAAACAAACCATTAAGCAACATAAAAAGACAACATGCAAAGTAATCTTGTTTGTGGCTGGGCTATTGCTCGAAATCTGAAAATATTTGGGCAAAAATTTGACTTGAAAAATGAGTTTTGACAAAAAAAAAAAAAAAATTTAAGTATTTATAATACATAAAAACTAAAATATATATAATAATATATAATACTATAATTTAAATATTTAAAAAAATTTTAAACACCTATCAATATTGAAATCCGAGTGTGAGTGTTGAATATGGAATAATATCCTGATCCCCGATATGTGCAGTATACAAGTGTTAAATGCGTGGTACTTTGAGAAAAATGAAAAACCGAAGTGAACAAAGACATTGCAATTGGCTCTTATCATGTAGTATGAAATTTAAGCTAAAAGTAATCTAAATAGCTTTAAACATACCCCAAAGAGATGCAGTTCGCAGAAGAGGCGGCACCGGAATGTCTTCGTCGGATTTTCGTATTCTCCTAATTATTTAGAAGATTATACAAGTAAGCAAATGCCGAAACAAAAAGGAAAAAGAAAAACAGTCAGATTCGAAGAAGTTACATGGATGCAAAATTGTGTCACTACGCACGAACCTTCTGCAAGACGGATCAAGTGGTCGTGGAAGGCGGACAATACAATGTCCTTGAACCAATTCTCATACCTAATGAACTAGGATTCTAAATCATGCAAGTTTTTGCCAATAGCCATACCAAACCATTCTAAGACAATATAGGATCAGTTGTTGTCCATAGAAGAGTAATGACACGAAGTTCACAAGGAACTACGAAACGGGAAAGCCAGTTAGATCACCGATCCACTGAATTATTCTCCGGAATTATCGCTAGAAAGTTAGGAGGTGGAAAGAAACAATCGAGAAAGTCTGAAGAGAAAACCGTACCTTTTGGTGGTCATTATCAGATTAGCTATGCCTTGGCCAACAAGACCACATCCAAACCCTACTGAGCCATACAATACTCCCTGGATAAGAATCAGACAGTCTATGTTACTCAGGCTCAAATGCAAATATAATACACGGGTACGTTCATTTCTTTTAGAGTTTGGAAGTCATATCCTCGTACTTGTGTTTAGATGTGTCGGACATAAATGCTTAAAAGAAAAGCATCATAGATTACTATTTATCTACCCGTACCTTGTAAAAGAATGTCGCAATCCGTTGTTTCACCGAGAATGTACATCCTGGCCTTTCGGCTTCGAAAACACTGCAAGAGCAAAAAAGTTCAATGATGCTTTTGATAAACCATGAAATAAGAGTCATAGGACATAAATTGTTGCTATGGAATGATGACCTGCTAGGGAGAGCAGAACAAGCCTGTTGTAAGCTCCCAAATAAACCTCGAGATGCCGCCGATGGTTGACTGAAACGAGTGTACGGTGCTAACATGCCAACCAAAGCAACATCGATCACTAAGGCGACTAAAACATCGGCAAGATACAACTCGAACTCCGACCAAAAGGCATCTCCTCTTTTCTTCATTTCCGCAAATGTCGCGCAAAAAGAATCGATCCCTACCTATATCATAGAAGAAACCAAAAGTGCCAAAACTTAAAGCACCCTGTAAAACAATCAGCATAAACTGCAAATCACATAGAACCACAATTACATTGCTAGTGCTAATAGCACGTTCTAATTGCAACGATAGTAGAAACTCACTTCGCAACAGAACGGTTGTGCAACCTACTATATGTGGTTGGCGTATTTTTATCAACAAATACATGAATTTTATCTTGTTAAATATCAATTAAGCAATAACTTTATTTGAATTTACTTAAATTCATGAAAATCTCTGTATCGAAGCATAATTCTAGGACTTATTACGTTTACACTAGCTAAAGATTTTCAAGTCTATATTACCTATTTAAAAAAGGCTTGTTTACTTGTTTATGGAGTTGAAGAGAGCACAAATCTAGTCCATCTAAACAACCTATTTTCAGGTCGTATACATTGTAATCAAACTGATGTGAGGTTACATTAATATCTAAGCTTTCAAGGGAAAATCTTAATGTTGTTACTATGGCAGATTACTCTTTCAACAATATCACGTAGAAAATATTTCCGAGCTGTGTAACCTAATCTTAACTAAATACAGAAATTCACTTCCTTTGATATTGAAGAACAACATCAAAGCATACATGGTTAATGTTAATAGTCAATACATTTGCAGTGTATTTTGCCTATTTATTTAAAAATGAGTAAATTAATTCCTGTATATTAAATCAAAAAGTAAATTAATTTTTTAGTTAAAATTTTCAACGATTTCTATTGTTAAAAATTGACATAGTTGACCGAATATTAAATAATTACACATAATATCCCGCGTGCACTTCATGTTGACATACATGGATCAATTTTTAACCGTAAAAATAAATGAAATTTTTAACAAGCTCTTTAATCTAACATATAGAGACTAATTTATTATTTTTTAAGTAAAAAAGTAAAATATAATCCAACTCGCTTCCATCTTAGTTTTACCAAGCTTTAAAAAAAAAGGCATATTATTATTTACCTAATGCACAAGAGTATATAAAAGAAAATTGCACTCAACAAACCTCTGTTCCAACTTTGAAAAGAAATGAAGGATCTGCTAGCATTCGGTCTCGAAACATAGAACAGTGTTTCATTAAAAACCCAAGTGGCCAAATCGATCCCTGTCAACAAAAATGGTAAAATTGGAAAACATCAAATATCCTTCTAAGCCACTTTAAAAATATCACTAATTTTATCAAATTTATTGGTATAATATTTTTTAAAAAAAATTCATTCAGTAGCCAAGGTAACAAAAATGTCAATAAAGCAAATTAACGGTATTAATAATTAGGCTTAAAGTAAATTAAAGTAACGAACTAAATTTTAAAGGAATGATAAGTACATGGGCTTAGTAATATTTTAACCTTTTTACGTATATCCATATATTCCTAAAAGACAAATATTCCCACATTTCCTTCTGCTCATTATTTTCCCTCCATTTTCTCATCAACCAAACAAAAAAACAATGATAAAAGAAAAAAAAATGTTCAAGCTTTATTTATAATCGAACCTGCAAATCCAAATACCGTAGAAGTAACAATTTACGGATTCCATAACTTTTCGCAGCATCCATCATATCGGAAGGCAGCTTCACTCCTCTAGCTTCCGCTTTCTTCTTCACCTCATCAAACTTCAATATCGGTCCAAACTCTTTCCCCTCTTCATCCTCACCTCCACCGCCACCGCTACCGCCACCAAACGAATCATTACCTCCATTATCATGTCCACCGTCGCCACAGCCACCACCAATCTTCTCTTGGTCACCGATTCCAATGTCTGAAACACTGGATTCGCTACCAATCTCGCCATTTTCTGTCGTGTTACCCGCGGAATCAGTCGGCCTAAAGCAATGAAGCGTCGAAAAACCGGAGAGTTTGAATCGAGATGAAGTTAATTTCAATCGAGATTCGATCTCGATCATCCCTTTGAAACGAGCGAAATTCCTGGTTCCGATAACATTGATTGTCATTGAACCGTTGCCTCCGCCATTGGAAAGAGCGGAGAGCTTGAAACGTGGTGGCGGTGATGAAATCGACATTTTTTTTTTTGCGAGAAAGTGGAAGCGAAAATTAAATCAAAGAAAGAAAAAAGGTAATTGAATTTAGTTTGTTTTGAACTTCGAAGTAGGACTGAGTGAGAGTCAGTTTTGATCAGCCGCTACACTGGTGGGAAGAAGGTGTTGACGTGGAATTATTTTTTATTGATTATTTTGGCCTTTTCTATTAGAAGTGGTTAAACTACACTCAACGTCACTAAACTATTAGTAAGTTTATGTTTTAGTCACTAAACTTCAAAAAGTTACAAAATAATCACTGAATTATTTGAAAGTTTTTAATTAGATCATTGGACTGTGAAGTTTTAAAAAGTTTGGCTAGCAAACTCTAAGCAACTATTTGATGATCCAAACGGCAAATCAATACCATCAACGAGTAGAATAACATACATTAGATCAAAGTATATTTGACGGCCAATGTTAGAGATAAAAAAAGAAAGCTTTGAATTTTGATTCATAGATTCGTGAGGTTCAAATTTTTTGATGAAAAAAACTAAATTGTAGAAGAGAAGAGGAAGAACTTTCAATTGATGCAAGCTGTACGAACATAGAAAACCATAAAATAATGATTTTAACAACCCAATTGTGCAAATGAAATTTTTTTAATAGTTCAATGACTAATTCATAACTTTTTGAAGTTGAATGATCAAAACGTAAAATTAGTAATAATTAGTGATCTTGAGTGTAATTTACCCGCTAGAAATTGAAGATTGGCAAGATTAACTCTTTGTTATTCCTTTTTAATTCTATAACTAATATTATGTTTAATGCTAAAAACTTAATATTACATAAGAGATAAGACTTGAATATTAATATGTCAAAATAATTTTGAATAATATCTATAGAAAGACTTAGATTAGAATATAGGATTCAATCCAAATCACTCAAAACGTTGGACATTACCAAAATCTCATTCACATATTGTATTGAGGACTAAAGTGTTAAAATACTGAAATTGAACCATCTTCGAAAATATAAGTATTTTCAAAAAATAATATTTAGTATAAAAATGTGTTTTACATATTATAAATAATATGAGAAATAAATAAATAAGAAGAATTCAAAATACAATTGTATGAATTGAGTTGCAACGAATATCTTTTTAATATTTAATTTAAAACCGAATAAGTGTATCCCTTCAATGAGCTCAAAGTCTAAAAATTATGTCCATATATAATTTCTTTTATTTTGTTTTTCAATATAAAATTGATGGTAGTAAATACTTGGAATTCGTTTGTGATTGGTACAGTACTATTTAAATGAACAAGTAGATTAATTATTTCTGGATTAATATTCTAATTTAGACACCCCCAACATAATACTACTACTAATAATAACAGCCCTTCAATAGTGCTGAACTTCAACTTACATGAAAATTATAAAATAATATAGTTTAAGAAACAAGAGCCTGAGAGAGTGTATATAAATACAGCACAATCCAGAAATGAGAAAATGGAGTCCAAAAGCTTTCTATTGAAATAATAACATATAACGCTAAAACAATCAAAATCTAACGTTTCCGTATAAAAGTACCACACTGAGAACTTGACTACAGATGCAGACAAGACTAATATATATATATATATATATATATGTAAGACTTCCTAAAAAGAATTTAAGAATCGAAACGTAAAAGAACAAAAGCATATATTTTACTTGTGTGTGTGGTCTAAACAAGCTTGCCCCTTTAGGACGCAGTTGGTTTTGCCATGGACTTCTTAATGGCCTCGGCGTAAGTCCGGTGTTGGTAGGTAAGAGTCGATTCGAGTAAGTCCCAAAGGGATGTCTTGGGGTTCCAACCTTAACGATATTTTCAAACCGTAGTCAGATAATATAATTAACGTATGGAAAAAACTAAAGATTACGAGACAATACCGAGTTGTTTATTTATTATGGTCATGTCCGGGATTCTCTTGTCGCTATCATCATATCCCTCACCGTAAAATTCCTTGGAGCTGACATCGATAGTTGGTGACTGCATCATAGGTTCTCCACTAACCTTGGTATAGACCTGAAGCATCCGAGGGCAAACAGTTATACTTACATGCGACCAAAATGTCAATATGAACAAAAACAATAATATGTCAATCGTGTAATTCACCTGAGTCATCATTTCGGCAAGTTGCCTAACTGTGACTTCATTGTTCGGGTTACCCACATTGAAAATATGACCATTGGCTCTATCCGGGTTTTCCTGCATAAATGGCACAGCTTGTTTAGATACTATGTTTTCGTGTGGCGGATGTTGGGATGAGGGAACAGTTAATAATCCTTACAATCATCAAAAGAACAGCTTCAATGGCATCCTTAATGTAAACAAAAGTTCTCTGGGATTGGCCACCATCAACAAGCTTAAGTGGCTCACGACGTAGCAGATTCTAACCACAAGAAAGTTCATCATGAGAATTAAGACAAACAAGAAAACTAAATGGCTTCAAAGAAAGCTCAACTAACATTACTAAAGCATGCCAGAACTCTTGGAACTCCTTCACTCGGACCATCAATGCCAGGGATGAAATCCATCCTTGGTCCAATCCAGTTAAAAGGCCTCACAATGGTGAAATCAAGGCCATTCTCCGTGCCCTCAGCTGCAATGAATGATAAAAGCAATCAGTAAGTTATGTTCGAGGCTTCCCTATTGGGGCTGGATCATTTGATAAGATGCTAACCATAGATAAGCCTCTCGATCAATTGCTTAGCACATGCATACGACCACCTCTGTTTCTCTATTGAACCAAAAATGCAAGGCGAAGTATCTTCCTTGAGAACATAGTAAGCAGGATCCTATAACATGAATTATAGAATGTGTAAAAGATTCTTTATATAACCAACAGATCTTTACTAAGCCATATAAATTACACTGTTAGAGGCAAATTTATGAATTCCAAAAGCTAATCAGTTATAGATAGCGAAATGTTACCTTACGTAGAAGAGAATCTTTAGGAAGAAAGCTTCCAATGGTTTTGCCATAAACTTCACAAGTAGAGAAGTGAATGAGACGTTTGTTGCTCTCAGAACAGTACTTCACCTATCAAACAACAAATCAACATAAAAAAAAAAAAATGAATTTCGATTTTTATATCAAAAGGCGCAATAACAATCAAATCTCAACTCACTCACGTCACTATCAATCAACTGAGAAAGGAATTCAAAATTGACTCGCAAAAAAAAGGAGAAAAAATCAGTTATGAGGAAAATGATTACCACAGGAAGTGCATCAATGAAATTGCTATAAATTGTGTCCAGTGGACGCGTATTGTAATCAGCCGGAGTACAGATCGCCGCAAGATTTATCGTCTACATTGCCATAAAAAATCTCCGTAAATCCAGTGAGAAAAATTATCGAAGTCAACAAAACATTTAAACAAATCATAAAGCCTAACTTCTAAACTACAATGAGAGTAAATTAGCTTAAGAAAACCAGATCTAACATATAAAAACCAAAGATATACACGCACACATATATATAAACCAAAGAAAACCAGATTTATCAAAGCATTTTACGTAGAAATAAAGAGAAATTCAAAAGACCCATTATCTCCTGCAAACGAAGTCCAGCAAAAGAAGAAAATAGCAATGGTATCAAAACTGTAAAAAGAAAGAGCAAGAAATTACGAGATCTGCCATCTTGATAAGGCCTTCTAGCCTAGAATCATGCTTGATGTTAATCCGGTGAAACTCGATACGGCCAGTCCAAGGCAAGGAGTCAGGCTCGAGGAGGTGTTTAATCTTATCATTGTAAACATCCAATGCAAGCACTTTATGCGGTGTCACCGCCATCAGTTTCTCACAAAGGTGAGAGCCAATGAAGCCTCCGGCTCCGATCATGCATATCGTCATCGGCTTTATCGGCCTACCGTCCAGATCCATTCTCGCCGCCATTTGAAAATGAACGCCGGTATCTTTGTCTACGATGTCTAAACGCCGGCTGTGACAATGAAGAATCAGCAACGAGAGAAAAAGAAAATCAACGTAAGATTTTGAGATATAAAGAGGGAAAAAGTGGTGAAAAGGAGGTAAATGCGACCCTTTTACAGAGCTACAATAAAACAGGGGGGTGGGAATAAAGCGTACTCGCGAGTATATAACTACTAGTTGTACTCGACTATAGAGTGAAACACGTGGAAGATTTGAAAGGTTGCACACAGTGCTTGTAACAGAGAATCATTGCTGGATGGACCGTTAAATAGATTGGATACAAGAATTAATTAAGGATTATTGTTTCATACTATTCGGTATTATCTATAATATATTAAATAATGTAATCTTGTTTTTCCTTTATTAAAAAAAATAATGTTATTAGTTTTTTAGAAAGTATATTTACCAAGAAATAATAATTTTTGGAAAGTTTTATATTATATAAAAAATTAGCAAGGTTTTCGTAACTAAATCGATAGTTGAACTGATTTGATCATTGATTTAACGGTTCAATCAATCTGATCAATTTAATCAATTGGTTGTTTGATTAAATAAATCATTAAAGTAATAAATATATATATATATATATATATTAAAAATTCAGCTCAACGAGTTCAACCGTCAAGTTCAATCGATTTTTTGATCGGTTCAATCGATCCATATTGATTCCATATCAATTGGTTTAATGCCCTTCTCTGGACTGATACCCAATCCATTCTCGATCTAACTAGTTTGACCGACCAATTCGATTCAAATAACCTTGAAAATTAATTGACTTGTTATTTGAACAAGATCAGACTAACCAACCAATAATCAATTAGTATTTCGATGGTCCAAACATAAAGATTGAATCAGTCTCTAAGCAAACTAACAAAAACCAAAAATCAAGACAAAATTTTGGCCATTCAACCTGCTTTGTAATTTTTTATATTTTTTAATTATTATGATCGACAACCAAATTAATTAAATAAAAATTTAATTATTTGATCGAGTTCAGCATTGATAGTTTTTAAAATATTTTAGCTTTAGAAAATATAATTTTTAATATTAAATATCTTTAAATTTTACAATATATAATATTTATTTAAATAGATTTATATGTTTTTTTTTTCAAAAATAATGGATTTATATTATAAACAAAATAAATTAAAGTCTTGATTAATAATCAACTTAATTAACCAAATAAGTAGAAAATAGTTATTCCCGGTCATTACTTCATAAGAGTTTATTTCAGTCTAAATTAAAATGCAATATTTTATTTGTAGTATAATATAAATATTTTTATATAAAATGTATAAAATAAATATACATTGATATGAATTTGTATAAATAAAATAATCAAATTCAGACCCTTATTTACATATTTACATAAATAACTATAATTAATGTTTTTAAAATTCGGACAAATTCGAAGGTTGGATGTAAATTAAGTTGTATTAATTTGATTCTATTAATCAATATTTAATTATTTAAAAAATAAAAACATATGGAAAATTTGAGTCCATATTATTTAATTAAATGGTAAATATTTTCATTAAAAAAAAGCTAAATGATTACTTTGTTAAATGATTTAGATTGTTTCGTTTATTATTGGATAATGAAAATAATTAATAATTAATTAAAAATTATCCAATGCAGGAAATTTTTTTTTAAAAAATGATAAAATTAAGGGGGTATGCCGATTTTAAGACAATCGACTTATATCTTTATTTTTTTTTATTGAAATCGGCATATACTTTTGTCCCAAAAATTGTCCTACTCCTCTTGTTTTATTCATAAAATATAAAATTCTAAACACTTGTTATAATTTTTTGGGATAATGTCACATTTGATGCCTATATTTTCTTAAAATGTCCAATGTGATGTCTGAACTATTAATATTAGTTTGATTATGGTACCTATATTTTTATAAAAAATCCAATGTGGTACCTCCTATTTAACTCGAGATATATTTGCATCTATATATAACATATATTTTACTAGGAAACTAAAAATTAGTCTATACAATAGAAATAAATATATATATATATATATCAATAAACTCAAAACGATTCATCTCGAACGTGTTAAAACACATTTATCTTCCTATTTAAGGGTTGATAAGGGGTTGTGGCAATACTACACATTATTTTTCAAAGGCGGGTTCTTTTAGGGCCAAGACCTCCCCAACTTTTGAGAATTTTTTATTTTTCTCTTGTGATTTTTAGAAAATGTTAATTAAGCCCCCTTGTTTTTTTGAAAATTCTCATATACTCTCTTATTTTTTAAAATTCTCATTAGTCTCACAAAAAATTCAATCAAACCCCTAATTTAAAAAAATTATCATTAAACTCTTAAAAATTTTAAAATATTTTCTAGATTCCTCAAAACTTTGTTTTAGAAATCGCCATTGATTCAATATTAATACCCTTAATGAAAAGTTTTCATATAGTGCTAATTATGGTCAACAAGTTATATATAATATAATACCTAAAATCATAACACCTCTTACCATTAAATAAAAAGATAAACACGTTTTAATGCATTCGAATCATGTTTTTTTATATTAATAACAATACTGATATTAATCGAGTTAAAACTCAATCAACTACAAATTTCACATTATTAAAAGAAAAAGATGAAAGCATAAAGCAATCCACCGTCTAAAAGAAAAAGGACTGAGAAATATGCAGATCCTTCATTTTTATCCACTAGAAAATTCGGCCAAAATAAAGCTCAAATTCCAATATAAGAAGCTCGTAGAAACAAGAAAGATTCGAATTTCACAAGCATAGTCGGTGGGTTAATTGAATTTGTTCATTTTAATTTCTATTCTTTAAAATATTTGGTCAAGTTTGATTTATCCCGTTTTATTATTTAGAAATATTAAAAATATAATAAATAATTTTATATAAAAATGTGTTTTATAAATTGAAAAATTAACTTAATTTTATAAATATTTATTATTATATATATTAATCAGCACAAAATATTATCATTTTGTTTGATAATAATAAATATTGAATTTTAAAATTTTATTATGTTACAATTTTAATCTCATTGATATTGTATTATTTATTTTTAATAATTTTGAATAAAAATTAAAGATAAAATCTGAATATTTCAATATTTTAATGAAATGAGAAATGATTTATTTAAAAAATAAAATCAACTTAATATTTCCACATTAAGTGATAAGTAGCTGTGTATTTAATATTTTGTTGATATTTATGGTTGTCAAAGTAATCCTTCAAAATAACTTATTTGGTATTGGGAAATAGCAAAAGAAACTGCTATTTTGCGGTAAAAAAAAAGGAATAATGCAACATGTAGTCCCCAAACTTGATAAGTTTTTCCAAATTGGTCATTGAATTCCTTTTCTCCGTATTAGTTCTAAAACTTAACAACATTTTCCAATTTTGATTGTTGTGAATTTGTGATCACGCGACAACACTCAAAACGTGTTATGTTATCACCTATTTTTTATTTTATAAAAAACTTATAATTTTTAGGTAATATGCATAATGACTCAAATTGAAAATTGTTAACTTTTAAAAAAAATACAGACCCAAAAAATTTAAGGACTAAGTTAAAAAATTAGTAAAAAAATTCAATGACTAAAAATTAATTTATCTTAGAAAATTTCAAATAGTAAGGTTGGTGGTAGAGGTTTTTTTTTTTTCCTTTTCAATAAATTTGGTTGTATTAAATTTCATATAACTTTTAAACAAATTGGGTTTTAGTGTTTTATCGTATTGCGTGCATCTCTTTTGGTCTAATGACAAAATTGGGTAACGTTAAACACAAGTCATTTATAATATTTATAATTAATACTAATTTTTAATTAAATTTTTGTTATAAATTATAATTATACAAAATATTTTAGATAATATAAAATACGTTTTCAAAGTTTTCGTCCAAATAATAATATTTGGAAATCAACCGACCATCTTCTCTCTTCAGTAAAATTTGAGCTTAATTGACACTAATATATCTGTCAAGCATCATAAAACGTTGAAAAAAAATTAAAAAAAAAAAAAAAACACAAAGGAAACAGATCAAAGATGAATCCTTTTTTTTGAAACAAATCAAATTGGACTATCTTATTAAAAAAATTGTAACCAGACCATAGGTGCAGTGCAGGAATCGAAAACATACAAGCAAAATAACCTATCAAACAATACAACCAAGCACCGTGTACATAGCCCAATCAGAAAAAAAACCAACCATCATTATACCAGAAAATAAAAGTTTGATGGTTTTCAAGAGAGGATAAAAACATCAATCTTTTCTAGAACCTTCCCTCTCCTTTAATCTGCAAATTACGACGAGCCAACTTCTGAAGGTCGATCGATGGCTACCGCGAACAACGCAAATGAAGGCACACCAGCAGTCAGATACGTACTGTTGCCTAACTTCAGAGTCTCTGTAGCCAAAACATGAGCAAGATTATTAGCTAATCTTGGCACAAAATTAAAGCAACAATCAAAAAAATCTCTGGAAAGAGTTATAGCATCATGCACATAAGATCCAATCGCCGAACTATCAATTCCTTTATCTTGACATTTTTTAACAACTGTTCTAGAATCACCCTCAATCACAACCGACCGCCAGCCATGATCTAAGCCCAATTTCACTGCATGCACACATGCCATCGCCTCTGCCGCAAAACTGGAAAAAACCCCTTCATTAATCGCACAACTCGAGACTAGAACAACACCCGATGAATCCCTGGCTACAATACCAAATGCAGAACGGGAACAAGAACCATCAAATGCAGCATCGAAATTAACATCAACTTCCCTTAAATAATTTCCTATAAACTGTACAATCTCCTGACTTGTTCTTATTTTCTGGTCATGAATCCGACTATTTCGATCATTCCAAATTGCCCAAACAGCGACACAGAACAAACGTCGCTGGTACCTTGTTGCAGTCAGAAACAGCCAAGTAAACCAATAAAAAAAAATCCATATCTGGATTAGACTGGAATTGACTAAAACCCAACGCTGACCACACTTGTTTCGACACAGGGCATTCACGCACTAAGTGGTTTACACATTCAATCGCAGCATCACACCGTGGGCAAGATACTCGAACAGTTAACCGCTTCAATTGCAAATTAGCAAAAGTAGGCAAAAAATTCCAAGAGACTTTCCACAGAATAATTTTTACTTTTTGAGGTAGATTAAGATCCCAAAGAAGTTCATAAAATCTTTTGTAATCATCATGTAAAGACTCAGTAATTGTATTTTTATTCATCAACTGTAAAATCCGATAAGCACTACGAATGGAGTATTGCCCCGATCCTTCACCTAACCAGACCAGACGATCAGCATAAGCCTCCATTGCCAACGGGACTTGCAGAATCCGCACAGCATCACCAGCCGAGAAGGTATCATAAATCAACTCCCTTTTCCACCTCCTAGTATTAGCATCAATTAACTCTGCAACATTTACATTCTGCATGCTTAAAGGTGGATTAAGTAATTTAAAATTAAAAGCATCCACTAACCAAGCATCCTCATTAACACTAATACTCCTACCATCACCCACACGCCATCCCAGCCTTAAAATGAAATTTTTTTATCTAAGGTTTTTAAAATTTTTAAAATTATAAATTAATAAAATAAAATTATATTTTAATATCTTAAAATGATAAAATTTTAATTCAATCTTTTAAAAATTATAAAAATATATAAACTATTAAAATAATAAAATTATAATTTTATTATCGTAAAAATTACCATTTTAATTTTTATTCCTTTGAATTATTAACAGGTTTGTCCATTTGTGGCTTCGGTTTCATAAAACTTTTTTCCTAAAAAAATTCGATTTCATCAATTTTCAGGGAAAAATAATAATTTTGACGAATTAATAATATTTTTAATATAATTTCATCGTAAGGGATCTTAGGGGAAAAAATTAAAATAAAGGGTAAACTTCACTCAAGACTTTAGATTATTAGTAAGTTTACGTTTTAATCATTCGATTTCAAAAAATTATAAAATAGTTACTAAAGTATTTGAAAGTTTTTATTTAAGTCATTAAAATGTTAATTTTTTTTTTTTAAAGTTCGATTAGCGAACTTCAACTGACGATTCAATGATCAATAAAGTGGATTAATATTCATCTAAGAATCAATCTGATTGTCAATGTTGGAGATCGAAGAAGAAACTATTTGGATTTGATTTGTAGGTTCACGACATTTAAAGTTGTTTCATAAAAAGAAAAATAGAGTTTTCGGTTGTTATAGGTGATGTGAACGGAAAAAGCCTTACAATAACGATTTTAACAATTTAATGACTTAAATGAAATCTTTCAAATTATCTAATAAATATTTTGTAATTTTCCAAATTTGAAGGACCAAAATATAATATCAGTCCATATAAATTTAGTACCGTCTCGATAAATATTTTGTAATTTTCCAAATTTGAAGGACCAAAATATAATATCAGTCCATATAAATTTAGTACCGTCTCGATATATAGAGAATACGACAGGTGATAAAGCGTGATCCTGTTATGCATGTAAATACCGAGACAAGTGTCCATTAAATTCCAAATTTACTTAAAAAATAAAACAAAAACAAGAAGAGAAAATTAAGTTTATGTTGCTTTTTTTTTCTCTTAATGCAATTTTCGAAATTATTTGCCTTTTTAACACGTGTATGTATATAATGTTTAAAATATTGTCCAAGTCATTGTAGTTTTTATATATTTAAAATTTAACCCTTTTACTTTTATCTTGGAAAATTTGATTCTTCTATTTTCTTTTAGATTTTTAAAATTTAATTTATTTGTTAACGTTATTAAATTTAGTTAAAACATGCCATAACTCTTTATATATTTTTTTATAAATTTAAAATTTAATCTCTATACTTATATTTTTAAAAATTTAGTTTTTTATTTTTAAAATTTTAAAATTCAAGTCTACATTGTCAATTGTTTTTTCATTAATTTTGTTGGTGCAACATTTTGAAAAAAAAAAAATCTGGTAGCAATGTAATTAAAAATTATGTTACAATGAGCTTGAATTTAACAATATTAATAATTGGACTTAAATTTTGAAATTTGAAAAATACAATGACTAAATTTTTAATTTGTGAAGAGTGTAGGAACCCATGGCATATTTCAATTTTTTTTTTTTGCTATATTCGCTGATGTGACATTTTAAAATTAAAAAAAAAACACTCACTTGATATAATAGAAAAATGATGTTTTAATGAACTTAAATAATTTATCGATGTTAATAATTGAACTTAAATTTTTTAAAGGTAAATGATTAAATTTTTCGAAATAAAAGTAAATGATTAATTTATAAATATAGAAAGAATTCAGGGAATTAAAGCAAAATTTAACCATTTTAAATTTGTTTTCTTCTTTTTTTTTTTGGTGAAAATTTTGTTTTCTTTTTTACGCTTTCTGTAACTGCCACTAATTTTCTTATAATTAAAGCTGTTCCACTTCTCAAATCCCACCTACTTCTTACTTCTTACACAATGTTTCACTTACATAGCTAGCTATTCCTTTTGTTCTCGCCGGAAAAAATGGCTTCTAATTTTCTCCGGCTAAGAAAACCATACTACGTTGAACCAACAATCAACTGTTCATCTTCTTCTGATCAAAAGCTTGTAAATTTGAGCTTTGGAATCAACCAAAAAAGGAACCAAACAAAGAAGAGACAAGCTAAGGAACATCACGGGAGAAGATCATGTCTGGATTCATGTTGTTGGGTCACTGGTTACCTCTGCACTACTTGGTGGTTGCTTTTGTTTTTGTACCACTGTTGCTTGCCGTTCACGGTGGTTCATGACGTGCCGAAATTAATGTCGGCGGCGAGGCTTAAACGTGAAGGGCTGACGGGAATTCACCCGGTGGTTTTAGTACCGGGGATTGTCACCGGTGGGCTTGAGTTGTGGGAAGGTAAGCCTTGTGCTGATGGTTTGTTTCGTAAACGACTTTGGGGTGGTGGTGGCTTCACTCAATTATTGAATAGGTACTTCGAAGTAAATTTTCGGTCTAATTTCAGTTTTAGTCCCACTTTTGTTCTGGAATTTGAATTAGATTCTTATGATTTTACTGGGGTTAATATAACTTTTGGTATCTCAACTTAACAATTGAGTTTACTTCGGTACTTGTACTTTTTGGTTTAATTACAGTTTTAGTCCCTCTATTATTCTTGAACTTTAATTGGGTTCTTCTATTTTTCTAGGCTTCATATAAATTTTAGTCTCTCAATTTAGTAATCAGGTTCACTTTGATATCTATATATATTTTTTTTGTTCACTTTGTTATCTGAATTTGGCAAATGAATATATTAAAAAAATTTAAGTGATGATATAGTATAATCTTAAAATACCACATCATCAATTTTGATAGAATGTAAATTTAGAGACTAAAATAAATTTAATTGTAAAGTTTAAGAACCAAAATCAACCTAAAAATTTTGAAGTACCAGAGCGTACCTATTTGGCAAGTTCGAGAAAAGTTACATGAGACAGGAGAGGTGTCCACGTAAACTCAAGATCTAGGATTTCATTTCAATGGGGGCCTTCTTTAAACAGGAAATTTTCTCTTTAGCCCCTCCCAAAACATAAATCCTTCAATTTAAGTCTCTTGACTCTTAAATAAACTAAAAAAAAAATGTATTTTTGGCCCTAAAAAAAAAATGTAATTTAAGGTTTTCTTCTTACACAATTTTTGAGTCTTGGTTTGTGAAATTTCTTTTAGCATTTACCCATATAAATTTTATAATTTTATTTTAGTCCTTGAATAAAATTCCTAACTTCCCCTCTTACAGACACCATAAATTCGGTTGAGGATTCTACTTTGATTTAACATTTTAACATTATTTAAAAAAAAAACATTTTAACATTATTGATTGTTGCAGTTAATTTAATTTGAAGACGTTAATTTTTAATGAATTTATTAAATATTGTTATCATCCAATCGTTAATACCGTTAATATTTTAACGATAATTATTCTTTTTATAGTGTACATGTATTTATTTTTTACCCATGTTTGGACATTATATCGTGTTGGAGTCGTGTTTTTAGACACGTTTTTGACATTTAAATATTTAATTATCTACATTCGTGATTCATACAATATTTGATACGTGTTTTTATAAAGAATATTTTTATTTTGAGCGTGCCATAATCTAATAACGTATTATTCCGGCTAATTTATATACTTTATTATATATATATATATATATATATATATATATATATATATTTGGATTTAATTTTATTGAAATATGTTGGTGTTTAGGCCATTGTGTTGGTTAGAGCACTTGTCTTTGCACAACGAAACCGGCCTCGACCCACCCGGAATACGGGTTCGTCCCGTTCCAGGACTGTTCGGGTCGGACTATTCAGCTCCAGGATACTTCGTGTGGGACGTTCTCGTTAAAAATTTGGCAAAAATGGGCTATGAGGGGAAGAATTTGCATATGGCTGCTTATGACTGGAGACTCTCTTTCCAGAATACAGAGGTATAAATGGCTCTTTTCATTGTATCAGTTCCTTGTTCCTGTATTCCATGTTTATGTTTCGTTTTAGTTTATTCTTTTATGCATTAGTTCGTGTCATGTTTTCATATCGTTTGCAGCTGTTTTTAATGCTTGCAATGGCTATGCATGCCTTACTTCTTCATTGACCAATTGTTACTGTCGATTACAATACACAGGTTCGGGACTGTGCTCTTAGTAGGCGAAAGAGTAAAATTGAGTTAATGTATCGAGCCAACGGCAACAAAAAAGTGGTAGTTGTGCCTCATTCCATGGGAGTTGTCTATTTTCTTCACTTCCTTAAATGGGTCGAAGCACCACCTCCTATGGGAGGCGGTGGTGGTCCGGGTTGGTGCGCTGAACATATCAAGGCAATTGTGAACATCGGTCCGTCATTTCTTGGTGTTCCGAAGGCTGTTAGCAATATACTCTCCGCCGAGGGCAAAGACGTTGCTATTTCAGGTTAGCTTATATCGGTTTATTAAACGACATTACACATAAAATCAAAGTTAAATCACCATATTTTTATGGTTTTGGACTTTGTAGAGCAATGGCACCGGGAGTTTTGGATTCGGGTACTTTAGGGCTTCGAGCATTAGAGCATGTCATGCGAGTGTCTCGAACATGGGATTCCGTCGTGTCGTTGATGCCTAAAGGAGGAGAGACCATTTGGGGCAACATGGACTGGTCACCGGAAGACGAGCATGTTTGCGACTTCTCTAAGAAAAGATACTTTCGGTTATCTCTGAGTGACAATAATGTCAATAACAGCGATGCAAAGCAAGTTTTCCGAGTGAAAGATCCAATTAAGTATGGTAGAATTATCTCTTTTGGCAAGGCAGCTTCAATGTTACATTCTTCACAGCTTCCCACTGAAGTTTTAAAGGTATGATAATATTTACAGTATTCGAGTCTATAGTGGATCTCAAGTTGGTTTTCATTGTGTCGAAGATCTTATGGATACTAACATTTCGTTATTAGGAAATTTTGCACATGGGTGCATCCCGGAACTTTAACTCGTCATGGGGGGAAGCATGGACCGAGTATGACGAGATGAGCCGGGAAAGCATACGAAAAATCGGGGCGGCAGATAAAGCTTACACGGCAACAACTCTTTTTGATCTGTTACGTTTCGTGGCACCAAAAATGATGAATCGGGCTGAAGCTCATTTTTCGCACGGAATCGCAGACAATCTCGATGATCCTAAGTACAACCAGTACAAATACTGGTCTAATCCACCTGAAATAAAGTAAGTATATTTTGACACGGGTATGTATACTTTTGGTTTTGGGTAACATAGACTATATGCATCGTGTTTTTTCAGATTACCCAATGCTCCGAACATGGAGATATACTGCTCGTACGGTGTTGGAATCCCGACCGAAAGATCATACGTGTACAAGCTATCACCAAGCAATAGGTGCAAACGTATTCCTTACCAAATGGATACCTCGGTCGATGGAGAAGACGGTAGTTGCTTGAAAAGCGGAGTATATTTTGCGGACGGAGATGAGAGTGTACCAGTTTTAAGCGCTGGGTTCATGTGTGCTAAAGGTTGGAAAGGAAGAACTCGGTTTAATCCATCTGGTATCAATACATACGTACGTGAGTACCAGAACAAGCCGCCAACTGGTGGTATTAGGAGCACGGCACACGTTGACATAATGGGAAACATTGCTCTCATCGAAGACATACTACGTGTTGCAGCAGGAGCCACCGGAGAAGAGATCGGAGGCGATTAGATTTACTCGGATATATCGTGAATGTCCGAGAAGATAAATCTCCGGCTTTGAGTATATTCCGCGAGCTCGATTATGTTTATCATCATCAAATTAGACGTCTCCGTAACATCGAAAGAATATAGAGAACTTGCGAAAACCGAAATATAGATGGTGGTCAGGATCAGCTGAAATTGCAATGGGGAAGGTTTTGGCTGATGAAAGGTGCATACAAAATGGTAGTCTAATATCTTGTAGCTTATGCAGTAAAATAGTAATGGTAAAAAATTACGAATATTTTATTATTTTTATTTTTAAATATAAAATA
The DNA here is from genome assembly GCA_039519145.1 of Kokia cookei. NCBI lineage: Eukaryota > Viridiplantae > Streptophyta > Magnoliopsida > Malvales > Malvaceae > Kokia > Kokia cookei. Next base: position 39,895,718 of record CM076910.1, read on the forward strand.
AATATTTTTTATTTCGTATTTAAAGTTTTTCAATAATTTAGATATAAAAATATCTTTTTATATCATAAAAAAATTTAAAATTAATTTTAAAATTTTAAAAAATTCAAACTTATTCAAATAATTACAATTTCAAACTCGAATGCATTTAAATATTAACTACATTTTAATTGAATCAAATTAAATAAAAATTAACCGAAATTGAATCAAGAATTTGAATTTCGAGGACCATTTCTTTTCTCTCGACCTTAGTCGCGATTTTAATGAAAATAACGGTTGAGTCAAGATTAAAGTTTCAAAATAAAAAAGTATATGAATTAAAAATAATTAAATTAAATTTACAATTTATGCGATGATATTGTGACTAATATGAATTCGAGATTAAAATTTTAAAATTTGAATAGCACGAGTACTAAAATTGATCAAATTAAAACATAAGACAAATCCACTATGAACATAAAATAAGAATCTGAAAGCTACAAGGGCTAATACAAAATTTTGACCAAACTTCTAAAATAAAAATCCCGGGAAAACCAGAAAAGCCTCATTTCATCATAGAGGGAAAAGAAACCGCACAAGGCGGAGATGGACTATAGTTTAGCAGCGCTGAAACTTCTATGCGGTCAACTAAAAGACGCTCGAGGAACACCTTCACAAAATTCCTTAACCCTTGGCGGCATCCTCTTTCAACGTGTCTGGCTTCAGGTTCCTTTTCCCTTTCCCTTACAGTCAAATTCCCTTTCTTTTTTACCTTTCCTTCTTTACCTTTTTCTTTTTGAACTAGGGCGTTTTGGTTTCAAACGACGACGAAGATCGCCTGCTTCTAGACGATAGCACCGGCATCGTCGAGCTTAACCTCTCCGGTGATTTCCGTCAACGTCAATGGAAAACAGGTTTTTATTTTCGCCATTCTTTTTCCAATGGCGCCTTTTTTTTCTTATTATTATTTTTTTTTAATTTAAAAATTTCGCAGGGATGTATGTAATGGTGGTGGGAGGATACTTTGTACGTACGGATGATATTCCTGTTATTAAGGTACTTGAATTTCGCTTTTAATTTCTTCAATTTCATGTCATAAATTTTGTTTTCTGTCCTTTTTGTTAATTGCTAGTTTCTTAAGAGAGGAAAAGAGCAATGTAATCGCCAATTACTCGGATTTGACTCGAAAATATTAAAATTCGGAGTCCGAGTACGAGCTATTGAGCAAATCGAATTCAAGTATCTTCAGGTTTGAGCATAATTGATCTTTGCTTATATTTAACTTGTATTGAAAAACTTTAATCCTAATTTGAGTTTCAGCATAATCAAGAGTTTGATTTTTTTTTTAAATCGAGCTTGAGCTTGTGAACTTGATCAAGCTCAAGCAGAGCTTCAAGCTTAAAATTTTCGAGTAGAGCTCGGGTTCCTTACAGCTTTAAGTTTGCTCAGCTCGATTACACCCATACTAGTTTCCTCTATAAATTCTGATCAATCTTTTGTTTACTGCATCTATCTCAATTGAAATCATTAAAAAATCTGGAAATGGGAGTTAATATATTCTCAAAATATGCTTCAATCTCGTTTGCTGTAATAAGATGAAATATAGGTTTTTTTTCCCCTCTTTTCAACACTTTGATCATTGCTGTTATTAGGTTCATAAGATTGTTGATTTATCTCCATTTCCGGATCGAGAAGCGATGTGGTATCTCGAAGTTTTGGAAGCTTACGAACTTTTCTACCAGCCCCTCATTGAAGAATTCATATGAACTTATGAACTATTCATTTCTATGCCTGCTAGAATCACCCAAAAGGTTAGTTGAATGAGAGAACTTGACCGAGTTTTACGAATTCTATTGCTAGTTTTTACATGTTATCGGTAGCCAACTTTAGATTCTGCCATTGTTGACTGCAATAACATAGTTGAAACATGTTCTTTCTGGTTCCCATAGATTATAAATGATGGATTTTCTTTGCATTTGTAATAATATTTTTGTGATTCATTGGTATTTCGAGTTTGATTCTGTGTTAACTGATAATCCAAGAACCATGAACATGGAACTGAAATGTTGCTCCTTTGTCAATATCTGCTAGCATGATTTTTGTTAAATTATGTGACTAACAATGGGAAATGGTTCAAATTCTAAGGCTATTAGTCTCAAATTTTAGAGACTGCCATTGTTGACTGCTATAACATAGCTGAAGCATGTTCTTTTTCATTTCCATAGGTTATAAAGGATGGATTTTCTTGGCATTTATAATCATATTTAAGGACAATACGTGATTCATTGGTATATCGACTTCGATTCTCTCTTAACTGATAATCCGAGACCATTAACATGGAACTGAAATATTTCTTTATCTTTTTCTATCTTGGATTTTTGTTGAACTACGGGACTGATAATATGAAATGCTTCAAATTCTAATGCTATAGTTGACTGCAATTACATAGCTGAAGCATGTCCTTTCTTCTCATAGACTATAAAGGGTTAAAGTACCTCAGAGGTTCAAGTAGTATAGGGACGGGATCAAATTAGTTCCTCTGTTATTAAATGGGTAAATTTAGTCCTTTATACTAGAAACGGATGGAATTTTTAACAAAAAGATTAGTTTGCTCTTTGATCTAATATGTAATGGCTAGTTCGCTCATTTTTTAAGTAGAGAGGATAAAATGCAATCAAATTCTTAATATAATGATCTCCATTGTATTTTTTTTCAAACTCATAAATAGGAGGATAATGCGCTTCACTCGAACTCATGTTCTCTTATATTGATAATAATGTTCATGCTGATCGAGTCAAGATTCAATCGACACCTCTATGATATTTTTACCTTTAGAATATTTATTTTTATTTTTATGACTCGAAATTGTGATTGGAATGCAACTTTGATATGAAACGATTACTTATCAACATCGACGTTGTTTTCAAGTTTCAAAACCTAAAAACTCAAGCAATAGAAAATTTTGAAAAACCTCAAGGGCTCCAATAAAAGAATTATCTTTTATCCGTTCACAAGTCTTAAAACCTATAAAAGAAAAGGACCCCTTAACCACAATAAGCTTGGCATGTAGCACTTTGCACCTTAACAACAATAAGCTTGGCATGTAGCACTTAGCACTTAGTCTTATTGTTTTCAATCTTTTTCTACTTTTTTTATAGATCCGAAAATCTTACAGGTGAAATTATGATTTTTATCTTTACTTAATTTTGAAATTTAAGCCTACACTTTCGTTTTACATATTTAATTAATCTAAATAATTAGTACTATTAATTATTCTTATTAAAATATGGATGCGGATTTTTCATGGGAATTCTCTTTTTAACAAAAAAAAATATTCATATCATCTTATAATGATTATTTTTACGAAAAATTCATTTTAATGTTTCAATTGAAATAGATATTAATTATTTATATTAATTAATGACATTATAAAGTAAAGAGTAAATTATGCTCCATTGGCTTTTATAAAGAAAAACTTGATTGGCATCATTATTAAGGTTCGAATGTATTTAAACGCGTAATATCTTTATTTTTAATATCGGTTTGACCCGACTCGCTCAAAAAACTCATATTACTATTTAAGTCCCAAAAACAAGTCAATCTAGGTTGAGCTTGGGTCTTAAATGTTTAAACTTGAGCTTGACCAATGTTTTAAACATGCTTATTTTTTTTATCCCAAACTTATTTTTTGAGCCTATAATTTTGTCAAAATTCTCTAAAAATTCAGATAAGACTTCGAATCTAGACAGTTAGACCAACCCTTAAGCAAGTTTAGTTATGATTAGTTTAAGATTTGTATCAACATAGGGTTAAATTTTCTAAAAAAATGTATAAGGATTAAATCTTAAATTTGAGCATGATAGAAGGATCAAAATTGAAATTTGACCAAAGTTCATCACAAAAATGAAAATAAATAAGCCACGAATCTAATTCTAAGCCACAAAATAAATACTGAAAGGTCATTTTCGCTTTAATAAAACAAAACAAAAAAAAAACTAACTTAAATTTTTTAAAATAAAAATCGATTTATAGTTTAATCTAAAAAACCAGATTATCTGTTAACGAGAAAAAAACACCAATGGCGCTAACTCCTCCTCCTCCGCCAAATCTTGTCCAACTTTCAGTTAAATCTTCATCATCTCCTTGTCTATCACCGTCCGTACATTACCTTCTCTTCGGTTCTCCATGCTCCAAAGCTTCCCCGTTTCTGCTTCAAAAGAGCGGGCTTCCGCTGCTTCCCGTCGCGGTGAAACCTTCTTCTTTGGAGCGGAAGATCAAGTGCTTTACTACAAGATCGTACACGAAAGAAGACCGTTTGAACGAGCCGGAAACATTTTCCGCCGAGGATGTCGCAGGCGGTGATGATGAAGACGGAGGGAGTGAAGATCTGGACTTTCAGCAAAACCATGGTTCTGCGGTTGCCTCGCAGAGAATTGGTTCGTCTTCCAGTGATTCACTCTCGCTTGGAATTCGTGAGCCTGTTTATGAGGTTTTTATTTCTTACCTTTTTCTTTATTATTGTAGGATAAGTAGAATTTTCCTTTTTTTTTTCGTTAAATTTTAATCTAAGAAGAAGAAGATAGTTGCAAACAATTATTTATCGTAAGATAAGTAGAATTTACTCTTTTTTCTCTTCATTCTCTCTTGCTTGTAATTCGTGAGCTTGTTTATGAGGTTATGATTATTACTTTTGTAGGATAAGTAGAATTTTACTCTCTTTTTTGTAATTTAATTTTTAATCTAAGAAGAAGAAGATAATTGCATGCTATTATGTATTGTAAGATAAGTAGAATTCTACGTTTTCTCATTAATTTTTTTCTCTCTTGCTCTTGCTGGGAATTCTTGATCCTGTTTTGAGGTTTCTATTTTTTATTTTCCTTTATTATTGTAAGATAAGTAAAATTTTACTTTTTTTTAAAATTAATTTTTAATCTAAGAAGTAAGAAGAAGAAGAAGACAGTTGCATGCAATTAGGTATTGTAAGATAAGTAGAATTTTTTTTTTTCATTATTATTTTTCTCTCTTTCTTATAATTCGTGAGCCTGTTTATGAGGTTTCTATTTCTTATTTTCCTTTATTATTGTAAGATAAGTAGAATTTTACCTTCTTTTTTTTTCCCTTTCATTAATTTTTAATCTAAGAAGACGACAGGTGCATGCAATTATGTATTTTAAGATAAGTAGAATATTACCTTTTTTCATTAACTTTTTTCTCTCTTGCTTGGAATTCGTGAGCCTGTTTATGAGAGACAGATGCATGCAATTAAGGTCTTATGTGTTAATTTTGGTTGACATTTGGTATTTTCTTTTTTTAATCTCTAAAGGTGCTAGAAGTGAAGTCAAATGGAGTAGTATCTACAAGGAAGATAAATCGACGTCAATTACTGAAATCAAGTGGTAATGTACTTTTCCTTTCTTATTTTGTTACTTGTTAAGCTTTACATGCAAGGAAAAGAAAATCTGTCTTTTATGTACTTATTTATTTCGGATTAATTATGTTTTTTTCTTTCCTCTTAGGTCTTCGTCCTAGAGATATCCGAAGTGTTGATCCATCATTGTTTTTGACAAACTCGGCGCCATCTATTCTGGTAACTGCCATTTGTGCTATTCTATCTCAAGCTTATTCTTTTATTTGCTATGCTTGGCTCTGAAGTATTGGCTTTGAGTATCATTTTGTTTACTTTGTTTGCTTTTATTTCTGTCTAAAATGGTCTTGCGAACTCATTTTTTCCTATTCCTTTTCTAAGGTACGAGAGCATGCAATTCTACTTAATCTGGGATCATTACAAGCAATAGCAATGCGAGACTGTGTTCTTATATTCGAATATAATCGGTAATCTTTGCATCTGTGCAAATTCGATTTCACTGTTTCATCTATTCGAACTGACATTGATGAACTTGTTGCACGTATTGACCATTTTTTAGTAAAGGCGGACAGGCTTTTATGGACACATTGTTGCCTCGACTGAATAACATGAATGGAGGGCCATGTATGCCATTTGAGCTTGAGGTTTGTGTCTTTATGAGGACCCTTTCTATTATATGCTGATGAATGAGGTGATTTGTGTGGTGGCCACTGATTTGAGGCTGTAATTTTAGACATCTGTACTTTTTGAGAGACATTTGGTGTGGTACTTTCAGGTTGTTGAAGCAGCATTACTTTCAAGAACACAGCGTTTGGAGCAGAGACTGATGGATTTAGAACCTCGTGTGAGTATGGAAACATAGTGAGTATTTTGTTTTTTTTTTTCTTTATTTCTTTCACTTTCTTCTCTGTCACAAGCTGTATGGTGAATTGAGAAAGTCCTTATAAAGCTGCAGCCCATCAATCTTTTGGACATTTTCTACAGTGGTTGCAAGCAAATTTCAGTAACAAATGATTTCAAGTTCCAAGTGAACCTATACTAGAAAAGAACTGCTGATTCATGTTTATAGGCTCCTTCCTTTTTTGTCATTTATTTATTTATCTTTTCTCTCTCTTGTCTCTCACAGGCTTAAAAACTCATTGGCCTTCTTGTTAAAATGACTATCAAAAACATTTGAGAAATATGCTTTATCAGCCATTTTTGGTGCCTTCTAGATGTTACAAACTGTCCTATTCCCCACTCAGATGCAAATGAACCAAGTTGCTCCTGATCAGCTAGAAACTTGTCTTGTAAATGCTGCCTTTTGTTGTTCATCATGAAATCTAATAAACAATTTTAAACTTGATCATTCTGTTAAATAAGGCAAGTTTAAGAAGAGGGTGTTAAGCATTAAGCTTGTTTATGCCAATGATTATTAACTTGTGTACAACTAAATTATAGGCCCATTTAGACTATATGTACACAGATGCGATATTCTTTTATTGAGCCTATTTGTGCGTATTGGATGCCTAAGATCCTTGTAAAACTTCTTAATTTCATGAATGAACTCAGACTTGAGTTTTATGCAGAAGCTTGTTATTTCTGTTTAAAACAAATTTTACAAAGCCTAATTATGTAAAGAGTCAAACTCATGCCTGATAAAAGCTTTAATAAGTAAGCTTATTTAGATAGGGCTTGACTCATGAGATGGTTGTCTTGCTCATTCAGATGTCTTGTTTTGCAGTATCATCAGTTACTCTAAGCATTCCTTAGAAAGTTATAATTCTAACTGTTCTCGGACAGTATATTTGATAAATTTGAAATTTATGTGTTTGCTTGAAGTTATGGTTATACGCCTAAACATTTCGCTATTTTCACTGTGATTAATCTAGAACTTACAAGTTTGTACCTTGAGTACCTACAGTGTCATTATGTGATTAGCGCTCTTTCATATGTGTAGGTTCAAGCTCTTCTCGAAGAGTTGCCTAAAAAATTAACCGCTGACATATTGGAACAACTTCGTATCAGCAAGCAGACTTTGGTATATGACTTTACAAAAATATTGACTAGTTGCATAATAATAAATGGTTAAATGTCTTTTTTAGTTTATTATTATTATTATTATTTTCCTTTTGTTTTATCATGCTAGGTTGAATTGTGTTCAAGAGCTGGGGCGCTTAGACAAATGCTGCTTGATCTTTTGGAGGACCCCCATGAAATACGTCGAATATGTATTATGGGAAGAAACTGTACTTTGAAAAGGGGAACTGATGACATGGAATGTTCTCTACCCTTAGAAAAGTTGATTGCTGAAGGTAAACTCTTCTAATCAATCTCAGTTATGATGTGTTCTTCTTTAACACAAGTTCTAATTTGGATTGATTTGGTCTTTTTTGCAGAAGAGGAGGAAGAGATCGAGATGCTTTTGGAGAATTATCTTCAAAGGTTTTTCCTTTTGTTCCTTTTATATGCTTAGTTTTTCTATTCTTGAAGGTCTCCAAGTTCGGTTGCAAGAGCTTTTCAAAAGTCGAAGTTATCAATGCTATGAACAAGGCATAAACTAAATAAGGAAGTTGTATTTTGAGGTTTGGTTTAACACAAAGGAATAAACATATTTTCTTAGAAGTGGCCTGACTGTTTGTTTTGTTTTCACTGGCCGGGCAGAAAGGCTTACATCTTAAACAAACTGCTTCCGTTATTTGTTTGTGGGAACATTGTGTTTTCAATGGCTATACTAGAACAAGGCATAAACTAAATAAAGAAGTTGTATTTTGAGGTTTGGTTTAACACAAAGGAATAAACATATTTTCTTAGAAGTGGTCTGAATGTTTGTTTCGTTTTCACTGGCCTGGCAGAAAGGCTTACATCTAAAACAAACTGCTTCCGTTATTTGTTTGTGGGAACATTGTGTTTTCAATGGCTATAACTAGAACAAGGCATAAACTAAATAAGGAAGTTGTATTTTGAGGTTTGGTTTAACACAAAGGAATAAACATATTTTCTTAGAAGTGGCCTGACTGTTTGTTTCGTTTTCACCGGCCGGGCAGAAAGGCTTACATCTTAACAAAACTGCTTCCGTTATTTGTTTGCGGGAACATTGTGTTTTCAATGGCTATAACTAATTACAGTTTATTATTGCATCTGCAGATGTGAATCTTGCCATGGTCAGGCAGAAAGGCTTCTTGATTCTGCAAAAGAAATGGAAGATTCTATTTCTGTCAACTTAAGGTCTGAATGAATTTTGAATTTCTTTGGTTTTCAGCACCACCATTTCATTTTGGGTTTTCTCAATGCTTTATCCTCCAAAATCCCATGTTCCTCTTATGTGTGATCTTTGACGATTTGAATTTTCAGATCGGTTTCTAGTTTATCTTCCATTTGCATCTGAATCCACAATCCTTTTTAACTAATGAAATAGGGTTTTTAATTATATTTATCAGCTCTCGAAGGCTTGAGGTAAGCAAAGTGGAACTACTTCTTCAGGTTGGGACATTTTGCGTGGCAGTTGGGGCTCTAGTAGCAGGTTTGTCATTCCACCCTCCACGAAAAATACAAAAAGCCAAAACCTCTATTGATTGACATGTAGGAATTCCATAAGGCACGGTAACCTAGTTGCTACAATTTGTGCAGCCCGAATCTGAAACAGCTTGAACCTTGAAATGATACGAACTCTAAACTAACCCGAATCTTCAATGATCTGAACTCAAGGTATCTTGAAATTTTTAAAATCTGAAATGATCTGACCCAAAATAATGCTATCCAGAACCAATCTGGTCCACCCAACTAACAGATCTATTGTAAATCTACGATGCCACGAATCATGAATCAATAGGATTCTTAATCATCGTGGTTTTTATGTTCAAGTACAATTGTAGCATAGTTCATCGATTTATCACATGAAATATGGTGATAGTTATGTTTTTCCGCATATTTCAAGGGGGCTCAAGATTGTACTTGCTGTTTTTTCAGGTATATTCGGCATGAACTTGAAGTCCTACCTTGAGTATCATATGGTATGTCTTGTTCATAAAACAAATTTCAAACACTCGGTTTCTTAATGCTTAATTCATTCCAGATTTCGACACGATTTTCACTTTCACCTCGCTAACTTACTCGATTCGTTTTGCAGTTCGCCTTTTGGGTAACCACAGCGGGGATTATCGTTGGTGGTGTCGTGGCGTTTTTCCTCATTTATTCGTATCTGAGAGCTAGGAGAATTCTTTAATTTAGGTAAGTTGTGAATCACCTTAATAAGTTAAAAACTAGTTGCCATTTTAGAACTTAAACTAGGAAATTGTTAAACAGAAACAAATATATGTGTGTATGTTAAACTACTACTATTTCTTTTTTCGACTTTTTGTTAAACAGATTTGAAGCAAAATGGCCATTGCTAAACCTTACGGTTGTTTTAATGGTTTTGATATTTGAAATGAATTTTTTATATGAAAAAGAAAATACAATATGACTTATTTTAATTGGTGCAATTAAGCAATACATTAAGCATAACTTAATGGAAATTAAAGAGATACCTTTTGAAGGCATTTTTTTTTCATGCAAATAAAATTATCATGGAAGCTTCTGCATTAAAAGTTGAATTGCGTTATTTCATGCACGTTAAATTAAATAGCAAGTTGGTCTTTCTATTAAAATTTTTATTTATTTTTATTGATAAAAATTGATGTATTTAATTAAATAAACATACACTAATACATGATATGTCACATGTTATTTTTACTTTATAAGCTAATGTAATTGAATTAAATTACTTTTCTTAAATAAATAAAATAAAATGCAATATGATTTTTTTGAAAAAAAAAATGCAATCTGATTTTTTATAAAAGGTTGTTGATAATATTTTTATTGCTTGAGTTCTAAAAAGGGTAAATGATGCTGATAATCACATATGTAAGATTCCCATTATAATATTCTCACATTCTCCATCTAAAAGATGTTAAAATTCCAAAAGTAAACCCAAAGATACCACTAAAAATTGGCAAAACAAAGTATATTTTTTGCCACCCAACTTAATTTAGGGAAGTGTAAAGATATAGCACTTTGAGATCATATGAGAATTTGTAAAAATTTATATAAAAATCTTAAAAATCAAGTTTAAGATTAAATCAAAAAAAATTATTTAAGGTAAAAAGATTACTTTATTCCTTACCCAATCCCAATCCACCATAATTATTATTGTTGAATAACTAAATTTTATTTTTATTTTTATTTTTATAATTGAGAGCAAAAATAAACCCTTATTTTTTAACTTAAATTCAAGTAAGTCCCTAACATTTAATTTATACCTAAAACAAAACCTTTTAACATAAATTCGACATTAAACTTAAAACAAAAACTTGTTTAGATACGAATCAAGTTTAAATAAAAATAAAGAAGTTCTAGAAACTTTTAGCCAATGTAGTTTATGCCATTGCTAATAATAGTGAATCCCCCAAAACCTTTAACTTCACATGGCAGATGAATATTCAAGGGGAAGAAAATCACAATTGCATTGCACACCAAGCAGCCAAACACTAAGTGCAATGGTTCGTTTTCTGTGTCAATTTAGGTCTGCGTTTGCTACTGAAGCTCGAGCTCGAGTCTCGGTCCATGGCATTAGCGTGGATCAAGCAGTTCGTCAGGTTGATGTTGATTGCTATAAATACAAACTGGTGAGAATTGCAAATTCCAAAATCGTTGTCGTAAATGTGCTACAAAAGGAGTAGACCGGCAAGCATCAACATATTCGGAAGTAAAGCAACAGTGGTCCGGAGTTTATCCGTTGATGAACTGTTGTTGTTAATTGGCATCGCATTGACGATTTCGGTTTTTCCCGGTTCTTTAGTTGCGGAGACATTGACAGATAATGAACCTAATCATAAATACAGAAATGGATTCAATTGTTTGTAACTTGAAAGAGATTGCCTAAGCCATGTAGCAAGTCTGTGATTCGAATCTCAACATATGTAACCCCTTTTATCGTCAAACTACGTATCGTTCTGAATTGGCCGATTTATGGGATCGAGAAGATCGTTGCAGCATTGATTATTGTTCTTGTTGAGGGTCAATCTGCTCCTTCAAGAGAAGTCTTTGAAATATCATCTGTCGAGCAGCTGACCAGACCTCCAACAACCCATAGATATTGTCTCCTAGGGGAGGGTTTTGTCTCCCGTGCGCTGCCGACAGCTACCGTGCCGTGAGCGGCTGCCTTGCGGGCCTGACTGTATGCTAGCTCTGTGAACCAGGCCCGCAGGGCAACCATTCACGGCACGCTAGCTCTCGGCAGAGCATGGGACACAAAACCCACCACCAGGGAACAATACCTTCGGTTGTTGAAGGTCCAATCAGCTGTCCGGCGGATGATACTTCAAAAAATTTTCCCGAAGGAGCTGACCGACCCTCAACAGTTCTTAAGGCCGATTTTAGCAAGGAAAATTTAAACTTACAGTCATAGTTCGCCCATCCGATCCGTTGTTTTTCCAAATCGTAAACAAAGATTTTGTCTTTCAGAACAAGATCTGCAAAATGAAAGATAACCGGAACATTAGTCCGTATTGCAGATTTAGTGATCTAATCACCATTATAATTTCATGCACAAGGTAATCATACAGCTATAAACAACTAATCGTTTCATCGGAACGAAAACGAAACACTTTCCAGGAGTGCAAATTTCATGAAATCACGAAACTAATTACATTACATTACCTCCTAAAATTGTTATCTTTTGACCCTCGATTGTCGTAAAGCCAATGCACCAAACTGCAGAACCGCCCTATAAGAAACAAAGTTGCCTGTGTTAACGTAGCTACGATATAATAGGAAGAAAATATGATACGAGTGGAATTGAAATCTATATCGACTCACAATAGGATTCTGCTGGATAAGATAATCCTCGGGGTGTAAAATCAATGACGCACCACCGGCAAAGTTCAAACTAGCTTTGGGAAATATGCGATCAATGCTGAATAAAATGTTAACGTACTGTTAACAACGATAATCTAATACAATTCAACACTCGATGTTGACGAAACAAAATCAACCTGCCGGTGATTAGGTAGCATTGGTTTCCATGGGAAAGAACGGGGTGAACATGTTGTGAAACAGCATTATTGATCTGCAAGAGAATAATCGTAAATCGTTAAATTCGAGCTTAGTAATCATTTCATTAACCGGAAAGACGAGTATGGCAGGTCAATATTGAATCCAGCTTAGTACTTACAGCATCGATAAAAGCATTGTAAGCTTCATCGGCTAGGTAGGATAAAGTTGTTCCTGAATCAATTATTGCTCCATGGTTGATTGATGTTGAGAACACTGATGGGTCGATCGATAAAACTTGCCCTCCGACCGAAATGCTCCGCAAATCAAGATTATAGTGAGGCCTGAAATATTCCAATAGTAAAGAATGTACATTATCAAACAAGCAAAAAGGGGGTCAGTTTTTCCTTTTTTTCTCTCCAGATAACTGATAACCAAACAATGTCTTTCATTCTCGGGGAAACTTTTCGATAAAACATGAAAACCTGCAGAAATACTTTATTCTCTTCAGTATCGGGCGTAAGGACCTAGTGAAAACGGTGCTCCTCTGAAGTTCATACGACAGTACCGACCGATTAAAACATCATGTTTGATTACTATAGTTCCTCAACGAAAACACATGTTCTCGGTTTTGTGAATAATAAGGAACAACTACCATCCAGAATATCAAGGAAAGTGTATATATATAACTAACAACGAATTACCGAAGATATCATGTGACAAAAACTGACAGTTCCAAAACCCGGAAAAGGTGAAAAGACCATTCCGGGAACAATTTTAACATGCACCATAGATGAAAAACAGAACTACTGCAATGAGATGAATTGAGATTACATACATTGACGGGACAAGCGGAGCATAAACCAAATCCGGCTCCACGATCTCGCCGAAAACAAGTATACCGCCACCACCATCATTTCCTTTTAAGCAATGGGAAAATGTTCTTGGTGTTACTCGTTGAGATGAAAGCTGTGAGATTACGGACAAACTCTGTTGCCCGAACCCAAAGATTCCATCAACCGCTCTGTGCGAGTCCGTCAATTTTCCGGTGTGTAACATGCTACACCTGTTTTAAGTAAATTCTGGTTTAAAACATGATCGATATTGTAATATCGATGGTTTCAGTTTTACTCACCCGAACATGATGGAAGCTGTAGCATTGCCAATCCTGGATCCTGGGAGAATTGTACTGAAATGCAACAAATCCGATACGTAATAACCCGATGTTCCACTACCATCTCCATATTGAAATGTGTAACTGCATCGATCGCTCGAACCCGTACAGGTGGAATCCGACACTCGGATACCGGAACTACATCTTCGGTCTGAACATGAGACTAATGAAGCTGTTGATGAGCTTCCAGGATCAAAAAAATTAAGTGGAATCTGTAAAGCAAAATGGTATTTCAAGACGTTTTGTTTCCAACAATTATGAATGTAAAAGATCCAATTCATGAACATACATGCATGCATGCATACATACATACAAGGAAAACACGGTAGTTCAAGTCCCTTTGTTTCAATCAATTATGAATGTGAAAAAGCCAATTCAAGATCATGCATGCATGCATGCAAATACACATATAAGGAAAACATGGTAGCTCAAGTCCCTTCGTTTAAGTCAAAATTATGAATGTGAAAAAGCCAATTGAAGACCATAAATACGTACATACATACATACATATATAAAGGAAACATGGTAGCTCAAGTCCCTTTGTTTCAGTCAATTATGAATGCGAAAAGGCCAATTCAAGACTATACATGCATGCGCGCACGCACACAGACCCCTTAGTTTCAGTCAATTATGAATGTGAAAAGGCCACCTCAAGACCATACATACATGCATCCATACACACACATATATATACAAGGAAAACATGGTAGCTCAAGTCCCTTTTTTTCAGTCACTTATGAATGTGGAAATGCCAACTCAAGACCCTAAATACATGCATGCATTCACACAGATATAAGGAAAACATGGGTAGGTCAAGTCCCTTTGTTTCAATCAATTATGAATATTGAAAGGCCAATTCAAGACCATACACACACACACGTATATATACATGCATGCATACATACATACAAAAAGGAAAAGTGAAATATACTTTAAGTCCACTGGATTTAGGACAGCCATTGCAGGAATTACAGCCAACCCATAAAACATCACTCCCTGTATCAATCTGTACATTGAATTCCCTTGGAGGAGAACCTAATTGTAATTTTGTATAATATAGCCTAAAAAAATAATCAAAACAAAAATAAATAAATTAGTAAAAAAAATCAAATAACCAAACTTTTGAATCTAAATTTAGAAACCAATGATCCATAAAACCCAAAAATAAAATAAATTTAAAATTTTCGGTAAAATTTAAAATATATATATATATTTACCCAACGATAAACGGATCGTAGGTTCCTGAAACTGGAAAGCCCACGACACCAACCGACGAGGACTCCAACAACCTTCCATGCCTGAGTCTATCACGTTCTATCAGTTCACTCAGCTCGAGTTCAAGACTCGCCAAAGGAATGCTTCTCTCCAGTTTGAAAGTCGCCGGAAAACCACCCATTACCACCGCGGCCTCAGTAATCACCAACGTTATCACAACCCAGGCGCGAAAAACTGCCGCCATTTTTTTACCCTTTTCCCTTACAAAAAAATTATGTATATACGTAACACTATGTCTTTCCTTCTGATCTTCTCTCTAAAAACAATGGAAAATTCGAAACCGAAAATGGGAATTAAAATTTGAATTTTTTTAAGAGAATTTGGAGACAAAGACTGAGACACACAACACAACACAACACAACAGAGACACTATAATAACTGATGTTCTAGACATGGATTTTGTTACGTTGCATATTATATTTACATCATTGCGTATATATTTAGAAAATAAAAGGGTAAACTACACTCAATATCACTAAACTATTAGTAAATTTACTTTTTAGTCACTTAGCTTCAAAAAGTTACAAAATGATCCTTGAATTATTCAAAAGTTTTTGTTTTAGTTACTGGGATGTTACATTTTTTTAAGCTTGGCTAGTGAACTCTAAGTGATGATTCGATGATCGGTATGATGGATTAGTATCAATCGACGAGTAAAAGAACATACCTTAAAATTCCAAATTGATTTGACAATTAGCGTTAAAGATCTAATAAAAAATTTATTTGGATTTTATTTTGTAGATTTGTAACGTTCTAAGTTGTTTTAAAAAAGAAAAACTTAATTGTATAAGAGAAAGGGAATGAGAGCTTTTGATGGGTGCAAGTGATGTTAAAAGAAAAACTTTCGAATTGTTCAGTGACTATTTTATTATTTTTTAAAGTTGAGTGACCAAAATTTAAACTTACTAATAGTTTAATAAAGTTTGGTATAATTTACCAAAAATAAAATTATATTCGTAATATCAAATAATCATAAAATAAAATTAATATATATTTAAAAGTTTAAAAAATACGAAAGTAATGTACCATACTTTTAAATTTATCTCAGAGTTGCTTACATCAGACTTTCCCAACCAATCATTCTATTTAAACAATCCCTAAGCTTTAAAATATTTTAATTGAGTTCTCGAAATTTCGATATATAGCAATAAGGTCTTTCTATTAGTCTAAACATGAATTTAGTTAATAAAAGTAAGTTCGGATATGATGTGAAGTTATTAAAGATACACAAATCAAATTGCAAACTGGTATGTACCTATCGCTTAGACAATTTACGTGTTAAAAAAATTAGATGATATCATTAAAATTTAGGTAAATTAATCTCATTTAAATACGTAAAATCCAAGCTATTCATTTAGTAGGTATACATATGTTTACAATTTGATTCTCGTGTTATTTATGTTTATTCGCATTGTACCCAAATTGATATTTAACTCGTAAATTGATGACTAGACTAACAAAAGGATCCGATTGTTACAATATCTATACTTTGATAACTCGATTAGAATATTTTGAATCTAAATACTAGGACTAATTTATAATCTAAATCATAGTTTGAGGATGCCTAATTAAATCAACCTTTAGCATGTATAATATTTTCTCGGTGTCATCATCGTCATCATCGTTGTTGTTATTTTTATTATTTAATTCTTTATTTAGCTTCCGTGATAATTGATTGATCCTATATTTAGGGATCCTGAGATTCTTTTTGCTTTGTTCAAGCTTTTTATTACACTTTTCAAATATGTAATCATTTTTTAAATAAATAAATAACTTTTTGTGGACTTGAAATTCCTTTGTTATTAATCCTTTTTTTTTTTTTTTCAGGAAATAAATATAGAAAATTGCTTTTTTATTAAAATAATAAACTTAATTATAATTTCTTTAATATACAATTAATTGGTACAATTCATTTTAATTTGCTAGGTAATTAGGTATATTGAAGCAATGTGTACGTATTGATGTTAATCTTTCTTTTTCTTTTTACCCTTTTATATACATATTCGTTTATTCCAAATTATTATTTTATCTTTGTATATTTTACTTTTAAAATGATGCAATTCAAAAAATATTATTTAATAAATCTAAAGATATTTAAATAAGACATATTAGATTATTCTTTCATATTTATATGTCTAATACACCACATTTATTTAGCAATTCGGGGACAAAGTAAAATAATAGTGGCGCATTGAAAGTAGAGGCGGAGCGTAGTAGAAATCTAGGAGGATTATGATAAATTTTATTTTAATTTTTTGTAATTATTAAAATTTTTAATTAATAATGAAAAAATTTACACTCGGCCCTAAAAAATAATAAAAACTTTATTTAATCATTTTAAAATGATAAAATTATATTTTTAATATAATAAAAATATACGATTTAATTTCGACTTAAAAAAATTCAAACTCTACTGAATAAGAAATTAGTGATGGTCTTATTCCGCTTCATTTAGGGATAGCACCAAGAGGCAAGCAGGGTCTTAGCCCTCCGAAAATGTTAATTTTCTTTTGTAATATTAAAACGAATTGATGAAATAATAATGAATGGTTAAATTCCTAGATATCCCATCCTTAATTAAAATAACATAATGCACCATACAAAGAATTCATAAATCTGAATCCAACAAATGGTTCCAGTGGAAAAGAGGATATTGATCATCTTAGGAGTCTCGAGTTCGATTACTTGTGTGTGCCAAGTGCGTGTGCATTATCAAATGATTAAGAAAGTATGAACAGATACTAGCATGTAATCACACCAATATATTAAAAAAAATCATAAATTTCCATCTTTAAAAGCCTTAAATAAAAAATTTATTGATCAAACGATTCTTAAATTATGGTTGGTTGGTGTATTCTAAATTAGACTTTTTCATGAGTCGGATTACTTGTCCAGATTTAAAGGTTCGTTTGAAATTTGAGAGGATTTAAGTAAAAATATTAGGTTCGAACAACGAGTTTAGACAAAAAAAGACCTATTTAAAATATGGTTCGAGCTCATGCTTCAACATTCAAGGCCCGAACCCGATCCAGTCCAACCTATTTTTAAGTTTATAATACCTTATATTATGTCATTTTTATATATTATATAATTTAGAACATATTAAAAAAAATAAGTCTATACTAAATATATAACATTACTTCAATGTAAACATTAAAATAATGTTAAGATGACTATATAAAAAATTATTAAATATTAAATTAATATAATATACATATTTTTTAAAAATTTAAAAATAATTTGAATAAGTCTAAAATAGGCTTGGATTAGTTTTTTTGCAAATATAAACGAGTTTGGATAAACCTTTAGACCGGACCAAGTTCAGACAAATATAAAGCATTTTAATATCATGCTTAGGCCCGATCCGACTCATGAACACCTCTATACTAAATCATATAAAAAAAAGAAAATATGACGGATTTCCATATATTATTATCATAAAATAAAAATAAATTACCAATTTTGATTCACATCCGCCATACTATAAATATCCTACCTGCATAAATTAAAAAAAATCAATATTGTTTTAAAATTTTAAACTTACATATTAACTAAATGTTTTCTTATCTCAATTTCAAGGTTTTTTTATTTTATTTTTTTATTATTAGTGTTATTATGTTGTTATATTATGTTATTTACCCACGTAAATCTTTTATAAGGAAAATGTTCAAATCAGAATGATAAGAAGGAAATAGATTATTATTGGTGATTAGAGGTGCTCATTGGTCGGATTAGATCGGGCCTAAGTATGATATTAACATATTTTATATTTGTATAAATTTAATCCGACTTAAAATCTGAACTTAAAATCTTACCAAAATCTATTCATATTTACAAAAGATTAGTCCAAACCCATTTTAAGTTTGCTTATATTATTTTTTTTAAAGTATTTATTTTAATTTATTTTAATATTTAATATTTTTATATATTTTTATTTTTTGAATTTTTTTCCGTAGGAAAAGAAACAGCATTACATGAAAACAATAAAATTAAGCAACTTTGGTGATGAAGTAATTATCTAACTGTAGAATCTCTTGAACCGAGGTTGGGGTTATTCGAATAATGCCAGTCTCAAAGGATTATCATAAACACATTTTGCTATTTATTGAATTTTTTATATAGTCATCTTAACATTATTTTAATGTTTACATTAGAGTAGTATTATATATTTAATATATGTTAATTTTTTTAATGTATTCTAAATTACATAATATATAAAAATAACATAATATAAAGCATTATAAACTTAAAAATGGGTGGAGTTGGGCTGGACTCGAGCCTTGAAAGTTCAAGCCCAAGCTCGACCCATATTTTAAACGGACTTATTTTTTTGTCCAAGCTCATTTTTCAGACCTAATATTTTTGTCCAAATCATCTCAAATTTTAAGCGGGCCTTCAAACTTGGACGGATAACCCAACTTATGATCAAGTCTACCGGTCACCGTACATGTAATTAATTTTTATTGCAATTTAACTTTATTAAATTGTTTAATAGTTTTAAATTTTAAAAATTTAAAATTATATTACATTTAAAAAGGTATTTACATAATAATTCTTTAAACAAATTTAAAAATGTTTATAAAAATAAGTTTAAATTTTTTTAAACATTTGAACAAACATATTTTAAAACAATTTGTTTAAACCATTAAAAAAATATAATTAAAACTCCGCATTTCCATTTTTTGAAATTATTTATATTTCTAAATGAGTATTCAATAAAAATAAATCTTGTTAAAAAGTCGTTTTTAATTAAAAAAAAAACCTGTATAATAAATTATATAAAACATTGTAAAAATAATTATATTTTATATTAAATTTAAACAGGTTTAACTTTATTCAAATAAAAATAAAAAAAATTATTTAATAATTATAATTAAATATGACATTTTAAATTTTAAAAAAAGTATTTACATTTATAAATTCAATAAAAATAAAATTATTCTAAAATTAATTTAAATTTAAAACCTGTATAATAAAATTTTCAAAACATTAAAAAAATAATTATATTTCGTATTAAATTTAAGCACTTTTTTTTTTTTACTTTATTTAAATGAAAATTTCATAATTTTTTATTTTAAAAATTTTAAAACTTCATTTAAACATTAAATATATTTTAATTGATATAGACATCATTAACCTGTGCATCCGAGAATAAAAACTAATTTTTTATATGTTTAATAATTTCTTTCCATTTTAATAATTCTTATAATATATATTTAGATTTTACATATTTTTTTGATTTTTTTATATATTTTTATAATTAAAATATTTATAATATTAGTTTTTTAACGGTTAATTTAAAATTTTATGTATTTTTTTTCTAATTTGAAACTCAGGTTTTTCTATTTAAGGTGTATATTTCAATTATTTTTCTTAATTAAAAAAAAAAAAAGCCTGAGATTTTCTCTTGCTCTTAGACCAAAGCCTCCGTTTCTACTTTGTAAATTCCTTTTCAATGGAGGTCCGGCAAATCTAAAACCCACATAGCAACCCGTTTTTTGTATTCCCTTCTTTTGTTCCCTCAATAATGGACTCTCCTAACCCGCCTTCAATGCGGGTTTTGACCCGCCCACCTCTGTCACCTTTACCCACTTCTTCTTCTCCTTATTCTTCGAATCCCCCGCCTCCAACGCCGTCGTTTCCCCGTTCTGTCGACGGCGTCGTGGTGGTGGGCTTCGTATCTCGGAGACCCGACGACTGTTCCCAGCTCATTAACCGGGTTGTAGACTCCAACGTGTTCGGGTCAGGTCAGATGGACCGGGTTTTGTCTATCGACAAGGATGAACTTAAGGATTGGTTTAAGTATAGGAGAATTAGTTACTTTCATGAGGAAGATAAAGGGATTTTGTTCTTACAGTTTTCTTCAAATGGGTGCCCGGTTTTTGATGGGTCATTGAGTTCCGGGTCGGATTTTGATGGGGTTTTGGAGGAACGGGAGTTCGGGGATCTTCAAGGCTTGCTTTTTATGTTCTCTGTAAGTTTTAAATTGGTGTATCTTATTCAATTAAAAGCATTAGTTTTTAGTTTAGATTTTAGAATTTGATTGTGGTACTGAATATATAGTTTCAAGTACTGAATTAACTGAATTCAAGATTAAGCCTTCTTTTTAATGTTATGTACTTTGTATTAGTTGAAATTGAGTGTCTGTGCCTGTGCTTGCATTAAATATACTCACAATTTTAGCTTAATCTTGACATTAAATTCCTTAATTATGAGTTAAGAACATAAATTTGAGATCATTGAGGCCAGCAATACTTACCAAAAACGGGAATTTTGTTGTGGCATTTCAATATCAGTGTGTTAATAATCTGGCATTAAAACTTTTCTTTTTGAAGTCTATTTGATTACCATTTTGTCTTACATGATAGTAGTATGGGCAATTGGAAACTTGATACTATGTTAAAAACCCTATTAGAAAGCATATTGTTGAATGCTTACTAATAGTTGATATGTCTGTGATTAACTCGATTAGCAATGCAGGTCTGCCATATAATCATATATATTCAGGAGGGATCTTGCTTTGATACTCAAAATTTGAAAAAATTTCGGGTGTTGCAAGCTGCTAAGCATGCATTAATCCCATATGTGAAATCTCAAACAACACCACCATTGCCGTCAAGGCCTCATTCTTCTTCGTCTTCTCGCCCTTCAGCAACAGCAATTGCTGCCAACACTTCTCCAGGTGGAAGTGGTGGCATGTTGGGACGAAATGCTTCAGCTATCTCTCTCATGTTAGGTTTAGGTTCCTATACTTCTTTGTTTCCGGGTCAGTGTACTCCAGTGATGCTATTTGTTTTTGTTGATGACTTCTCTGATGTACCAAATTCTAGTGCTAATAGTAGTGAAGAGTCAGTAAAGGCACCCTCACTTAATCATGCTTCCAGTTCAAGCAGTTTAGCAAAGCCAACCTTGCCTATGAAAGGTTCTGCTTCTGTAGTAGTGTTAGCACGTCCTGCAAGTAAATCGGAAGGTGGTTTTCGGAAGAAGCTGCAGTCATCCCTTGAGGCACAGATCCGTTTTTTAATTAAGAAATGTCGAACACTCTCAGGTTCAGAAGGCAGCCATGGGGGGTCAAGAAGTGGGAGTGTTTCAAATTCAGCTCCTCTATTTTCGCTTGATGCATCTAGGGCTGTTGTACTTCTTGACAAGTCAACATATAAGAGAAGGGAATCTCTGGAGTTCGCCATTGGTCTTGTGGAAGATGTTTTGAATGGAAAAGCAACGTCAGATTCGTTTTTGCTCGAAACTCATAGTAAGAGTTCAAACAAAGAGGATCTATCATCTTTGAAGGAATTTATCTACAGGCAGTCAGATATTTTGAGGGGAAGAGGGGGACTGGTTGCTAACACCAACAGTGGCCCTGCTGCTGGTGTTGGTAGTGTTGGTATGGTGGCTGTTGCTGCCGCTGCCGCTGCTGCCTCGACTGCCTCAGCCACCTCTGCGAAGACTTTGACCACGCCTGAACTCCCAACTTTAGATATATGGCTGTCTTCTAGTCATCTTATTCTACACGGGCTGCTCTCTGCAAAGCGTAAGTGTATAGATGAAACTGAAATTGGTAAAAGAAAACCTCGTCGAGGTACCATTGCTGGGCAGAGTGAAGGGCTTGCTTCTAGAAGCAGTGAATCTCTAGATATTGCAGTTTCATGGTTAGAAAGTGGTAAAGGGCTTAACACAAAGTTCTCTAGTTTGTGGTGTGAAAGGGCCCTTCCAGCTGCAAAAGATATTTATTTGAAAGACTTGCCTGCTTGTTATCCCACATCACAGCATGAAGCTCATTTAGAAAAGGCTTTGCATGCTTTTCACTCGATGGTGAGGGGACCTGCAGTGGAACTTTTTGCAAAGAAGCTGGAGGAAGAATGCACATCAATGTGGAAATCTGGAAGGCAACTTTGTGATGCTGTTAGTTTAACTGGAAAACCATGTTTGCACCAAAGACATGATCTTCAGACCGATGAGTTGCCTTCAGGAACTTTGACGAAGCCTCATTCAAGTGGATATGTCTTTCTTCATGCTTGTGCTTGTGGTCGAACACGGCGATTGCGATCTGATCCTTTTGATTTTGAATCGGCAAACATTACCTCCCATTGCTTTCCTGATTGTGATAAGCTTCTGTCAGCGCTACAGCTACCAGAAGTAAGTAGCAAAGGACCAATTCAGCCATCTTCTTGGAGTTTGATTCGTATTGGCAGTTCAAGGTACTATGAACCTTCTAAAGGCTTACTTCAGAGTGGGTTCAGTGCCACTGAGAAGTTCCTTTTAAAGTGGAGAATATTTTTAGAGAAACAGAAAACCCCAAATGGCTTATCAACAAGAACTATGCAACTAGGTTCTGTGGGTAGGTCAAGCAGCGATTATAAGGCTGAGTTCAATGCTGATGTTCAGTTAAAGAAGGCTAGTTCCACAGAGTGCTGTTCTGGAGAAATGGAGACTGCTGTTGAAAATCCAAGAAAACCCTTGGAAATCAGCAAGTTCAATGGTAACAAGATCAGTTTTGGTAGAGGCCTTCCCAATTTCACAATGAAAAAACCTTTTTCAGAAGTTGTTGCTGGATCAGCAGCTACAGATTCAGGATTCCCTCCTCTTCAGCAGAGGAAACAACCTTTATTGGGGTCAGAAAAAGGAATAAAGAAAAAAAAGGCAAGTGCTGTGAGTTTGGAAGGGGCTCATGCAACTGTTGATCAAGGATCTCAAAAACCCATAAAGATGTCTGTTATGCAGAACATGAATCAAGTAAGTTCTGATGGTAGTGCACCTGCAGATAGTGACCCTTTTCTACGAATAGGCAGTAATTTTGTTCCTGTGAATGTGAGCAATGACGAAAAGGCAAAACCAAACTCCAGCACGAAGCATGTGATGGCATATGTTGGTTTTGAGCATGAATGCCCTCATGGCCATCGTTTCTTATTGAACCCAGAGCATCTCAATCAACTTGGGCCTCCATATTCATTGTTTGAAGAATCTCATACTGCTTGTTCTGTGGAAGTTTCAGACCTTACAGCAGCAGATTCTTCAAAGTTGAGGAAGAATGGTGGGCAGGGTAAAGTTCATCTGAATACAAATGGTGTTATTGCTGCTGCTGCTCCTGTAAACAAGGTGAAAAACAAGGATGAGGCAAAAAAGGTGGTGGCAAATAGTAATGTCTTTAAAGATGGGCTGACGCAACTTTCTATGCCTGAGGATCATAATAAGACACCTGTGAATGCAGCAGGTGTGCCTGTCGCTGGAAAAGACCTTGAAAAAGGCTTCCATGCTGTTAGCCTTGATGATAGTGGATCCACTTACTCCATGTTGAATAGAGATTTACCAATATACCTGAAGTGTCCGCACTGCAGGTCTTCCAGGAACAAAAAGGATCCGCCTAAGGTTAAGTTTGCTGGCACAATATCACAGCTTCAGCGAATTTTTGTGGTATGAGTCTCAAAAATCTTTCATGCTTTCCTTTAAACTTTCTTCAACTTGTTTGAAAAGTAGTGTGTCAATTTAATGGCCATATGCCCTGTTGATATGGAATCTAATAATTGCATGCCTGTTTGTTTCTCAGATGCTTGAAAATTTTGATCTGACATAATAACTTTTTGGCTTTAGTGA
The DNA here is from genome assembly GCA_039519145.1 of Kokia cookei. NCBI lineage: Eukaryota > Viridiplantae > Streptophyta > Magnoliopsida > Malvales > Malvaceae > Kokia > Kokia cookei. The sequence goes on from CM076910.1 coordinate 39,920,110, forward strand.
CATAATCTATATATTAAAATTTATAGTATCATCACTTAGGCTAGAAAGTAGATGCTTTTGGATACATTTAGGGTTCAGTAAATACTATATTTTGAGCATTTAATACCTAATTCATTTTCTGGGAACGATTGCTCTTAATTGTGATTCTGAAACTTAAATTAAGTTACGCCCAACTGATAGAAGTTTCTTCTACATTTTAGGTGATTACATGTTTAATATACCCATTTTTTTTTCGTAACCTTGAATTACAATGTGGCTAATCTGTAGAATCTGCTTCCAGGTCACACCTGCCTTTCCTGTTGTTCTGGCAACTTGTCCGGTTATACAATTTAAGGTATATCTCTCTTCCTCATGAATGAGCTTTACTTCCACAATTTATGATATTAAAATGATGTTTTTATTACTCCTGGTTAAACCTTACGTGCTTAAGGATTTAAACAGGGGCACTTATTTATTATGTTGTCAGCTGATTTTTTTACCTTTATTGACATCATGGCAACTTGATTATAATAAAGTGAAGCTTGATAGCTTCTATGGCATGGATTTGTCTTGTGAATGAAGCATCTTAAGCTTAAATATGCTTTTCCTAAGCTATCAGTGATATTTTTGCTATTACTTCCTCTAAATTAATAGTAAGAATTTGTTGCAGGCATCTTGCTTGTCCACAACGGTTCCAGACCGTGAGCAAAAGTTGCAGTTCAGCCTTGGATGTAAAGTGCTCTTACCACCCGAGAGTTTTCTAATACTGAGACTGCCATTTATGTATGGTGTAGAACTGGATGATAAAAGTGTGCATTCTCTGAATCCCTTCGAAGATAAACCCGAAGTTACTGGTTGGATTGTTAGGGGCACAACATTGCAACTTATGTCCAAAGGAAGTGGTCTCAATGAGGGATTTTATAAATAGTCGGAAGTCAAAGAATCTAGAATGTCTAAAATGGAGATCTACGAACCAATGATGAGTCCGCCGAGGCGGAGTTGTATGACCACCTCCATCTAGACTCAGGTGAGGTTCAGGCGTTCAGAAAGATTCTGACTAAACTGTTATTTTTTAATCTTTAATTTACAATTCGTTTTTAAAGTTTCCTAAAGAAAGATTTCTGTTTTTTTTATTTTTATTTTTATTTTTGAGCTAATTTTTCTAAAGCAGCGTGACTAAGTGAGTTAGAAAGCAAGTCAGCAAAAACGTGACGCTGCAACTACTTTTCTTTTTGAAGATGTTGCTGTCAAGTTAGAGCTTTAAGAGCCCGAAAGTTGTTCTCTTATAGCCGGTTGATGTTTCGGTTTTGAGTTTGGCTCCACCTAATGAGAGTTTTACTAGGTTTTAACATCCTTAAGTTAGTACTAGAGACTAAGATTGGAGCTTAATATGTAGAATGCGGATATCTCCTCTAGAATGATCTCACTGAAGTGTATGAAAATTATTTTCGGATATGTATTTGCAGGGCAACGATATTCATGCATTTGTAATTGGTGAAGTTGATAAGAAGGCAAGAGTAAATTGCAAATGTTTAGTCATTCTCAGGTATTTATTTACCCATCTTCCTTGTGAAAATGATAATTATTATCATTCTAAAATAGTTGAGCTTCATGTTAAACTTGTAACTTGGTCTTGTAGGTGGCTGGTGCTCTCAAGTGGAGCTTCCTGGTGATCGGTATGTTCTCTATATCCTTGTTTGCCTTTCTTTTGCCTATACTTTCAAAGATGAGTAGACACACACAGACAACCTGATTTTCTTTAGATAACTAGATCAAGTTTGGTTCTTTAAATGCATGAATGTGCTGAAATTGTATGGATAATGTATAGTTGTAGTGGATGATTGGGAATGGATTCCTATGTTACTCATTCTTGAGTCTGTCAGTTACGGTTATGTGTTCAATCTTTGAAAGTTCCTCCGTGTATTTGGACAGTCATATCCCATACCATTGTTCGAATATATGTCGGGACACGGATACTTAAAAGAAAAATAAAGACTTAGAAAGCAACATTGGTGGGTGGATGTTGCATTAATTAGGGAAGGCATAGTGATAAATTAAGCCCTTAATGTTTATATCTTTTGTCAATTTGGCCAATTCTTTTTTGAAGCTAAATTTGGCCGTAAACCTTTTAAAAATAGTTGAATTTTTGACCATTAACCTTTGAAACAGAAACAAATTGTTTTTTTAACGAAAATACTGACTAAAACTTTCAGTTTTTAAACATGGCAGCTCACATGGCCATCTGTGTATACCTCCATTTAAAAAAAAAAATTATGGACTTTATATATTTTTGGAATTTTGAATTTATGTTTTTTCAATATTTTATAAGTTTTAAATTATATTTTGACATGCTATATAAGATAAATAGTATCTTGTCAGCATGAAGTACACGTGTATTGTCAATATCGTTTAAAAAAATAATGTTTTAGTAAGCATTTTTGTTAAAAAAAAAAAAGAAGCAATTTGATTATTTTTGAAAGGTTAATTATCAAATTTAGCTCAAAAAACTAAATTTATCATTATGCCATTACAGAACTAGTTTTTGTTTTACAGCTTATGTTATCTTCCATTTTTCACATAATGAGAACTAAAATATTAGAAAAGGGTATTTATATCGTTCTTGTTCTTCATGATATCATGTACTATATCTTTGTTTATTACATGCTTTGATTTAGAGTAGTCTTATTGCAGCTTGGTGGTTGGATTGGTCTTTGGCCTTCAAGCATGCTGTGTTGATTTCTCGCTTTTTCGTTTCTTTTTTGGAGCTTGAAGAATAGACCTTGGAACGATGGAACAACTTCAAAAAATCCCATTGCATGCACCTGTTTTTGATGCTTGAGGAAACCGGAAATGTCATGGTGGAGGAGTTTCATTGTTGTAGACAAGGTGTTGGTCATTTTGCCTGAAAGAAAGAAGAAGAAGAAGAAGAAGAAGAAGAAGATAGAAGCTTGTGTTAAACCCCTGTTCATTTATTCCACCCCCCAAAAAACAAGGTATAAATAGGGCTATTCAGAAACAAAAATGTGCAAACGGGCAGAATGACACACACCCCTAAGCTGACCCTACTGAAAATATTAGAAAAATCAGTCCAATTCGGTTACATTTTTTTTTTTTTTTTTTTTCCATATAAATGGATTTTTTTTAATCTTATTTTGAATATTATGTTATTACTTTTGAACATTATTTACTGAAGTTTTAAACTTAGCCCTCAATCTTTAACATTATTACTTTTGAACATTATTTAGTGAAGTTTTAGCAGTGGATTATTTTTTATTTTCAAAAACTATTCAATTATCATGGTTCGGATAGCTTTTTGTTGTTTTTTGGGCCCTAGGCTTATTTATTTATTGAAATGTGTAAAATCGGTTTTTTATGGATTCAATTTGATATTTTACCGATTAAATTGATTTTTGTATTGGTTTGGTTAATACTTGTTTTTTTCTTTTTTATATTCGTTTTATTATTTATTTTTGGGGTTTGTAATTGTCTTTTTCAACAATGTTGTTTCTAAAGTTTGAATCCAATTCTCTCGTTCAAATGCAATGTGTCTTATTATTGCACTCAATATTTATCGATAAATGCTCAGTTTTAATATACTTTTTCTAATCGGATAGACAATTGATTTTATGTTCAAACGATTGAACTACACTCAAAATTTGAGGTTCAAGGCTTTATTTGATTTCAATAGAGTCGTCTTATAAAGTTTGAGCTTGATTCGAGTGAAAGAGATACACATCCAGATTTATTTTGGGTTAAATTTTGCTTTTAGTTCTTGTAATTAGTAAAAGTTATGGATTTAATCATTTATACCTTTATTTGGTCATTTCTAGTATCTCTATTTTTCAAATTTTAAAATTTTAGTCCTCGCAAAACAATAATTGTTAAATACGTTAAGTGAAGTTATGCTATTTTTAAAATCTGATGCGCCAAACATATTATCATATGCGTAATGTAATGTCAGCTTATTATTTTCATATATTAGTTACTAAAAATCTAATTAATGGATTACTAATTGTCATTTGTGTTAAGACTGAAATTTTAAAATTCGAAAAGTATAGGGACTCGAAATGATCTAATTGGAGAAAATGGACTAAATCTACAAATGTATGCATAGTACAAGGGTAATAATTGAATTTAACTAAACAAATTTAATTGTTACTATTTGGGTCAGGATTAAAATTTTAAATTTTAAAAAGTACATGAACTAAAATTTACCGAGTACAAAAACTAAAATTGATCAAGTAAAAATGCAAAAGACTACATATACAACTTTTGCTAACTACAGAAGCTAATAGTATCATTTAGCCTTTAACTTTGATTTTTAAAAGTTTTGATATAACCATTTGAATTTATTTTATAACAATTATTTAAAAAGGATACACACTCAGATTGAACGAAGACAAATGCACATCCGGATTTATCTCATTTGGGATGAACTTGGACGTACATTTGCCCAAATTCATTCTTATTCACTTTTAAATAAATTTATAATTTGTAATTAAAAAAATATATCAAAAAATAGTAAGCTCAAAATCTATATAATAACAAAATATTGGTATATAAAATTTATTTAAATATAAAATATTTTAAACATCATTTTCATATAAAAATATTCAAACACGATATGTATTCACGAAATATTGGATTTTTTTTTTAATATTCCTCTGATAAGCTATGAGAAAATAATTCATAATCATCTTCCTATTCTTTTTCTAAAAAGGTAAATATATTTTTTACACTTGAGTTCGGTTTCGATGTTTAAATTAAAACTTTAATTTCTTTTAAATTAATTCTTAAATTTTGGCTTTCCTCGTACATTTTAGTCTATTTTGTAATTCTGTTAAAATTGAATGATATGAACCTATCAAATTATTACACGTGATAGGTACATCGACTAATAAGGTGACATCTATGTCACGTGTTTGAACCTGATTGATTCAATCATCCTACAAAAATGGATTAACAATGGCGGATCCAAAAATACGACTTAGGGGGCAGGGGCGAAGTCATAAGCTTTTTTTTGAGGCGGAATTAAATTATATATTTTATGATAATAAAAATGTAATTTTTTTCATTTTAATAGCCTGTATCTTTATAATTTTTAGAGGATTAAATCAAAATTTTATCATTTTAGATAGGTCAAAGAGCAATTTTATCATTATTAATTTAAAATTTTATAAATTATAAAGGGATTAAATGAAAAAAAAAAATCATTTTGAAGGGTCGAGTCCTTGTCAGCTCTCCTTGGATCTTCCCTTATGGACTAAATTATGTGTAACAGGAACTAAATTTGAATACCAATCTAAACCCTAAAAAATATAAGTACCAATTTAAACATTGAAATTGAATTTAAGTACCCAAAAATATATTTCCCTTTTCAAGAATAAATAAATATTAAAGAAATTTGAAGGCCATCGCATTCTCTCTTTTTTTTTTCGAAAAAACAAGTTTTAATATATAAATAAAAGGAAAAATTGTTAAAAATTTGGGGAAGTGTTTTCTCAAGCTTGTTCACTATTCCACGCCTCCTTTATATATATATATATATATATCTTGTGAATATAATAAATAATATATATATAATCATGATACAATTGTCGATTAAATCTTAGCTCGATTGACATGGTTATTATTATTAGATATGGGTTCGAATGTGTTGAAATGTGTTATCCTCCTATTTATGAGTTAGGGAGGAGTTATGGATAGTTTTAGATATTGTGTCACAAAGAGCAGATATGATTAGAACCTATAAAAATAATTAAAATTTAATATAAAATATTATAGGAAAAAATTAATCTCTTTCATGATTTAGTGAAGTAAGAAATTTATTTATTTTTAAATAGTTAAATTAAATATGGATATAAGGAGCAAATGATTTCATTTCACCTTGAATTGAATCCTTAAAATCAAAGATTAAGATTGGAATAAAGTTAATTAATTGATTGAAATTAATTCATTTCATTTTGCTTGTCCAATGTCATCTTCATTGTTTTCAATCAGATGATAAGAGTTTTATGGTGGCAATAATTCAAGATCAAGGTTATAGATATTTTTCGAATTAGCTATTCTAACTCGAATTCGAATTTTTTTTTTTAAATTTTTTATATTCGTTTTACGGTTTATGTTAGGGTTCGTGGTTATTTCTCTCAACAATGTCGTTTTTAAAATTCGAATTTGAGTCCTCCCATTGAGAGTGCAATGTACCTCTTACTATTGTTTTCAATCACTTGTTGGTGATTTTTCTTTTTTTAAAGATGAAAATATCTTTATTTGACATTTAATCACAAAGAGGTTGATTACATATTAATCTTAACCATGGTATTATACAATCAACGTACTAAGAATAGTTGTCAAACATAAACATAGGATCGGAGAGGAAGCCGATCAGGGATGACGTTGGAAATTTTGTGTGACGGGCCGAAATAAAATTTTTAAAAAAATAAGGGGCTAAAGCTAAAATTTTAATTTAAATAATTAAATTATTGGAGGGGTCAAAAATGAAAACTTCTCGTCTAGCTAAAGCTAAAAAAGAGGATTATGCTGAATAATTTATACTTAAGAAGGACTAAAAGAGAAATTGTACCATTTACTTGACTGCCCCTTGCTTCCTCCATATTATTGTTTTTTTTACAGCAAACTGCTATTTTAATTTAATATGTTTTTATTAAATTTTTAAATAAAAATAATTTAACATATATTTTTAATATTTATATGGTTTTTATACTGATATAAATTACATAATATATAATATAACATAATTAAAAATATTAAAAATCTTTTTGACCAAACTTGTTACTCTAGTCTAATATTTCATCCAAACCCTTCTAAATATCGAATAAGATTTCAAGTTTAAACAACATTTCTAAAATCAAATTAATGGTTGAAATTGTCAAGTCACTGCTTTGTCGATTCGACCAATTTAATTAAAAAAATCATGAAATTATTAAAATATTAAAAAAATAATCAACAAGTCTTATATAAATTTACGATTCAATCGATCTAGTACCATTCACCGAATTAATACCTCAATCAATTCTCGATCGAATTAATTCGATGAATTGATTTATATTAAATATGAATTGATTTAAACAAATAATTCAATTTTTAAATAAATTTAATTTAAATTAACCCGATCCAATCCAACCCAAACGCGTTTCGCCTCATCCCAGATAGGATTTGGGAGCATTTATGAGCCACCAAATAAAATCATACACACAAAATAAAATTTTATGCATTTAACGGCTTTCAATTATTCGTCACATAATTTTGGACCCAACGAAGCTTCAATTATCTCTTTCAATCAATTTTGTTTCATTTTTATTCACTATCACACACTTTTTCACTGTCAAATCATTTTAATTTTATTTTCTTTTTCTTTTTAAATATTAATTAGGGAAATATTAAAATCTAGGGATAAAATATAGTTTTTGGCCCCTAAACTTAGTAACTAAGTCCAATTTAGTACCTGTAGTTTTTTTTATCCACTTTAGTATCTGAACTAAGTAACTAGATTCATTTTGTTCTCTAAACTTGAAAAATATAAAAGTTTGATGGTGTAACACTTAGAAACTATCCCACATCATCACTTGAAAATTATATTTTTTGGCTTTTAAACTTGACAACTAGGTTTACTTTGATATATGCACTTCTTCTATCCACTTTAGTACATAAAGTTGACAACTAAATTCATTCTGGTCCCTAAACTTGAAAATTAAAAAAATTATATAAAATTAAGGTGATGACGTGATACAATCTCAGAGTGTCACCTTCAATGTTCTAATGACCAAATCGGTGGTTGAACTAATCAGATGATTGGCTCTCGATTCAAATGCTAGACCGATAATACTTAGATAAGTAATTAAAAGAATTGTTAAAAATTTTCAATTCAACCCCTTTGTTTGGACTAATATACCGATCAGTTCTCAATCCAGCCAACAAATCCAATCATTCCAAGAACACTGGGCGCTTCATCAAATCTTGATAGAATTCAAATTTGGTTACCAAAGTAAACAAAAAAAAAAAAGTACCAAAGTGGACTTAATTGTCAAGTTTAGGGGCTAAAAATATATTATCCCTAAAAAAAGAACAAAAGTGATGCTTAGCTCTAATTATCAATTTTGGGAAATAATCAAACGGCTGAGATTTTGATATCATCATCATCATGTGTGTTGATGTTGAATCATGAATGTTGGTTGTTGACAGTGATTTGTGTGCTTAAGCTAAAACCGACCGTGAATTTGCTCTCATCATATCTCCCGTCGTATTTAAGCCATCTTCCAATTAAAACAACTAGGGATAAATTAATATTTAGTCCCTAAACTTGGCAAAAATTTTCACATTAATTCTTAAACTATTTTCACATTAGTCTAGTCTCGGTTTTTAGCAACTTTTCTCAAATTGGTTACTGAACTTGGATTTTGTTAAGGTATAATGACTTGTTACTTTAAAATCGTGTCACATAATTACTTAAAATTTTAAAAAAAATAAATAATATTTTTTTAATTCTCAGGTGAGGACATGGCACATCAGAGTGCTGCATCATTACTCCTAAATGAAATCCAAGTTCAGTATCAAATTGAAAAAAGTTTACCAAGTTCTAAAGTCAATCTGGATAAAAGTTCAAGATCTGAGTTGAAAAACACTAAATTTAAGGACTAAATGTTAGTTTAACCCAAACAATTAAATCACAATTTAGAAAAGTAATCATTCAGTAATCATGCATGTTGACGTTCATGTTGCTTGATTCTTCTGATCAATTATTGCCAAGTTGGATTGTTAGTTTCCGTACTTTTACAAAATTTGATATTTAATTCCTATATTTTAAAATTTAAAATTTTCTACTTTTTCAATTTTAAAACTTTAGTCTAATCATATAATGTGAGTAAGTTTGATGAAAAAAATTTAATGATGTTAATGATTGATTTTTTTAATAAGCACTAAATCTTGTTTTTTCCTCAAGGTATAGGGAATATATAGCATATTTTAATCAAAAATTAACATATAAATGCAACTTGATTGATCCATCAATTAATTAATATTTTTTTTGAATTATTTCATTATAAATTTTGATCGTATTTATTCTTTTTAATATAATATCTAGAACTACCCATAGCCCCTTCCAAACCTATAAATAGGAGGATAATGTATTTCAGCGCACTCGAACTCACGTCTTCTTCTATTGATAATAATATCTATATCAATTTAATTAATATTTAAATGGTATAAAATTTGTTTTTTTTCGTCTTTAATTATTAGCTCAAGTTTTTTCGCCACCACCCAAAGTTTAAAAATTATTGTTTATCCAAATATTATCAATTTTCAGCATTGAGAATCTCATGGTATATTCTAATGTTTATTTAAGTTATGTGGTTGACATTATAAAGTATTATTATGATATAATATAAGAAAATACGTCACCCTATATTTAATTTTTTGTGAACTTAATTTTTTTAAAAATAATTCCTTTTTTTATTTATTATTATAATTTATCGGATTTAAATGGAAATTAATAGATATATACAAGAGCGGATATAAAGGGATAAGTACAGCTTTAGCCCTCAAAATGGAAAATTTTTAATTTCAGATGATCAAATTATAAATTAATATTACATAAAATTTTACTTTGGTTCCTTCATAAAATGTAAAACATTCTATTTTAATTATGTCAAAAATAATAAAATTATAAATTTTATATTTAATCTTTTAAAAATTTATAATTAAATTTTGACTCCATTAAAAAAAAATTTAAATTCATCCCTGCATATAAACATTCAATATATATTTTTTAAATGATCGAATTATAAAAACTATGGATTCTCTAATATGTTAACTCAAATTCTTATTTAAAAATAAAAAAATAATAAAAAATGGCTATATTATTTTATTTATATATATATTAATGCCAACGGTGACTTACCGATTCTCCAACAGTCATGAAAATTAAAAGCATCAAATCAAGAATATGTAAATAATCTCGAACTCCTTTCTAAAAGGTAAAATAAAAGAAAAAAAAAAAACCAATTTATTCTAATTTTTCTCTCTCATGATAATTGTTATATAATATCTTGTCGAAATCATTTGTCTCGATTAAAGATGAGAGCACGCAGCTTGATCTATTAATGATTAAGAAGCTGCCTTGCTATCTAAGGAGTCTAAACAGTAAATAGTTGCTACATTCATTCAATAGATCATTTTCTTTATAAGTACTCGTATTCTACATGTATAACAGATGGACAAGTGTTAAATATGATTAAACTTACTTAGGGATCGCTTCATAAGACAACAAGTCTTTCAATCATATCTAAATGCACGTGTTGAAAGCCTATCATAACTCAATTGATTCCTTCTCCCAAATAAAATAATTATTCACTCCAGACATATAAAAGCAGAAGGGGTAGGTAGTGGCCTTGTCCTTCAATATGATAAATTTATCATTTAATCAATCAAATTTTTGTGAAATTACATATTAATATAATGATAAAATTACATTTTGACCTTTCAATAATTAATATTCATCTTTTATCCTTTAAAACTATTTCTAGCTTTGTCCCTTGTCTAAACTCTTTATGGTTGAGACTTAAAAATTCTCCCTAAAGTTCATTGCGAGACTTTCTATTCTTTTTCCAGAACTCTTGGAGCAACCATTTTATATGACTTTCAACACCATTATGTCAAGCATTAACACCGTTACACTCAGATATCTTTTTGAAAGACAATAGAAAAGTATAATAAATACATTGGATATTTAAAAATTTTACGATAAATATGAGGATAATACGCTTCAACGCACTCGAACTCACGTCCTTCTATATTGATAACAATGCTCATGCCAATCGAACTAAGACTCAATCGACTACATTTTAATGCATTTTTAAATTGCACTTCATTTTTATTTAGAAAAATTAACAAACATAATTACGTATAATACATCTGTATAAATATAACTGAAATAAATCATTATAAAATACAATTAAATTGATAATCAAGATATATCCGAACACATCTTAAATATAACTAACCACAAATCAAAATAAAATAAAATAAAAATCCTCTTATAATTTACACAAAAATAAGTACAATTCAAAATTATCAAAATTTTAATCTAAAGATTAAGTTAAAGTCTAGTCAGCAAATCACACTTTATTGCTAAATGTTAAATTAACTATGCAAGTTATTGGGGTTACAAGACGTGTGATGTTAACTATGTTAAGTTATTGGGGTTGCAAGACGTGTGATGAGATGGAGTGGGGATCGAAAGTGGGTACCACCACTTTCGTTATATATTAAATTGAATATTGATAGTGCTCGTAGTCCGTTTTGACAACAGTAGCAAGAGATGAACACGGTAGTTGAGTGTGCGGGATAGGAGGGAATATCGATAAATGTAGTGTTGAACAAATGGAGTTATGGGTAATTTATGATAGTCTCATGATGACGTGGGATACTATATGGAGTGATATTATTGTTGAAACGGATGGTGCATTTACTATTAAAGTTATTCATGATGGTTTGAGAGGACAATCACATAGAGATTTGATTTTAAGAATTCGAAAATTATGCAGTCGTGAGTGGAGAGTAGGTTTTGAGCAGATACTAGAGAGACAAACTATGTCACTCACATGTTGGCTAGAATGATGAAGAATTTCCTGGTTGACGCCTAAATTTTTCATACATCTCCTTCTTTGATCCTTCACTAGTTAGGGATTAATAGTATATCTATGTTTTCGATTCCTGCTACAAACCGTTAGTTGAATAATTCATTTTTCTTGTTACCAATATATATAGAAATATAAAATATTTAATGTTGATGTTAACATATTGCTATTGAATTGGTTGATTATATTATTTCAAAATAAAATAATATTTTTTTTTAGAAAAAGACAATGGTCCAGCAAATGAATTATTACGTACCAAAGGCTAATTGATTTTCTTTTTCTTTTTGATTACATGATTTCATCATTTTTGGCTCTCAATTGTTTGGATTATTTAAGCTAACATCAATTTTAATTAGAATCAAATTGTAATTATTATAAAAACTTACGTATTAGAAGAATCTTATGTGATGGTGTCTGATGGTGAAGGAGTTCATCGTCCTAAATGTGACCTGAATTCGTATCGTGTTTATGGTTCGGGTTTTGTTTTATTCTTATATTTCACGAAAAAAAAATTAGAATATTAGAAGATATTCTCTTTGTATTAGATATCAGATTTTGTTTCTCTACTAATTTATCTATTTTTATAATAAAGGAGACAAAATATAATCTAATTCTTTGCACAATAACATCAATGGCATTTTGGAATCTTAGTCGGAGCAACTCATTCTTTATTTCTTGTACTAAATGAATAAAAGTTAATTTTTGCTATTAGTGTCTAATATTATATATAAGTTATGGGTTTACATCTCGTACTTTAATTTGGTCATTGTACTTCATAAAATTTGAGATTTCAGTCCTTAACAAAACGTAGTTGAGAAATTCATTAAGTTATGTTATTTCTAAAAATTGACGTCGCAAACATATTATCATACATGTAATGCCATGTTAGCTTAATATTTTCACATACTACTTTGAAAAAATAATTAATGAGTTTAACAATTATCTTTTGGTACTTGAATTTGACAATTAAATCCATTTTGATCTTTGAACTTGAAAAATATAATAGTGTGCCATTAAATCTTGACGGATTCCAATTTTAGGGATTAAAACGAACTTAGTTGCCAAGTTAAGGTACTAAAGTGGACAAAAAAGTATAAGGACCAAAGTGGATATAGTGGCCAAAACTGATATTAACCCTAAAATAAATTATAGAGACACATCTCGACCACATCACAATTCAAAACCACTCAACGGCTTAGATTAAATAACCGAGTTTTAAAAAAATAAAATAAAAACCACGTCAGATATTTAAAACTAAACGTGGACGGTTGAAGAAAGAAGTTCAATGATTTTGACTACTATTTTCAATGCTGAATCAGCACCAGAAAATGGATAAAAAAAACCCACGTGAGACCACGTGGCTAAGGGAAATAGGTGGGTCATATAAGAATTGGTTGAAACGACGCCGTTTCAAAACCATTTGGCAATTATAAATAAGAGCGGCTTCTGATGAACTTCAAAAAACAAACACACCCCCAGATGCCATAGTGTTCATCGTTTCCCCCCATTTTCACTGCAAAAATTTTCTTCTTCTTTTTTTAATTTTATTATAATTTATACTTCAAAATAGTGTTTGGGAGTGTTGATTGTTGACAGAGAAAAAAATGTGTGGGATATTAGCTGTTTTGGGTTGCTCCGATTCGCAGGCAAAAAGGGTTCGAGTTCTCGAAGTTTCTCGCAGGCAAATATTCCCTTTTTATTCTTCTATTTTTTTCTCTTTCTTCAATTCTAATATGATATTATGATCATTGTTTTACGTGATTATAAATATAGTATAATGATAAATTTAGTGTTTAATATTTAAGTTTTTTGTTAATTTGGTTTTTATTTTTAGTTAAATTTAACTATTGATAGTTTTTTTTTGGATGCCGAAATTAAATTATATATTTTTACGTTAGTAAAAATGTAATTTCATCATTTTAATAGCTTATATTTTTATAATTTTTAAAAGGTTAAATCAAATTTTTATCATTTTTAAGGGGTCAAAGTCTAATTTTACCATTATTAATTTAAAATTTTATAAATTATAAAGGGCTTAAATTAAAATTTTACCATTTTTGGATTATAATATATATACAAAGGGGAAATTGTCAAAAAATTTAAACTTTAAGAGCCTATTTATATTTTTGGGAGGACCATAGTATATTTACAAAGAGTTAAATTAAAAAAAATTTTAACTTTGGGGACCCTGGGCCTTTTCTAGGCTTCGTCGTTGACTATTAATATTTCAAAAATAATCAAAACGATAATTTCTAACAAAAATTCTGACTAAAACATTAATTTTTAAGTTTTTTTAACAATGTTTGCATGACAATCAACGTGTATTTCATGTTGGCATAACATTATTTGTTTAAAATTTTAAAAAGAATAAGTATACGTGGATTGTCATTTTTAAAATTTTAATGTTTTGGTTAGATAAAAAAAACAATTCAACTATTTTTGAAATGTTAGATGGTCAAATTCGATTTTTTTTTTTTTTAAAGATGAAGGTCAAATTTAATTAAAAAAATTAAAGGCCAAATTAACAAAAAATATAAATGTTAAAGGTTAAATTTATTATAATGCCTTAAAACTATATTGAATTTTGGTATTGAGTTGTCAGGAATTAAATTGAAATTTTTTAGAACTTTTAAGGGGCTTAATTGAAATTTTTAAAAATTTTGTAAACATAAATAGAAGTTTTAAAATTTTGAAGACCTAAAAGTTGTGTATTGAAATAAGGTCCATCAATATCGATTATATCCACATTCGTTTCACATGATTTTCGTCCTATTGGGATAATTATTTATTTTTAACAAAATAATAAAGTGAAAGTTTTAAAGTTATAATTTGTTTAAAGTTTTTGTACTCTTTATATATTTGGAATTTAATTTTTATATTTTTATTTTTAAAAAATAGTCCTTTTATTTTTCGAATTTAAAAATTTAAATCCATTTGTTAACACTTTTAAAATTCTTTTTATTAAATTTGCTGGTGTGAAATCTTTAAATAAAAAAAAAACTCACTTGATATTCATGTAACATAACAACAGCAATAATGTAACGAACTTGAATTTAATAAAGAATTTTAACGGTGATAACAATTCTTAAAAATTCACATAATAATCATTTTAATTAGAATAAAGTATTTCGACTAACTAATTACATTATAAAAATTGAGGTACCAATTTATGTCAAAATTAAAGTATATAAAATAAATTTGAGCAAAACATAAGGATCAAATTAAAATTTAACCATTCTTATAATCTAGAAAATAGAGGGTTTGGAATTGAAATTTACCCGTTACGCGCTCATGTCAAAAAACAGTTTCCGTCGTGGAAGGCTTAGGAATTTCCTTTTGTATGTAGTAGTATAGATTTTAAAATTCGTCGTCTATAGACAGAGATGATAACGGAGCGGGTGAGATGAATATTGTCAAATTTACTATCACTTAATTTTATTTTACCGTCGGCTTTATGCATGTTAGATATATCTTTTCCGCTTTATCTACCTTGACTCAATTTAATTGTTGTTACTTCTTTATATTATTTTTAATATTATTTTCAATTATCATATTTGTTTTTTTATATAAGTCTTAAAACTATTCATAGCTCCTCTCAAACTCATAATAAGAAGATAATACGCTTCAACGTACTCAAATCCACATCCTCTTGTATTGATAAGAATATTCATGCCAATCGAATTAAAACTCAATCGATTAATAATTATCTTAAATTTAAAATATTAAATAAAATACAAGAATTAAAAAAATTCATAAATATCAAATTTATCCCATTCATTCCATCTGACTATTTTTAAAAAAATTGAATTTAACGAGTGGTTTTAGTGAAAAAGACGATGTTGTTCATCTTAGGAGATTCGAATTCGAGCATCTGTGTGTACGTTGTTAAAAGATTAAAAAATATTAATAAATACTATCATGTAATCACATTAATAAATTAAAAAAAATATTTTTTAAAAATTAAATAAATTTTAAATAAAAACAAAAAAAATGTTTGATTTGATTTATTATTACGTAACTGATTTGATATTATCAACGTGGGATGTAGGGACTATTTTCCACAATTATTTGGTTAAAAAGTCAATAGCAGCAATATTTATTATTAAAAAAGAAAAAGCTGAAATAAATAAATAGCCACTATTTTATTTTTATTTTGATTTTTGATGATGCAAGTACAGGCTGAAGCACCGTGGTCCAGACTGGAGTGGGCTCTACCAGCACGGCGACTGTTATTTGGCTCATCAACGCCTTGCCATCATCGACCCTGCCTCCGGCGACCAACCTCTCTTTAATGAAGACAAGAGTGTCGCCGTCACGGTACCCCTCTCACTTTATTATTATTATTATTATTCCCTTTTTATGCAATTATCAACGCTCCGCCCCTTAAAACAGGAAAAAAAAAAACGAAGATTTTAGTATCTTATTATTAGCCTGCCAAACATTCAAGGGCCAACATTAATGATGCCTTTTTGTATTTTCGATTTGGTTTATTTGTAATTTAAATCTTCTTTCAAACCTTAAGTTTGCAATTAGATATGTTGATCGGTGGACCTACTTACTTAAGTTCAAAAGTTTACTCACAATGTGAGAAGTATTAAGTAAAAATATTAGATCCAAAAAAAAATTTGAGCAAAAAAATTAAATCCGAATAAAATATGATTAAGCTTAGACTTAAATATTTAATGTTCGAGTCCGATCCAACCTGACCCATTAAGTTTCTAATATTAAAAAATGAGTGGACTTAAAATGAGTTTGAATTAATCATTTATAAAATGGGTGGACTTTGGAAAAATTTTACGTCTATATTTCGTGTTGAATCGAGTTTGAGCAAGCATAAAGTACATTAATATCATACTTAAGCCTAACCCATGAACATCTTTACTCGCAACTACCTGAGTAGACGATATTTAAAAGCTTTGTTATTCGAATAGCAACATTTGCAACTTCTCTTTTCCTTTAAAATCCAGGTGAATGGAGAGATTTATAACCATGAAGAACTAAGGGAGAAGTTGGTGAACCACAAGTTCAGGACAGGCAGTGATTGTGATGTTATAGCCCATCTGGTAAGCTTCAAGCAAATCATATAAAATAGTACGGTAAAAATATGATAAAAGATACTTGTACTAAGAGTTTAATTGTATTTTACTCCTTTTGTTTAAAAAATGACCAAATTAGTTTTTGTATATTATATTAAAGAGCAAACTGATCTTTTTTATTAAAAGTTTCATCCATTTGTATTGTTAAAAACGGATATGACTGACGAAAGAACAAAACAATAACATGTGATGTATAATAACCAATTTTCCACAAAAAAAAAAAAAAAAAATCAATTTACTTTTTGATTTAACATACCTAAATTAATTTACAGATCTTTTGAGTAGAAGAAAAAAAATACAATCTAATTCATGATACAATAACCTCTATAATATTTTTACCCATATAATAGTGTTGAACTATGTGGACTTATTATGTGAATTATTGATCTAACAAAGTACTGAATTTGTTGCTTGATCATATACACTACTATATATTATATGATAATATAAAGTATGAGGAGCATGGGGAAGACTTTGTGGACATGTTGGATGGAATCTTCTCATTTGTGCTATTGGATACTCGTGACAATAGCTATGTTGTTGCTCGTGATGCTATCGGTGTCACCTCACTTTATATCGGGTGGGGACTCGACGGTACACTTCTATCTTGTTTCATTACTTTTAGTATTTTCTTTTGCCATAATTTAAAGTTTTTATATGTGTCGAATACGAGTTAAGTTTGTTTGCGGATCAGTAGTCTTATCAAATTAAATATTAAAATCAAAATCAGATACTAAATAATACATTAATTTTATTTTATAATATGTAGATAGTGAAAATGAGTCGTCAACTTGAGCTTGGGCATGGCATTTTTTTTAAAGCCACTTGACCAATGAATGGTTCTGATACGCACAAGACATGAATATTAAATTGAAAAACTGGCTCTAATACTATTATTGGATTAAATTTTTATTAGAATAGATTCGGTTTCGGTTTAGATAATAAATGAATGTACTCGGTTAATTTAAGAATTAATGAACCGAACCGAACCATTTGAAGCCATTGAATTTCGATTCAAGTCATTCCATTCAATTTCGATTTAACTACATCCATATTTCTGCTCATTATATTCAGGTTCAGTTTGGATAGCGTCGGAACTGAAAGGATTGAACGATGACTGTGAACACTTCGAAAGCTTTCCTCCCGGTCATTTATACTCGAGTAAAACTGGTGGCTTTAGGAGATGGTATAATCCACCTTGGTTTTCAGAGGTCACTCCATCGCTTCATTACGATCCTCTTGTTCTTAGACGTGCATTTGAAAATGTAAGCACAAATTTGCCCCCCAAAAATACCTCCCAAATATATTATGCTTTCGGGTTACATCACTTTTTAGGCTTAAATTTGGCCATTATTTTTACATCAGAGTTTGAGCTTTTTTTTCCTATGTTAATCCCTGAACTTAACAATTGTTTTCATATTGAAGCCTAAACTAGACCATTGCTCTCACGCTAGGGCTATTGCCCCCCCCCCCAAAAAAAAAAAATCAGATCCCAATACGAGAATAGTTATCAAATTCAAACCCGAATAATAATTTAACCCTATAAATTTCTTATGTAATTCTTGCATATGGTATATATTTATAGGCTGTGATCAAGAGGTTGATGACTGATGTGCCTTTTGGAGTTTTGTTATCTGGAGGACTAGATTCATCATTGGTTGCTTCTATCACAGCTCGGTATTTGGCTGGTACCAAGGCTGCCAAACAATGGGGAAGTCAGCTCCATTCTTTCTGTGTTGGTCTAGAGGTAAATTGAACTAGTTTAAAAGGATTTAGTTGATGCTTTAAAAATTAAACCCGAGATTTTACCTATTTAATTTGTTATTATGTCAAAAAAAAATCGTCACATTAACATTATTTTTGTGATTTAAAGGATGAGTGATCAAAATGTTAGATTTCGATAGAATTTAGTGACTGAAAGAGAAAATTTTAAACTTCTATGACCAAAACAGAAATATATTAATAATTGGATGACTATTTGTAAAATTTATCCTAAAAAATTTGATATTTGAATCACATAATCTCCAATCCCTTCAGTTATTCCGAGTCTACAGTAACATCTGCTATCACTTTTTTACTAAGTTTCAGCTTCTGTGATATAATTTTTTTTTTTTTGAGTTATTTCTGTTCGGGTCAACTTCGAGTTCAAAGTTATTTTAAATTTTGGTCAATTTTAGGTTTAAATCATTTTAGACTTAGGTCTGATTGAATGAATTTTGATTGTTAATTATTATGATCATATCAAATTAACATCGAATTTGAATTAAGATTAATCAAATTAAATTTTCGAGTTCGGTTCAAAATTGATATATCTAATCTCAATATGCTTATAGGGTTCACCAGATTTGAAGGCTGCAAGGGAGGTGGCAGACTATTTGGGCACTGTTAATCACGAGTTTCACTTCACCGTTCAAGTATTTACTAAAATTCCTTTCTAAATATACTTTTAATTCAAGAAATTAAAAACAAGATTTTTAAAATGGGATTGATGGTCAAATTGGTCAACCTATTAGTTCATCGGTCCAATCATTTTATCCAATTCGATTATATAAATCATTAAAAATTTATAAAATATAAGATTTCGGTTTAGTCAATCCGATTCTTAAATCAATGGATTTGATGTCTCTCTTCGAATCGATACCTCGATCGATCCTTGATCTAATCGGTTCAACTGATCTATTCAATCTAGTTCAAACAACCATGATTGAAATCTAATAATCCTATAAAACTTGTGTAAAATGTAAACAGGATGGACTTGATGCCATTGAAGATGTTATTTACCACATTGAAACCTACGATGTCACCACAATCAGAGCAAGTACTCCTATGTTTCTAATGTCACGAAAGATCAAGTCACTTGGTGTCAAAATGGCCATCTCCGGTGAAGGCTCCGACGAGATTTTTGGTGGATATTTGTATTTCCACAAAGCACCAAATAAGGATGAATTCCATCAAGAAACATGCCGGAAGGTAATTTACATTATTTCCACTCTTCATTTTTCTTAAAATATTCAAATTGAAAATTCATTTCTGACATATTTTCCGGCGGGTAGGGTTGGTTTTGGATTACGTGAATTTTAATATCATTTCGTATTTAGGTTATTTCGGGGTAAGATTTTTTTTTTTTTACATTGGATTTGAATCATTCAAGTTTTAGGCTAGGTTTGGATCATTTCGGGTATGAAAATTCTTGATTTGGGATCATTTTGGGTTTGGAACATTTTGTCTATAGGTAAATTTTGTGTTTAAGCTATTTTGGGTTTGGATAAATTTAAATTATGGTTAAATGGATTCGGATTGTTGACTTTTTATAATCAAACAGGTTGTGTTAGGTTTAGATTTAAGTTAATTAAGTCAATTTTCGAATTTGAATAAAAATTGACACTCCAAGTTGCAACATAACAATAAGGATGACATATTTGATACATGTATTTTAAAATATCCAATGTGGTATCCGAATTATCACTATGTGTTTTATTATGGTACATATACTTTTATAAAATGTCCAATGTAGTACTTGAACTATCAAAATATGTCAATGAAAATTCGACACATAAGGTGTGCTTAGTAGGAGGGAAAAGTGAGAGGAAAGAAAATAGGAGGGATAACCATTTTCTATCATAATGCATGAAAACCAATCCTTTCAAATCGGAAAGATGAGAGCAGAAAAAACGAAAGAGATACGTATGTTAGTTTAGATAACTGAATTTTTTTACCTCTTCAATTTTTCGTCATTCCAGTTTTCTTTCTATATCCTACCAAGCAAAGCGGTAAAGTTTTTTTTTTTTTTTTTTTTTTTTTATACCACCTTTGTCTAGATCAAAGCCCTTCACCTGTATGATTGCTTGAGAGCTAACAAAGCAACGTCTGCATGGGGATTGGAGGCTCGAGTCCCATTCTTAGACAAAGAATTCATCCATGTCGCCATGGCTATAGACCCTGAATCAAAGATGGTATAAAGTGTTGAAATTGCTTGATTTATTGTTCATCAACGGCTGAGATTTAAAGTCTGTTTCTCTTGTTTTCATGAATCAGATTAATAAGGATGAAGGACGCATTGAGAAATGGGTTCTTAGAAGAGCTTTTGATGATGAAAATCATCCCTACTTGCCAAAGGTGAAGTAACATTAATTTTTTCCTCTGATAAACTTGTCAATTCGGTTTTAAAAATTCGATTCTACTCGATTTGATTGTGAAAAATCAAACAATCCGAACTTAAATCGACCCGATCTTGAAATTGACTGAAACTTGAAACTGATCTGAACTTAAGCAAGTAATTTGAAATCATCTAAACTTAAAATGATGAAAGCTCGAAATAATATTTGCCAATGAGGTCTTGGCACTGGTGGTAAAGACTGAGGTCTTGGGATCTTGATGGCCTAGGTTTAACCCTTGCCTTGCGTAAAATATAATGTTGTTAGAACTAGATCGGATTGGCCAATGTCCCGACCTTCAAACTCGCATGATCTGAACCCAAAATCTCGCGACTTAGAACCAAACTAACATGGTCTTGTTTGATGACTTGTGCAGCATATCTTATACAGGCAGAAAGAACAATTCAGTGATGGCGTTGGCTATAGTTGGATCGATGGTCTCAAAGCTCATGCTGCTGCACATGTAAATTTATAAATTTCATAATTTTCAAAACACGTTCGGAATTAATTAATCAAATAATCAGGCTGCCACGAAGATTGATTGATTCTGTACCGTATGATTTTCAGGTGACCGATAAGATGATGCTTAATGCTTCAAACATCTTCCCGCACAACACTCCGACCACGACAGAAGCATATTATTATAGGATGATTTTCGAAAGGTTCTTCCCTCAGGTGATGGCCGTTAAAAATATGTTACTTGGATTTGAATACGACATTCGATTTTTCGATAAAAATATCATGGAGGCTCCTGTACTAAGAATTTTATTGCATTTTGCCGCTCTACTAAAAAAATACAAATTAGTTATTGTATGTTAGATCAAAAAGAAAATTGATCATTCTGTTAAAATTTGAATACAACACATCGCATGTTACTATCTGGTTATTTCGACAGCAACACCAACTTTTAATAGTACAGGTTTAATAGAAAGGACCAATTTGCTATTTGATCTAACGTACAAGGACTAATTTACCTATTTTTTGAGCAAAAAGGACAAAATGCAATATAACTCTTAGAATAGATGTCTCTATAATACTTTTACCTCGGTTTTTCCTTAGTCGAGATGATCTTTATGTTTGCTTGTTTTACTAGAACTCGGCACGATTGACTGTCCCGGGAGGAGCAAGTGTAGCATGCAGCACGGCGAAAGCTGTCGAATGGGATGCCACCTGGAAGAACAACCTCGACCCGTCGGGCAGAGCGGCTCTCGGAGTCCATCTCTCGGCTTACGACACGGAGACACCTCTCGATAACAAGCCGTCCAAGATTATTGATTCAATACCGTTGATGATGGAGATTCCTGGAGTTGCCATACATGGTTAAGTGCCATGAAAATTGAAGCAAAATGTGTGAAATTTAATGATTGATTAGTATAATTTCTGCCATATTATCCATGGAACTTCAGTATGCTATAATGTATAATATAGGTAATATATAAAACCACTATATATATGTATATATGTAAGCATGTATGGATGTATATTGTGATCGTTTGATCATTGTTTTTGTTATATTTAGTTGTTGTTTATGTTACTGAAGTTCGTAATTATATTTTGAAATGGAAGTATTCCCTTTGGTTTTTAAATTATTATGCTTGAAAATTTTCGTCCAATCAATTTAAATTTGGATTTAAGATTTGATTTAAAAAATTAATAACTCTAACTTTTCGATTTAAATTCGATCACTTAATTAAACTTCTTCAAAATTGATCATGCTAACTATAACTAAGCTTAAACTTGATTTAATTTAAAAATTTTAAACTTGATTAATTAAGGTTAATTAACAAATTAACTATACTATAAAAGCCAAAATTAAGTGGAAGATGTTGTCTATCTTCTTCTCCAAGCCGTGAGAACCAAAAGAAAAGAAAGAAAAGAAGAAGCTTTAAGGGTTCCAAGAAATCGGTCATTAATTAGGTAATGCAATTAAGTTTCTTTTTTTTTATATATAATTTTTATAGATTTGAAGTTATGAGAGCTTGATTTAACTAGTCCATATATCAATTTGTAAAACTTTTGAAGTTATTTTTAAAAGTTACCACTGTTGAGAATTGAATGAAATTGGTGTGAAATTATTAGAAATTAAGGTTAATATATAAAAAGGATTAAATTGTAAAACTTAGTTGTTAATTTTGTACATTAAGGATCAAATTAAATAAAAAAAATGAAAATTTTTCAAGAATTGTTGGTAGGGATAGAAAATAGAGGGTCCCTAATAGGTTTTGGTGAAATTAAATTTTAATTTGAGGCCCTAAATTGAAAGTTATGCTTGACCCGATTTTAGGGACTAAATTGAATAAATTACAAAACATGTATAACTTCAAAATTAAATGTAATTTGGTACTATATTATTAATGAATTATTATTCGTAACTAAAGATGATGCAGGACTGTCGAGAGAGAAAGAAAAGACGAGAGCCAACGATGAGTGACACGAACTTTCGGTTTGTATATATGACCTGAGATCAATCTAATTATTGCATATTCGTGATATTTTTGCATTATATGATATTGAGGAGAATTCTTAATGGTTATTGAGTTGAAATACTATGGTTGAAATTGAATATCGAGACAAAGACTAAATAAAATAAAATAAAATAAAAAGTTGTATGACTTGATTGATACAGTAAATTAATATGAAATTGAGTTGAATTATGATATAGTAAATTATATGATGAATTGATGAATTGATGTTGAATTGAACATGATGGATGTGAATTGAGTTATGTGATGAAATTAGAAATAAACTACTCTATTAATTGTACATATTATAATTTAGTTTAACCGATGATGCATTTACATATCAATTTAATTATTTCATAATATCTGATAATATATTTATGTGTCAGTATATTTATTTCGATACATCCAATAATATACTTACATGTCAACATAATTATTTCGATTTATCCGATAATGCCCTGTATAATAATATGGTGTAATTTACCCTCGCTTAGCAATTTGATTTTTAGTAAAAAGAAAATAAAGTAAAAAAATAAAGAAAGACGAAAACCTTGACAAGAAATCATACCTTTGACCATCACTTTCATCTACGATGGCTTAGCAATCATACCTTGACAAGAAAGCCGACTTGCTTATTACTTATATAAAAACTCTATTAAACCCTTTGCGTTCTGTTTCAAATCCAGCGCTTTCTCATTTCTCTGCTATCAGATTCTCAGGCCAATCGCCATAGCCAGAGCTTTGCTATCCCTTCTCAGGTTTTAATCTTTCTATTTCTTACTTTGTCAGCCTTTTGATTTCGGCTTCCTATTTGTGTTCATAATTTTTAGCTCAAGGTTGCAGTTCAGAAAAATTTATCAAATAAGGGTTTCTTTTCTCAATATTTTCTCTGTAAAAGATTTTCCTTTTGACAGTATGGGTTTTTCTTTTTACATAAAAAATGATTATTGTGTTAGAATTAGCATTGTATTTTTGGTTAATTATTCACTTCTTTTAATTTATCTTGATTCTTGATAACGTTGCTTGCCATTTTCTGATTATATTTATGCATGCATGTATGTGTGTTTGTAGGGTATGGTATGTATATAAGGTAATATTGTGTTTTTTGTTTCAGTTACTTGAACAAACTAGGATTTGCAGCAGTCATGGCCAAGCATCAGCCCGATTTGGTCATGTGCCGGAAGCAGCCCGGTATTGCGATAGGACGACTGTGCGCGAAACATGACGGAATATGCATAATCTGCGACTCCCTCGTTCGTCCTTGCACGCTCGTCCGGATCTGCGATGAATGCAACTATGGCTCGTTTCAGAACAAGTGTGTTATCTGTGGAGGTGTAGGAATATCCGATGCATATTACTGCAAAGAGTGTACACAACTAGAAAAAGACCGAGATGGCTGTCCCAATGTCGTTAACTTCGGGAGTAATAAATTCGGCTTGCACTACGAGCGTAAGAAATATGGCTTTAAGAAACCATGATTGCTGCATAACTTGTAGGATATCGAGACTTTTTGGGGGCGAATCCAAATTTTTTTTTTAGGAGAATTGAAATTAAATTATAATTTTTATGATGATAAAAATACAATTTTTACGAGATTAAATCAAAATTTTATTGTATGTTGGAAGATGTTATCTTGAGTACGATGGCAAACAATTTGTCTTCTTGTTTATGGAGTTAGATTCAGCGAGTTGCATTCTTTTTATTTGATACGTGTTCATAATCTTGCATCTATATGTCAATGGGAGATAAGTATACCCGAGAGATCCTTATGCCAGAAGTTAGATTGATTTTTGTCGTTTTTACTAAAAAAAAGTAAATTAGTTTTTATACATTAAATCAAAGAGTAAGTTGGACATTTTCGTTGAAAATTTCATCAATTTGTATCGTTAAAAATTGGCATGGTTGAGTTGATTTAATCTTAGCTCGATTGAAATGAGTATTATTGCCCATGCAGGAGGACGTGAGTTCGAGGGTATTGAAGCGTATTATCTTCCTATTTATTGGTTGGGGAGGGGTTATAGGGTAGTTTTAGGCATTGTGTTAAAAAGAGCAAATATGATCTGATCATATAACGAGATTATTCAAAAAAAAAAAAAAACTGACGTGGTTGAGGGAATAACCAAATAGTGACATGTATATGTACCACATGTATCTCAGGGGGCAATTTTTAACAATTGAAACGGATGAAATTTTTATCAGAAGGATCAATTTACTCTTTAGTTTAACGTATAAGGACTAATTTATATATATTTTAAGTAGAGACAAAAAAATATAATTTAACTACTAGTACTTACTGTCAATGGGATAATTTAAGTAGATATTTGAGTGACGAACTTGTTGGACCTTACCGCTTATAAGTTACTGCACGAACCATTTGTACTAAATCCCGGATCATATAGAGTCCAATGTGTATGTAGCTCTCTTTTATTCCATTGAGTCTTCATCGTTCAATGGATTCCAAATCACTCTGCTTTAAAAAGAGTAGGATTTTTTTAGTGAATGTGAGACGATGCGGGGATGATTTATTTTTTAATAGAGCGATTATGATAAATATTTGCTTCATCTCACCCGTTATATGAAATTACCATTTTATCGTTCTATATAATTATTAAAAGGTTAAAATGTGTTATGAAGAAAAAAACTATTTTCTTTTTTCTTTGTAGATTTTGATATTCGAAATTTATATCAGTTCAAATAATTTAATTTCTTTTAATTTTTACTTTTTTATTGAGATATGTTAACTCGAATTTCGAAACCTTAAAAAAATTTATTGTCTCATCTTCATGATTTTGTTATTTTTGTTAACAAATGACTTTTATTAGCAAAATTGGCCTCAAATTATATAATTTTTATCATTTGGGCTTTTTTTTATTTATCAAAAGTAGTATTTAAAATATTAAATTTGTTTTATTTAAAAAATAGGTTCTGATCATGTTTACTCTTTTTGACACAATATTTAGAATTACTTATAGTCTCTCCCCCCAACCAATAAATAGAATGATAACGCGTTTTAGCACACTCGAACCCATATCCTCCTACATTAACAACAATGCTCATACCAATTGAACTAAAATTTAATCGACTAATATATATTATATATATTTTGAAGTAAGGAAACATATATTAGATGTCATGATAATCTGAAACATATATCTATTAAATTAAATTATGTCACCACTACGAATAGTAAAAAATAATAAAAAAAATTAACTGCAATGTTTATCAGCTTCTTTAGTAAGCACTCTATCGTATTAAATAGAATTATATAATTATCAAACTTTAATCTTAATTAATTGGTTCGTGCAACGAACTTGAATCCTTAATTAATAATTAAGACATTATTTGATACTTAAGTCAGCGAAGAGTAGATATACTATCCAAGAAAATTGATCTTAAACATCACAAATTTAGTCCTCAATATTTATATTTTTTATCAATTTGATCTTTATTTTTTTTAATTAAATTTGACTCTAAACATTAACTTTTTCAAAATGAGATGAATTGTTATTCTTTTAACAGAAATTCTAAGTAAAATGTCAATTTTACATGACAGCTCGCATGGATATTTACATATACTTTATTTTTTTTTAAAAAAATAATATTTTAATCGATATTTTTATTAAAAATTTAATTAATTAAAAAGAATCAAATTGACAAAAAAAATAAACATTGAAAATTAAATTTATCGTTATACCTAAAATTAAAAAAAAAGAAAAGAAATATCATTTACTTGGGGTAAAACTCGAATTTCATCTATGATACTTTGCCAACACAATCAAAACCT
Organism: Kokia cookei; assembly: GCA_039519145.1. NCBI lineage: Eukaryota > Viridiplantae > Streptophyta > Magnoliopsida > Malvales > Malvaceae > Kokia > Kokia cookei. Next base: position 39,947,239 of record CM076910.1, read on the forward strand.
CGTGTGTCCAATGACTACAATATTTTATACATTCATATCAGGTGGCATAGAGTGTATATGAAAAAGAGAGAAAAAAAAAAGAAAAGAAAAAGATAATGGAACTTTAGAAAGCAGTAACATAAATCTCGTTGACTTTTTTTTTATCAAGATGAAGCGAGCGGCTCAGATTCAAGCAAGAAACAAACGGTTTCATGATAAAAAGGTGAAGTAGAGAGTCAACTCTCGACTCCCAAACATGACCCGCCACGTAATAATATTTAAACCGGGGAACCTTGTGTTTATAAATAAATAGGGCTTCCCGAAAATAGGCAAAATACAAAGGACCTAATTGAATTTACAAAACAATGGGTCTTAAAGCAAAGCTTTGTTTCTTTCTTGTATTTACGTCGAGTATAGTGTGCTGGGCTCGTAAGGCGACATCAATTTCATCAGGTATGTATTCTTGATTTATTATTTTCACAATTTGTATTAGAAACTTTCTCGATTATATCTTGTGAAGTTAAGGGGATTATTGCTGATTGCATGAAAGTAGAGTTGGATTTCATCCAATCACATTCTGGTAAAGCATTCCGAGGCTACTGTTAGCATTCTATGACCATCTAAACAGAGCCCGAAAGAAATATGATTGATTCAACTTCCGATTTAGTTTTTTTTTTTTTTTTTTTTACATTAGTAGAGGAGATAATATATAAATAATGAGATCGACATTCTTCCACGGTTTATATAATGTTACAGGAGATGAGATAGTGTTGGCTATGGAAGAAAGATCTTTAATGGCGGACATTGAGGATTACAGTGAACCAACAGCGAATCGTGGTCATGATCCTCCTTCAAGGGCTAAAGGTGGCGGCGGAAATGGCCATGGCCGAGGTCGTCGCAGAGGTCAAATGGATTAATGATAATCATACTTAATTTTCTTTAAAAAAAAAGTGTTATCGGCCAATTATAATCTAAACATTTGGTTAAGTAATTGTGCATATTATGCTAAAGTTTTGTAGTGTAATAAGGTTGATATTGTAATTATTGTGATACATGTCAAAAAAAAAAAAAATTTGTACTCTTCTAAACTTTATTAAGGTTCATTTATATTATAAATTTTATATTTATTCTGTAATTTGAAATAAATTGACCAATCTTATTAGTTTCGGTTCGAAGATTGAACTTGATTTGATCAATAAAAGTTAACGATTCAAATCCGAACATGAAAGATCTAAAATGTAAAATGATTTGAAGAAGTAATTTGTAATTATCGAACTTGAAAGCTTTTGAATAACCCAAATTAGAAGTGATCCAGAATTTATAACCCGAATTGGTCTAACATAAATTAACCCGATCCAAAATCAACACAACTCACTCAATCGACATTTTAATATCGACTATGTTATTTATATTTGTAAATGAGTGTCATATTTTCAAAGATTTCAAAAAAAATTTTACTTAACATACTTTGGTACGGTAGAGTTTTCAGATTCCACGAGCAAAAAAGAATACATGATCAATATATCAAATATTCACATATACTAAACAAATATATCTATTAACCAAACTTTTTCAATGTTTATCCAAATAAAATTGTATATACAAAAAAGGGTTTTTAAATATTTCGTATTACTAAAATTTTGATTAAATTATGTTATTAATCTTTACACTATATATAAATTGAGGAATTAGTTCTTATAATTTAATTAATGAATTTTAGTTTTCTTTTTTATTAGATCAATTTTAGTTTTTATACTTTTTTTTAAATTTTGAAATTTTAATTTTAACTCAATCAATAGTTTGATTCAATTATACTATTATCTGTTAAGTTATAGATTTAGTCTATGTTCTTTAAAATTTAAAATTTTAATATTTATACAAAATGATGATTTTTGTTAGCAATGTATGCAAACAACAGGTTGATATAACACAATACGCGTGATAATATATTTACAACATCAAATTTTGGAAATAAACAATCTTAATTAATTAACAACAGCCGTTTGGTCAAGATCAAAATTTAAAAATTTAAAAATACAAGGACTAAAAATATCAAATTAAATTACATGGACTAAATCAATAACTTATGCATCGTACAAGGAGTAATAGCATAACTTAACCTAGAAGTTTCTTAAGATTTCCTTCAAAATTTCCCGACTCACCTCCCTAACTCTCTTTTCCTCACACCCACGCCGCCGAACAAGCCTCTCCCTCTCCTCCTCCGCCTCCTACCGTTCAAGATTCCGGCAGACCCTGAAATTAAATAAGGTAATTTACGAAACCCTAATTTTATATTTGAAGATTGATTTCTATTTGATTCATGAGATTTTGAGTTGTCTGCATCACTCTGCTATATTTGATTTTTTTCTGTTTTCAATCCTACTGCTTGTTACTCTCTCTGTTTACTTTGTTAAAAAGAAGAAATATTTTTAAAAGCTATCGATTTAGCTGAATTAGGGGATCGTTATCGCCGCTATTTTCCGTTATTTACGGCCGCCGTGCGCTGCTAGTGTGAGGTTTTTAGCGGTGGCGGACAGCACCGCTACTGTGAAATACCACCCATTGCTATTTGAAACTCTAAATTTTTTTAATTGTTTTTAAAGTTGGTTTTTAGCTCATTATTATTATTATCATCATCATCAGAAATGAGAATCACTCGAGCTATGTTGAGTTCACTCAGTGGTGGTTTTACACGTCCAGTTCAGTATCTTGGAACTGTTAGATCTTTCTCCACAGCAAATAAGTTTGATGGAAATATTCCGAATTCCCGTTCGTTTGAATCAACTGAAGAATTCGAACGAAGAATGTTTGGTGGGTTTCCCAGTGATAGTCCGGAAGCTCAAGCTTTTTACAAAAAGCTTGATAAACTCGAGAGGTCTCGATATCGATTTGGTCCTTCGATGGCTAATAGTGACGAGTCAATGATGGATACGTTATCGGATGGAATGGATGTGAAGTTGAAGAAAGCAGCCACATACTTTGAGTTTGATCCGGATGAAGTTCAAAGAAATGATTATGCTTTTAGACCCGATGTTACCTTTCATTCCGGATCGACATACGAACCCAAGGTTTGTCTTTTGGCAATCTTTGTCTATGTAGCTTCGATTCTTCATTTTTATTGAATACTTATATGTGGACTTTGAACATATATGTGTCACATCCTAGTATGAATACCATTGATCTTTATTTCTTATCGATTGATATTCCGTGTTTGTTATCCATTGATTTCTTGCCTATTTGACATTCTTGTTTTGTTACAATTCCGATTTAGTCAAGCAAAGGATCGATTGATTTGATGGAAAAATGTGTTTTGCCAAGTTATTAGTAAGTGAAACTTATAGAAGTTTCTGGTTCATTATGCTTATATGCGTTATCCGTAATTCCTGGTTGATGTTTTAAGCACTTTAGACTGATTTAAGTGTATGAATGGCCTTAAAAGAGTCGTTTCATGAATGAACTTAATATAATTCCGAAGAAACCAAGGTTTAGAAGTATAACCCACATTGCATCTTTCTTTCTAAGTCTCGATGGAAGTCATCATGGTAGAATACAATAGTCCGACCCTATTTGTCGAACAAACTAGCTCAGAAGACTCCACAAACCCATTTTTCTATCATAACATGTACAGAAGATTAACTTCTTTTTGTTTTCGTTGTTTAGCAAATGTTTTTTTATAGATATCGGTAAGCTTTTGCGTATAAATGGTTAATCAATGCCAAATCTTAACATTGAGTTTTGACGTTATAACTATAAATGTGCCACTACTCCGTCGTTTTATTTTTGTGTTATGCTAACAGTAGCATTATCCTATTGTTTGACTTCTATGTGGTATAATGCAGGATCTCGATCTTAGAAGACAGGGAATACGTAAACCTCCCAAAACCGCCACATTTGAAGTAACTACAGAGGAAGTACTGAGAAAAGCTGATTTCCGGGTGAGCCTATCTGAACCTTGCATCTCCTTTTGTTTCCTGAGCCTAATTGGTCATATATTATTGTTTTTGTAAATGCTTCCTAAATCTAGATGGTTTTGATAATAGTACTTATCATGTGATTATTCACCAATGACAGCAGACTTTTCATTATAACTTGTGGGAATCTTGATTTATCATTTTGTTAGTTATCGGGTACTGTAATTAACTTACTGTTACATGTTGCACAGAATGTAAGGTTCCTGGCAAAGTTCTTAACCGAGGCTGGAATCATTATAAAGAGGAGCTCGGTAATTTCTAACGATGATTCGATTTATTTATCGTAGCTTATGGATTTTCCTTTATTTACGTCGCTTTAGTTCAATTTATAGACCGGTATTAGTGCCAAGGCTCAAAGGAAGGTTGCGAGAGAGATCAAGACTGCTCGAGCGTTCGGTTTAATGCCATTTACAACGATGGGGACAAAGTCATTCGTTTTCGGAAGATCAATGGAAGTTGATAATAAAGATTATGAATACGAGGCTTTCGATGACATGACTCCCGCTATGGACGAAAAAGATGCTTGAGCCGAGATTTGTGCCTTGAATAGTTCCATTTTTATGGTATCCTCCTACCATTTCTGATGTTTTGGATGAAACAATTCACTGCATTTACTATCATATTAGTTGTTTTGATTATATCAGCAAATGATGTTTTTTTTCTAGAATTGTTAAAAGAAAAAAAAAAAAAAACCTTGCAAGTTCTTAGATTGATCTAGGCTTTTATACAGAAATTATGTTATTTCGATTTTTTCGAATTTTGAAATACTCGTGTTTAGTATTCATGTTCGACGTATTGGATACGGGGTACGGGTTTACGATGCTTTAAATTTATGAGAAAATTTGGATCCGTGACCGCGAGTTAATAAGTTATTTGAGTTCAATTAGTTTATCCAGTTTAGTATTTGTAATGATTGATTTTGATTTGAACTTTATAGCTAGTTTTAACTTCCTTAAAAAGAAAAGCGTAAACTACATCTATGGTCATTAAATTATTAGTAAGTTTATATTTTGCTCATTCAACTTTAAAAAGTTACGAAATGATCATTATATTATTCAAAAATTTTCATTTAAATCACTAGGTGGTTAAGATCATTGATGTATGGCTTTTTCTGTTTGTACTGTTTGCACTAGTCGAAAGCTCTTATTATTTTTTTTTTACAGTTTAATTTTTTTTCATGAAATAATTTTGTACATCATTAATCTACAAATCAAAATCCAAATAGATTGACCATTAGATCAATTTAGATTTACGATATACTCAAATTGTTACTTGAAGTTCACTAGTCGAACTTTAAAAAAACTTAATAATTCAGTGACTTAAATAAAAAAATTTAAATAGTTCAGTGATTATTTTGTAACATTTTAAAGTTAAAATATTCAAAACGTAAACATAATAGTTTAGTGACATTGGGTATTAGTTTGCCCAAGAAATGAAGAAATGTTTTGGGAAATTAATTAAATTATTAGTGTGTGTGTATATGGGAGTGATTCACTTACACAGTGTAAAAACTAAAGTAAATTTATACACTTCCGTAACTATTTATATAATTAAAATTTATAATTCAACCATTATATTTTATAGTCTTTTCATGTAGATCATGCATGTCAAATTTGATGTAAAATTAAAACTTATAATTATTTGTTTTATGTAAAAAATGCAACTGTTAACTAAATTGTGTGCCCATGAATCGAATCGAAAATTAAATTCCTTATTATTTGATTCAAATTTTATTTAAATTTACATTCTTTTAGTTTCAATGATACATTTTCTTTTCGACGAATAAATATTAAATTTATATATAAATTTTAATTTAATGTATAATTGGATATGTAAACTTTGATTTGGTACAATAATAAACATAAAACTTGAATTGTTGTTCATGTATATATATATATATATCTGAAACTTTGATTCTGATTTAATTATACACATTTAAAAAAAATTAATAGATATATTTATTTTCATATTAAATTAATATAATTATTTCTGAAACAATATATATCATAAAATGATGTTAATTCAATAATTTTGTTAGTAATTTGTAGAACTTGAACCAAATTAAAATTTCATATATTATTGTATATTAAATCAAAATTCATATATAATTTTAATACATTATGCCTTACTTTTTAAACAAATTTTTTTTTATTTTATCCAAATTTATTTTTTCAAACCTCATAATTCCATCCATAATCTTCAAAAATATTAACACCCTTTTGAAGCTAAACATATAATCTAACACTTGAATAGGTAGACAATAATTTAAAGAAATCAAACCATGAATTAAAAAAAATAACATATTAACAAATGGTTGAGTGTAATGGTAAGGCACATTGTACTCCTAAGGAGTGAACGTAAATTCGAACCTTGAAAATAACATTATTGAGAGGAACAGTCACAAACCCCAAATATTAACCGTAAAACAGACATGCATAATATAAAAAATATATAAAATTTATGAAAGAGGCCATAGATTTTCAAACAAAAGATTTGATACAAACCAAGAGCAGCAGCCAATATATATTGATAAGATTTTAACAACAACAGATAAAACCATAATTCAAATCACCATGAATGAGCAGCAAAAATCCTTTGGACAAAAGGAAAATTTGCACCCAACCAAATTATTTTAACCACAAACAAAGCTTCTATTACACAAGACACAGACAGAGACGTACTTGTAGACCTTGCAGGCATTGATCCTTGAAAATATATCATTTCAGAGGCCTGTTATTTTGCTGCTTTTGTTTTCTTAATCTATGGCTTTCATCAAGCTTTTCAACAATTGCATGGATCACAAGTGCAATTTGATCCACACTTGCATCCATGTCCTGATTCAGTAGTGCTCATCTCTGGTCCCTCAAAGGTCCTGCAATATTAAAAGTTCTTATTAAAAACGTCAATATGTATATATAAATGCAATAAAATTTCGGTTACTATGATTGGAATTCTGAATTATCTCAAATTTCAAAATATTATTTTTTTAAATATTGAAATTGTGTCAGTCGAATACTTTTGTTAATCTAATCATTAGTTGGGATGTTAATATGCAAGTTTAAATCTGCTGCAAAATATATTTAAAACATATGTCTATTTTTTTGAAGTGTTGAAAGATAATCTCTACTATCTTTTTTAATAAGTTAATCGTGTTTATAATTTGATAACGTGTTTTTATATATATTGTACATTATATTCAAAATAAATGTTTAAAACTTAAATTATCGCTTAAGCCGATGGAACGACTTGATAATGAATTTATAGTTTAAGAGTACGTTGAGGGATTTTCGACACCTTTAAAAGAAGTTTGAGAGATGTCTATTGGAATATCAATGGATCCCTCAACACGTCTTGTATTGTTTTCAATGGGGATTTTGTTTCTTTCACTCTATTGAGAATTTGAATTACGAGTGTAAAGGGTGAACATTAGCTATTTGAGTTCAACTAAAAAGAAACTCAATTTGATTCAGTAATTATCATGCCAAGCTCGAGGTATCAATCAAACTGGTAAATGAAATTAATTACGAATGAGCTTAATCGAGCCCAAGTTTGAGCTTTAATAAAGAACTTGGTAAACGAACTTAATTAAGCTCGAGTAGCTCAAGTTTACCGCTATTCAAGCTCAACTTGACTCAATTACACTCCTAGTTTGAGTGCTCACATAGTCGAAAGGGGAAACCATGCCAAACTAACGAGTTTGCGCTGAGCAAAGCCCCATCCTCTGACCTATAACTTATAGGCCGAGAGAGCATGGTACCAAGGAGCAATTTCAATCCAAACAATTGTTTGGGACCGCTCCGTGCAATTAGCTCATAAAAATTTGAATTTAAATTTTAGTTCGAAACTAACATCTTCACTGGCGCAACTCCGGAGATGATGGTCTGAGTGCTGGTTGTCTTCTCCGAGTATCCAATGTTAAGGTTCCTGCTGCATCTGCAACAATCCAAACCCGAAATTCAACATCGAAAAACAAACAAATTCAAAATTAATCCGATCCGTTTCGTTCAAGATCGATTCAATTGACGATTTTACCAAACAAAACAATAATTACAAAGCAACTTACGAGCAGTTGTCACCGCAGCTGCAGCTAGATCCGCAATTGCAACCTGAAGACATTTTTTCTTCTCGAGAAAGTGATGGAAAGATTTCAATAGACAAGCACGAAAGCTCAAAAAGTCAATGGATGAGTTTTGAGACGGAAAATGGATCGGTATTATAGTGGATTTCAAGTGAGGGAGGGTAAATATCAAGCGTACACGTGGCATAATCTTGGATGGTTTGCGTCTTTGGAATTGTACAGGTGCATCAGCTTCTATCCCTTGTTAGAAATTATTATAATTTTAGCATTTTAAAAAAAATAAAAGATGCTGCTGTTGGAAAAAAAAAAGATTTCTTTATTTAATTAAAAGAATAAATAAATTAAATGATCTTTTTGAGAAAGTCAAAATTTGAAAAAAAAAAAATTATATATTTTAAATATTTTTCATATATATTATATACATGTAAATATATTTAAATTACATACATATAAAATTTCATAATTTAAGTATAATTATTAATATCCATATTTTTTATTTAATTTATTAATATGATATTTTAAAATTAAAAATTACTTTATCCCAATAAAAAACCAAGATTTGTTGTCTTAATCGACGGTTTTTTTTAAATAAATTTGGGTCACAATCAATTAAGAAAGTGAGCCAAAAAGTAAAAAAAGTTAATCCAACAACTATGGTAACATCGAAACGAAGCGATGGATTAGAATAATGATGAAAATAAATGAGGGATAAAACAAAGTAAATTGATTAAATAAATAAAGTTGAGAAGAGATGGTGATAAAAAGGCATGAATCATGCAACCTTGGAAACATTCTCCCTTTATTTTATTTGTAATTTGTATTTATAATATAATAGAGACAATATTATTGAATAAAATTCGAATTGTACGATGAATAAGAACGAAAATGAGAAAAAATTGGACACAAATATTTAAATAGATAAATCTTTAAGGATAAAAAATAACATACAAAGAAAATTTCACTAAAATGGTAAAAAATCGAAAGAGGAGTAAAAGATAGAGAACCAATCAAATTTGAACTCGAAATAATACAAAATTTTCTCGAAATTCTCACAAAACCCTTTCTTAATTATGTTGTTGGATCAAACTCTCTAAGATTGCTAAAAATCCTATTTATAGACTAAAATTCGTGGCTAATCTTATTAGAATATCTTAGAATTATTATAATTCGACTGAAAAAAAATAGAAAAGTTTAACTAAGAGAAAAAAACTTGGTTTAGTAAGGACCACATCGTTTGTGTATATATGGGAGTGATTCACTTACACAGTGTAAAAACTAAAGTAAATTTATACACTTCCGTAACTATTTATATAATTAAAATTTATAATTCAACCATTATATTTTATAGTCTTTTCATGTAGATCATACATGTCAAATTTGATGTAAAATTAAAACTTATAATTATTTGTTTTATGTAAAAAATGCAACTGTTAACTAAATTGTGTGCCCATGAATCGAATCGAAAATTAAATTTCTTATTATGTGATTCAAATTTTATTTAAATTTACATTCTTTTAGTTTCAATGATACATTTTCTTTTCGACGAATAAATATTAAATTTATATATATATTTTAATTTAATGTATAATTTGATATGTAAACTTTGATTTGGTACAATAATAAACATAAAACTTGAATTGTGGTTCATATATATATATATATATATTTGAAACTTTGATTCTGATTTAATTATACACATTTAAAAAAATTAATAAATATATTTATTTTCATATTAAATTAATATAATTATTTGTGCAACAATATATATCATAAAATGATGCTAATTCAATAATTTTGTTAATGATTTGTAGAACTTGAACCAAATTAAAATTTTATATATTATTGTATATTAGATCAAAATTCATATATAATTTTAATACATTATGCCTTACTTTTTAAACAAAATTTAAATTTTTTTATCCAAATTTATTTTTTCAAACCTAATAATTCCATCCATAATCTTCAAAAATATTAACACCCTTTTGAAGCTAAACATATAATCTAACACTTGAATAGGTAGACAGTAAATTAAAGAAATCAAACCATGAATTAAAAAAAAAAAATATTAACAAATGGTTGAGTGTAATGGTAAGGCACATTGTACTCCTAAGGAGTGAACGTAAATTCGAACCTTAGAAATAACATTATTGAGAGGAACAGTCACGAACCCCAAACATTAACTGTAAAACAGACATGCATAATATAAAAAATATATAAAATTTATGAAAGAGGCCATAGATTTTCAAACAAAAGATTTGATACAAACCAAGAGCAGCAGCCAATATATATTGATAAGATTTTAACAACAGATAAAACCATAATTCAAATCACCATGAATGAGCAGCAAAAATCCTTTGGACAAAAGGAAAATTTGCTCCCAACCAAATTATTTTAACCACAAACAAAGCTTCTATTACACAAGACACAGACATAGACATACTTGTAGACCTTGCAGGCATTGATCCTTGAAAATATATCATTTCAGAGGCCTGTTATTTTGCTGCTTTTGTTTTCTTAATCTATGGCTTTCATCAAGCTTTTCAACAATTGCATGGATCACAAGTGCAATTTGATCCACACTTGCATCCATGTCCTGATTCAGTAGTGCTCATCTCTGGTCCCTCAAAGGTCCTGCAATATTAAAAGTTCTTATTAAAAACATCAATATGTATATATAAATGAAATAAAATTTCGGTTACTATGATTGGAATTCCGAATTATCTCAAATTTCAAAATATTATTTTTTTAAATATTGAAATTGTCAGTCGAATACTTTTGTTAATCTAATCATTAGTTTGAATGTTAATATGCAAGTTTAAATCTGACGCAAAATATATTTAAAACATATGTCTACTTTTTTGAAGTGTTGAAAGATAATCTCTACTATCTTTTTTAATAAATTAATCGTGTTTATAATTTGATAACGTGTTTTTATATATATTGTACATTATATTCAAAATAGATGTTTAAAACTTAAATTATCGCTTAAGCCGATGGAACGACTTGATAATGAATTTATAGTTTAAGAATACGTTGAGGAATTTTCAACACCTTTAAAAGAAGTTTGAGAGAAGTCTATTGGAATATCAATGGATCCCTCAACACGTATTGTATTGTTTTCAATGGGGATTTTGTTTCTTTGACTCTATTGAGAATTTGAATTACGAGTGTAAAGAAGAAGGTGAACATTAGTTATTTGAGTTCAACTAAAAAGAAACTCAATTTGATTCAGTAGTTATCATGTCAAGCTCGAGCTATCAATCAAACTGGTAAATGAAATTAATTACGAATGAGCTTAATCGAGCCCAAATTTGAGCTTTAATAAAGAACTTGGTAAACGAACTTAATTAAGCTCGAGTAGCTCAAGTTTACCGCTATTCAAGCTCAACTTGACTCAATTACACTCCTAGTTTGAGTGCTCACATAGTCGAAAGGGGAAACCATGCCAAACTAACGAGTTTGCGCTGAGCAAAGCCCCATCCTCTGACCTATAACTTATAGGCCGAGAGAGCATGGTACCAAGGAGCAATTTCAATCCAAACAATTGTTTGGGACCGCTCCGTGCAATTAGCTCATAAAAATTTGAATTTAAATTTTAGTTCGAAACTAACATCTTCACTGGCGCAACTCCGGAGATGATGGTCTGAGTGCTGGTTGTCTTCTCCGAGTATCCAATGTTAAGGTTCCTGCTGCATCTGCAACAATCCAAACCCGAAATTCAACATCGAAAAACAAACAAATTCAAAATTAATCCGATCCGTTTCGTTCAAGATCGATTCAATTGACGATTTTACCAAACAAAACAATAATTACAAAGCAACTTACGAGCAGTTGTCACCGCAGCTGCAGCTAGATCCGCAATTGCAACCTGAAGACATTTTTTCTTCTCGAGAAAGTGATGGAAAGATTTCAATAGACAAGCACGAAAGCTCAAAAAGTCAATGGATGAGTTTTGAGACGGAAAATGGATCGGTATTATAGTGGATTTCAAGTGAGGGAGGGTAAATATCAAGCGTACACGTGGCATAATCTTGGATGGTTTGCGTCTTTGGAATTGTACAGGTGCATCAGCTTCTATCCCTTGTTAGAAATTATTATAATTTTAGCATTTTAAAAAAAATAAAAGATGCTGCTGTTGGAAAAAAAAAAAGATTTCTTTATTTAATTAAAAGAATAAATAAATTAAATGATCTTTTTGAGAAAGTCAAAATTTGAAGAAAAAAAAATTATATATTTTAAATATTTTTCATATATATTATATACATGTAAATATATTTAAATTACATACATATAAAATTTCATAATTTAAGTATAATTATTAATATCCATATTTTTTATTTAATTTATTAATATGATATTTTAAAATTAAAAATTACTTTATCCCAATAAAAAATCAAGATTTGTTGTCTTAATCGACGGTTTTTTTTAAATAAATTTGGGTCACAATCAATTAAGAAAGTGAGCCAAAAAGTAAAAAAAATTAATCCAACAACTATGGTAACATCGAAACGAAGCGATGGATTAGAATAATGATGAAAATAAATGAGGGATAAAACAAAGTAAATTGATTAAATAAATAAAGTTGAGAAGAGATGGTGATAAAAAGGCATGAATCATGCAACCTTGGAAACATTCTCCCTTTATTTTATTTGTAATTTGTATTTATAATATAATAGAGACAATATTATTGAATAAAATTCGAATTGTACGATGAATAAGAACGAAAATGAGAAAAAATTGGACACAAATATTTAAATAGATAAATCTTTAAGGATAAAAAATAACATACAAAGAAAATTTCACTAAAATGGTAAAAAATCGAAAGAGGAGTAAAAGATAGAGAACCAATCAAATTTGAACTCGAAATAATACAAAATTTTCTCGAAATTCTCACAAAACCCTTTCTTAATTATGTTGTTGGATCAAACTCTCTAGGATTGCTAAAAATCCTATTTATAGACTAAAATTCGTGGCTAATCTTATTAGAATATCTTAGAATTATTATAATTCGACTGAAAAAAAATAGAAAAGTTTAACTAAGAGAAAAAAACTTGGTTTAGTAAGGACCACATCGTTTGTGTATATATGGGAGTGATTCACTTACACAGTGTAAAAACTAAAGTAAATTTATACACTTCCGTAACTATTTATATAATTAAAATTTATAATTCAACCATTATATTTTATAGTCTTTTCATGTAGATCATACATGTCAAATTTGATGTAAAATTAAAACTTATAATTATTTGTTTTATGTAAAAAATGCAACTGTTAACTAAATTGTGTGCCCATGAATCGAATCGAAAATTAAATTCCTTATTATGTGATTCAAATTTTATTTAAATTTACATTCTTTTAGTTTCAATTATACATTTTCTTTTCGACGAATAAATATTAAATTTATATATAAATTTTAATTTAATGTATAATTGGATATGTAAACTTTGATTTGGTACAATAATAAACATAAAACTTGAATTGTGGTTCATATATATATATATATATATTTGAAACTTTGATTCTGATTTAATTATACACATTTAAAAAAATTAATAGATATATTTATTTTCATATTAAATTAATATAATTATTTGTGCAACAATATATATCATAAAATGATGCTAATTCAATAATTTTGTTAATGATTTGTAGAACTTGAACCAAATTAAAATTTTATATATTATTATATATTAGATCAAAATTCATATATAATTTTAATACATTATGCCTTACTTTTTAAACAAAATTTAAATTTTTTTATCCAAATTTATTTTTTCAAACCTAATAATTCCATCCATAATCTTCAAAAATATTAACACCCTTTTGAAGCTAAACATATAATCTAACACTTGAATAGGTAGACAGTAAATTAAAGAAATCAAACCATGAATTAAAAAAAAATATATTAACAAATGGTTGAGTGTAATGGCAAGGCACATTGTACTCCTAAGGAGTGAACGTAAATTCGAACCTTAGAAATAATATTATTGAGAGGAACAGTCATGAACCCCAAACATTAACCGTAAAACAGACATGCATAATATAAAAAATATATAAAATTTATGAAAGAGGCCATAGATTTTCAAACAAAAGATTTGATACAAACCAAGAGCAGCAGCCAATATATATTGATAAGATTTTAACAACAGATAAAACCATAATTCAAATCACCATGAATGAGCAGCAAAAATCCTTTGGACAAAAGGAAAATTTGCACCCAACCAAATTATTTTAACCACAAACAAAGCTTCTATTACACAAGACACAGACATAGACATACTTGTAGACCTTGCAGGCATTGATCCTTGAAAATATATCATTTCAGAGGCCTGTTATTTTGCTGCTTTTGTTTTCTTAATCTATGGCTTTCATCAAGCTTTTCAACAATTGCATGGATCACAAGTGCAATTTGATCCACACTTGCATCCATGTCCTGATTCAGTAGTGCTCATCTCTGGTCCCTCAAAGGTCCTGCAATATTAAAAGTTCTTATTAAAAACATCAATATGTATATATAAATGCAATAAAATTTCGGTTACTATGATTGGAATTCCGAATTATCTCAAATTTCAAAATATTATTTTTTTAAATATTGAAATTGTCAGTCGAATACTTTTGTTAATCTAATCATTAGTTTGAATGTTAATATGTAAGTTTAAATCTGACGCAAAATATATTTAAAACATATGTCTACTTTTTTGAAGTGTTGAAAGATAATCTCTACTATCTTTTTTAATAAGTTAATCGTGTTTATAATTTGATAACGTGTTTTTATATATATTGTACATTATATTCAAAATAGATGTTTAAAACTTAAATTATCGCTTAAGCCGATGGAACGACTTGATAATGAATTTATAGTTTAAGAGTACGTTGAGGGATTTTCAACACCTTTAAAAGAAGTTTGAGAGAAGTCTATTGGAATATCAATGGATCCCTCAACACGTCTTGTATTGTTTTCAATGGGGATTTTGTTTCTTTGACTCTATTGAGAATTTGAATTACGAGTGTAAAGAAGACATTGGTGGACATTAGCTATTTGAGTTCAACTAAAAAGAAACTCAATTTGATTCAGTAGTTATCATGCCAAGCTCGAGCTATCAATCAAACTGGTAAATGAAATTAATTACGAATGAGCTTAATCGAGCCCAAATTTGAGCTTTAATAAAGAACTTGGTAAACGAACTTAATTAAGCTCGAGTAGCTCAAGTTTACCGCTATTCAAGCTCAACTTGACTCAATTACACTCCTAGTTTGAGTGCTCACATAGTCGAAGGGGGAAACCATGCCAAACTAACGAGTTTGCGCTGAGCAAAGCCCCATCCTCTGACCTATAACTTATAGGCCGAGAGAGCATGGTACCAAGGAGCAATTTCAATCCAAACAATTGTTTGGGACCGCTCCGTGCAATTAGCTCATAAAAATTTGAATTTAAATTTTAGTTCGAAACTAACATCTTCACTGGCGCAACTCCGGAGATGATGGTCTGAGTGCTGGTTGTCTTCTCCGAGTATCCAATGTTAAGGTTCCTGCTGCATCTGCAACAATCCAAACCCGAAATTCAACATCGAAAAACAAACAAATTCAAAATTAATCCGATCCGTTTCGTTCAAGATCGATTCAATTGACGATTTTACCAAACAAAACAATAATTACAAAGCAACTTACGAGCAGTTGTCACCGCAGCTGCAGCTAGATCCGCAATTGCAACCTGAAGACATTTTTTCTTCTCGAGAAAGTGATGGAAAGATTTCAATAGACAAGCACGAAAGCTCAAAAAGTCAATGGATGAGTTTTGAGACGGAAAATGGATCGGTATTATAGTGGATTTCAAGTGAGGGAGGGTAAATATCAAGCGTACACGTGGCATAATCTTGGATGGTTTGCGTCTTTGGAATTGTACAGGTGCATCAGCTTCTATCCCTTGTTAGAAATTATTATAATTTTAGTATTTTAAAAAAAATAAAAGATGCTGCTGTTGGAAAAAAAAAAGATTTCTTTATTTAATTAAAAGAATAAATAAATTAAATGATCTTTTTGAGAAAGTCAAAATTTGAAAAAAAAAAAATTATATATTTTAAATATTTTTCATATATATTATATACATGTAAATATATTTAAATTACATACATATAAAATTTCATAATTTAAGTATAATTATTAATATCCATATTTTTTATTTAATTTATTAATATGATATTTTAAAATTAAAAATTACTTTATCCCAATAAAAAATCAAGATTTGTTGTCTTAATCGACGATTTTTCTTAAATAAATTTGGGTCACAATCAATTAAGAAAGTGAGCCAAAAAGTAAAAAAAGTTAATCCAACAACTATGGTAACATCGAAACGAAGCAATGGATTAGAATAATGATGAAAATAAATGAGGGATAAAACAAAGTAAATTGATTAAATAAATAAAGTTGAGAAGAGATGGTGATAAAAAGGCATGAATCATGCAACCTTGGAAACATTCTCCCTTTATTTTATTTGTAATTTGTATTTATAATATAATAGAGACAATATTATTGAATAAAATTCGAATTGTACGATGAATAAGAACGAAAATGAGAAAAAATTGGACACAAATATTTACATAGATAAATCTTTGAGGATAAAAAATAACATACAAAAAAAATTTCACTAAAATGGCAAAAAATCGAAAGAGAAGTAAAAGATAGAGAATCAATCAAATTTGAACTCGAAATAATACAAAATTTTCTCGAAATTCTCACAAAACCCTTTTTTAATTATGTTGTTAGATCAAACTCTCTAAGATTGCTAAAAATCCTATTTATAGACTAAAATTCGTGGCTAATCTTATTAGAATATCTTAGAATTATTAGAATTCGACTGAAAAAAAAAAGAAAAGTTTAACTAAGAGAAAAAAACTTGGTTTAGTAAGGATCACATCGTCGCGTCATTGAGACACAACGATTCTTCTCGTCAGGAAGTCTGTGTTCTGCTCTTCAAAATTTTTAATTTAATCCTTAAAAATTTATAAAGATAAACTAATACAATAATAAAATTGTATTTTGACTCTTATAAAATTACATAATTTTGGTCTCCAAAAATAATTTCTAACTTCGATCCCGCCCGGGAAAACAAAACCTTGAGGGTATATTGTTTCTTCAACGGCACTCAAAGAGAACAATAAATTCGTGATATCAACACAAGATGCTCTTACAACAATATTTTTTCATCAACTATATTTTAAAAATAAAATTAAAAAAAAGTCGACTAAAATAATTTCTAAAATATCATCCAAATCAGGATTCTAATCAACACCTAATGTTTTCTATACTGAGTGAGCTTGAATTTTCATCACCATTGACAAGCATTTTAAGACCAGCTTTTACCTCTGATATTCCTTCCTCTAGAACTGCACATACACGATATATAGGAATGCCTTCGACCCTTTTCTCTAGCTCTCGAAACACATCTTCAGCACCGGTCTCATCGATTTTATTCGCAACAATCAATGATGGTCTATTCGAGAGACCTTCCTGATGGTGCTCAAGCTCCAAGACTAAATCTTTCAGTTGTTCCCATGGTGGAATTCCTTTCCTACCATCTAATGCGGCGGCCAAGTCTACAACGTATGCCAAAACCTTAGTACGTTCTATGTGGCGGAGGAAAGCATGTCCGAGTCCACGATTCTGGTGAGCACCCTTTATTAATCCAGGAATATCAGCCACTGTAATTGACAAGTCATCAAAGGTCAAATTCCCTAAATTAGGCCTTAGAGTCGTGAATGCATAGTGGCCTATTGCAGGCTTAGCTCGAGATATTGCCCCTAAAAGTGTACTTTTACCAGCATTGGGCATCCCCACAAGGCCTACATCAGCAATGCTCTTAAGTTCCAGGACAAGAACAGCTTCAGACCCCGGCAAACCAGTACGAAGGGAGGATAGATCATCATTCGATGCTTCATCGCCGATTGAATTATCCCTCGGGACTTCACCCATTGTCATCTTAGGCTTCATCGAAACATTTGGATAACATACATTACCTAAACCACCTTCCCCTCCACATGCAACAATCATCCGCTGACCTTCTTCCGTTAATTCTGCCACATTATACCTGATTTCTTCTGTAGGTTCTGATTGAGGCCCGGTTGCTTGGTTCATGCCACTTGATTGGTCCACAGTTATTTCAGTACAAGATGATAAGTGACCAGCAACATGTGTCGACTTGACTTTCTCAGCCATACTTGTGTTCTTCGAGGAAGGTAGCTGGTTAACTTCAGACTGGTCCGTAGAGAGAAAACCGGGGAGTTCCCAAGGATCCAAATCGGCTGAAGAACAATGTTCAACCATGGACGGTATTTCACCCTTTTTCAGATGAATTACAGTACCGATAGGCACTTGGAGTATCTGTCACACAATGAGTATCTCAAAATCCCATTTGATTCAATCAAACACGAGTGAATAACACGAAGTTCGAAGTAAAGAAAGGAGCTCCAAAGTATTAACCTTGTCTTCTCCTCGAGTTCCTATCTTGTTCTTCGAGGTTCCATGTCCACCTCTACCTGCATTCTATAGAGAATCATAAGGTATCACACCGTTCACGGTTTGGGAAAGGTGTGTAACAAAGAAAAGAGAGAGAAGACAACATACAACATGATTTTGCAGGCCACTGAAGTCCCAAACTGCAGTGGAACATTCTAGAATCACGTCACCACCTCTTCCACCATTCCCACCTAGGTTTAAGCCCATCAAACATCAGAAACAGCATAGTAACAAAATATTACCCGTTTTCCCTCCATGGATTTACCAAGTTCAAACACCCTTTATTGCCAACATAATATGAACTAAGAATCACCACAAAATTCCATGTATGTACGCATGACTAGTCATGTATAGTATGAACTTACATTTGTCCGACTTGTTATTTCAATTGAAGAACCGATGTCTGATATGACATATATATATATATATATATATCAAAGCACCCGTGTCGAGTACAAGGGTACAGGAAAATGATCTTTCAAAGACAACCAAATACATGAACTTCTTTTAAAGAAAAATGGAACATACCCGTGTCCTAAATAGACTTACATCTGCCAATTACACTCGGGTCCGATTAACAAAAAAGTACTAGCATGCAACTACATGAAAGAATGGTTGCAATTACAAGCTCCAACTCATCATTTCAATTGAAGTACTCATGTCTGATACAACACATATTCATGCAAAGGAACAAGAGTATAGGAATATGATCTTTCAAAGGCCTCCAAATACATTTTTTTAAAAAAGGAAAAATGGAAAAAACCCGTGTTCTAAATAGGCTTATATTTGGCACTCATACTCGAGTCCAATTAACAGAAAAAGTACTAGCATGTAACTAACTATATGAAAGAATGGTTGCAATTACTAGCTCCGACTCGTTGTTTCAAGTGAAGTACTCGTGTCTGATACTACACATATTCATGCAAGCGTATAAGGGTAGAGGAACATGATCTTTCAAAGACCTCCAAATACATAATTTTTTTAATAGTAAAATGGTCTTATATCTGGCATTCACACTCGAGTCCGATTAACAAAAAAGTACTGGCATGTAACTATATGAAAGAATGGTTACAGAGAAGGAAACGTTGAGAGAAAACCGACCATCAGGTTTACCACAACGATCATGACGACTACGGCGAAAACTGGTGGAGCCATTACCACCATTACCTCCTTTGGCATAGAGATTAAACCTATCTCTCATTCTAGTCTCCTACAAGAAAAAAACGGTCCATACAACCCCAAATATCAAACACTAGTCATCATTATATAGTTCAAATCCATGAAAGTGAACAAATGAGACAAGATATATGAAAAACCTGTAAAGGGCTCTTCTTGTTTGGAACGTCCGAGTAAGAAAGAAAGGAGAAAACGTAGCATGGTGATTTCGAACATCTTCTTCTAATGGTTCGCAATTGCAACAGAGGCATTGCTCGTGCAATCCACATTTCTGATCTCGATGAGTATATCACAAATTCATTATTTCAACTAAGAATAACAATACAAATACGAAATAGTAACCGTTAGTAAGAGGTATATGTAGTTTCTTTTTCTCCTTTTTTTCATTAAAGCATTTTATCAAACAGTTGACTTTCATACATTCATTACTTCAACTTAGAATAACAATACGAACGCGAAATAGTGAGCGCTAGCACGAGAAATATGTACTCATTTTCCCTTTTTTCTTTTCATTCAAGCATTTTATCAAACAGTTTATGTACGTATTTTCGTCAAACAAATAAATTTTCTTGGTCGGCTTAAGGCTTAAACCATTTACCTTCCGTTCAATTCTCAGGCTGCCAAAAACCGTGGCTGGCGGGTAATGAAATGAAAAGATTGGCGATTACTGGCCCAATCGGTAAAAAGAATGCGCTGATCTTTGCCCCGTGTATTGCTTGGCTTGTTATCCTACATTCCTACCTTAACAAGGGATAAAAGGGTGGGCTTAACCGATAATTAGACCCAAAAAAAGAAAACACGTATTTCTGCATTGGTTCTTACACTATGTATTGGGTTCCAAAAGTTATAATCCAACATCTAAATTAGTCTGAAACTTCAAAACATTCCTTCTCAAATTATTTTTTCTCCAAACATTTTAATTATCATTCTTTTTCAATCAAATCTTTCAAATAGCCTAATTCCGGCATTACATTCTAGCTTAGATATAAAGTATATTTAAAACATATTAATCAAATTTTAAACACGTATATATCTAATGCATGAATAACTTTATATTTAACAAGTTAATAAAACTATTTATTTTTTAAACACGTGAAATTCAAATTGTTTATATAATAAGTATAGACATGTTTAAATTTTGCTCTTTTTTTAAAAAAATCAAAAATAAATAAATCATAATCCAAAATTTGCATCCTATTAATTCAATTCAATTAATTATTTTTAGAAAAATTTCAGCTACAATTAAAAATTTTAACATTTTAATTAATCCAACTTATAATAATATGGTTCGTTTAATAATTCGATTATTTGAACACACCTAATTAATTAAAAGGAGGAATTATGATGATGCTTTGAGACTATGCAACCTGATATACCTTCTTACGTCATAACCAAAAGAAAAATACCTTATTTATATCAAAAGATTCAAAGTGACATGATTTGATAAAATAAAGAATTTAATGCTTTTTGGTCTCGATTTAGCCTGATTAATATGGTTATATATATAAGTTAAAATATGTAGTAGTTTTAAAAATTAAAATTTTAATTTTTTCCGACTATTAATATTATTAAATTTTATTTGTTACATTTATTAATGTGATATTTTTGAAATAAAAAAAAATATTCATTTGATAATCATATAATTAAAAATAATTTTGCAAAATATTAACAAGTAAACTTAAATTTTAAAATATGAAAAATAAAAATAATAAATTTCATAAAATAAAAATACAATGACTAAATTTCTAATTTTCAAAAGATACAGGGTCTTGTGACACATTTTAACCTAATATATATTTTGTGAAACTCATTTTTTAGTGTGATACTTGAGTTATTTTCTAATCCAATGTAATACCTGCATTTGATACAAAAAAAAATATACATTTTAGCACCTAAAAGTAACATTGTTAAATTTAATATTAATAATTAACTTCCTTCAAATCAACCCGAATTAAATCAAATCCATCCTACTGTATTTGACAAATTAAACGAATTCACAATTAATATTAAATTTATTCTATTAACAAAATCATAAAAAATTCAAACCTAATAACATTAACATTTAACTTTCACTAAATCAACCTTAAAAACATGAACTAAACATTAAAAAATTAATACCATCCACTTTGGATACTAAAATTTATAAGTTTTGTCAAAGACAAGTATCAAATTGAACAAAAAAATAACACAAACACCACATTAAAAGAAAATCAAACTCAAGTTCCGAATAATGTATTACGCCATTTTATAACTAAAACCGACCAACTTAACTAACTTCCAAAATGCATAATTCTTATTTTTAAAATTATATAATATATAATTTTCAATCAAAATTCAACTACAACCCAATTCAATTTAATCGACCAAATTAATCGATATTAAGTCGTATTTTATTTTATTTTTTTAACCGAACAGACCGATTACTCTCCACTACAAACACCAAAAATTATAAAAACAACTACGGTTAATAAAGGTCTATAAGACAAACTCAATTTTCTTACATTAGATTTGAGCAATGGTGATTGTAAAACGGCGTCGTATATCACGAATTGATGGCCGAGTCAATAAGTTAATTCAAAGCCTTACAACAAGCAAGAGAAAGCACATTAGATACTTTATTTACTTGATAACATGACAATGCAAGTGATCAAACCAGCATTATATATGATGACTGTCAATCAGAACTGATGCCGCCCATAAAAGTCCTTGGATCGGGACAGCTTCCCGTGAACTGAGCTTGGGAGAAATCGAAACCCGGGTTCTGCAAAAACAATAATAATAAATGTTTACCGTGATGTGCAAGCCATGCATATACATGTGAATGTGATTCCTAGTTGCTCATTAAAATGAACAATTGCGGGATTATGAGTTTCTAATGAAATGCATCGTTTACATACATGCGAGCATGAACAGAAGAGATCGACAATTTGAAAAATGTTTCAAGGATGTCAAAACGTAAAACTTGAGACATTCCATAATAAACACACAAAACTTTCCATAATAAACACATAAAACTGGCATTCTTCTCACCGTTGATCACTGCATAAAACCAGCTTATCAAGTCACATTTATACA
This sequence comes from Kokia cookei, assembly GCA_039519145.1. Classification (NCBI taxonomy): domain Eukaryota; kingdom Viridiplantae; phylum Streptophyta; class Magnoliopsida; order Malvales; family Malvaceae; genus Kokia; species Kokia cookei. The sequence goes on from CM076910.1 coordinate 39,970,030, forward strand.
AGACATCTTATTCTAATCCAAGAGCAAGCATTTTGGAAGACACTTCCTTTATATGCGATCAATTTAGAGGTCAATTACGAAGTCATATCCCTAAGGGCGGTGCCAGTGTACAAAATGGCAAAATTACAGTTACATCCCCTAAAAACGGTAAAATTGCATTCCCCCAACTTATAATTCAATTCTGGTCCCGTAAATTTTTTTCTAGCTTCGCACCTACAAGTCCCTATACAATAGATTGGCAAATAGCTACCTAGGAAGGTAGTATCTACCTTAATATGACATATGATTATATCAACGATGTTTTACATCTCTAGTGTCTAAAGTCATTAGCATGGTTCTTACTCTCTCTCACATGCTAAGCAACAAAAAACAGAAGAACTAGCCCTGTACGGGCATACAGCATTGAGACTTGAGCAGACTTCACAAACTGCAGCTTCGTGATAGATACAATTTATGTAGACACATACACGGAAATATACGTCTTTTAGCAGAGCTTAAGAACAGATGACTAAACACATTAAGTTTGGCGATAGCAATAAAAATGACTTGATACTGTAACAATGGAATCATTCATATAGATTGTAAAACTGCAATCGTAACATTTGGAGCAAGTTTAAGAGGGAAACACATGATTCACCTCTTCCTGGAACCTCTGAAGCATGAGCCGCTTCTGCTCGAGATCAGTGGCATACGGGTCCAGCTGACCCTGACCTAGTATCGGCGACGACCATGTCTGACCCTTGTCCCTCTTTTGCAAAGTTATGTGCATTAAATCATCCTCTAAAACACATTCAGATAACCCCACTTTAGCTCAACTCCAAAAACTTAAAAAGTTTTAAGTCCATCATCTGAAAAAAGAGTATTTAAGTGCTAATTCATCATTCTATATGATGAAGCCAACTGAAAACGATATAAATAAATATAGGGTTAATTGCAACAAAAGTCTCTGAATTATGACCTAGATTCTAAATTAGTCTCAAACTTTGAAATGTTCCAATTGAGTCCTCAAAGTATCGATATCAAATCAATAAAGTATTTCTGTCAACTTAGGCATTAAATGTTAGCTCGGATCTAAAACGGAACATATTTAAAACACGTGAATCAAATTTCAAATACATTTGTACCCATTACATAAACAACTTAGATCTAAGATATTAAAAAAAAGCTCCTAATTTAATGACAGACCATTTTTTACACATATCCAGACCGTCCATGAAATATGTATACATGTTTTTTTTTTCTTTCTGAAGTTACAATTAACTATATAAATAGTTTCGATAAGAATCAATCATTACAAGCACTAAACTGGATAACTTTACTCCAACTCACTCACTCACTCAACTAAGTAGCATAATTTTCACAAGATGGGACACAAACTTGGACACTCAAAATCCCAAGGCATTAGCCTTTACCATTGGCAAGTACATACGTACTTAAAAATTTTAACCATATGTTTTGCTACATGTTAGATTCAAGCTGGCCTTTAATGCCCAAGTTGCCAATGGACTAATAGAAAGACCTCAAATATACTTCGAACATTTAATTAACATTTTAAAACTTAGGCACTAATTTAAATTTTGGAACATAGTTTATAATCATTTGAGGTAAAAGTACCGTGGAGGCCACTAAATCAAATTGTATTTTGCCCATCTACTAAAAAAATGAGCAAATTAATCCCTATACGTTAAATCAAATAGCAAATCGGTCTTTTCTGTTAAAAAATCCATCCATTTGCATAGGGACTAATTTGCCCATTTTTTAAGTAGAGGGAGCAAAATGCATTCCAACTTCTATAACAGGGGTTACCGATCATCTGATGGAAGTAATACTAAAATAAATAATAAAAAACAGATCCATTTCATCACTAAGCTCTCAAGTTCTTAAAGAATTCCCAAAAAGAAATTGAGACTGTAAATACCTAGCGTCCAAAAAGATGAATCCGTCTTCACTGGGGCGAAAAAATCATGCTAACATGAAAATGAAAAAAAATCAGATAACTTTTTAAAAAAAAATTCTCAAAATTCAACAAAATGATGAACAATTTAACTTCAAAATAAACTAACATTCAGATAAGGAGGGTTGCCTTTGATGCCAACTTCGACATGTTTGGACTGAATCTTACAGTAAAACTGTTTGGAGTGAACATTCGGCGGCAAGTTTATGTAAATATTCACCTCTTCCAAGGTCTGATCCCATTCAAACACCTTTTCACCTAAAAATTACAAAAAAATGAAATTAAGCTTCCAAATCATGAAAACCTAAGAGAAGAACAATCGAAGAAGATAAAGAAAGAGATGAATACTGTTGTGGAGAAAACTGTGTCGTTTTTCAGGGGCCAATTTCTCCGCCATTTTTGTAGGGTTTGGACCTTCTTTTTTGTCCCTATCTGTTCCTGAATGTTCCTTTTTCTTATTCTCACGGTTTCTTGCGAGAATTTTAAATTCTATACGCTAGATCTTGTACTTTTAATTTCTAGTTAAGGATAAAAGTTTTAATTAAATTAACTTTTTCATCCTTCCCTTTTTTTGGGTTAAAATATGCTTAAGTGCTTATATTTTTGTAAATTTAAAATTTAATCCTCTAATTTTTATTTTAAAAAATTTGCTCTCTTATAAATTAAAAAATATAACTCCAATTATACCCTTTGATAAGACGTATCTATATTCCACACAATTGTTGGAATTCAAATTTTCTATAATAAACATCTTTTTTTTTTTTTACTAAAATCGTTCGTTAAATTTAATAAATTCAGAATTAAGTCTATATTCTTTTATTTTTAAAATTTTAGTTTTTTTTATTTAAGATTTCAAAATTCAATTTTATTGACCCGTTAACCAAAAAAATTACGTAATTTTTTTTGGTTAACAATGTCAATAGAATTGAGTTTTGAAATTTAAAATAAAAAAAAAACTAAATTTTTAAAAATAAAAATACATAAACTTAATTTTGAATTTATGAAAAGTAGAAAGATGTATAACATATTTAACTACCTTCAAATATATAAAAAATATAAAAACTTAAAACATATTTAATTTTTTTAAAGAAAAATATACTGCCAGTAGAATAGAAAAACACATTGCGAATTTGAATAACCTATTTTACTTCAAACAATTCAGATATACACTAAATCGGAATATAAACCGATTTTAGTTCAAATGATTCAATCAACCGATTCGAGCTAAATGCTACTTCAAAAACTACTTTTATCAGGCAAAATTAGTGATCTGATACAAAGATTATATATAGTTGATGGAAGCTATCAACAAAACCAAAAAAAAAAGGCTTAGTTTCCATCTATGATGATGATGTTCTCTACTCAGCGCTTCGCCTTTCGATGGGTCATTTGCTTTACAGGTTTCTTGACCTTTACGTTTTTGCCTTTGACGTTGAATTTATCATCATCGGAATCATCGTCATAATCATCTTTCGACCTCTTGCCTCGCTTTTTCCCATCTCCTCCGATGACGATGATTTTCCTCGTATGTGACTGTTCCGAAACATCAAACTTCTCCTTTGGTCTCCAAATAAAAAGTGACCTAAAGAAAAATGATTGAAGTTAGATGGCTAACTGTGAAGCCAGGAAATTGTTTTAAGGAGTAAAAATATTGGATTGAAAGAATTCTTATATAAGAGTAAAAGAACGGAGAAAGAATTCCGACCTTGAGCTACCCGATGCCAAAACATCATCTCGTGGATGTAGTTTGTTCACGGGAGTAATAGTAGTAATGTTTGGGTCCATAACCTCGGCTACTAATTGCCCCGTGTTTATGTCTATGAAATCGATAGGGTGTAGAGCAGTTCCATTATAATTTTCACTTATATAACGACCAATAACAGCTAGAGATTCCGATGGATCCTGCACAAAAACGAACAAGGGAATCATTAAATATAAAAGAGATGTATCGTAAAACAATAACAGTATCCGGTTTTATGACCTTAGGATCCCATTCAGCTCGGAAAGGAGTCAAATGCCGATTGAAATCATGACTATGTACGATTTCCCGACTCGGTGAGTCCAGATCCCGGAGGATAGAATCCCATATGCGAAGGCGATTATCTTGAGACGTGGTAAGGATTTTAGTCCCAGAAAATGGAGAGAAATAGGCGGAGTTCACAACACGTCTATGCTCGAGATTAGCAAGAACAGATACAGCTTCTAATCGACGCATATCCCACAAACGAGCCTATGATAAGAACGATGTTTGTTGTCACGAGAGAAGTGTCCAAAATAAATCGCAAAAACCGAGCACAGTGATGAAATTAATAGTCTTACAAAGTGATCATTTCCGCAACTCAACAAAAGATCTGGTTGAAAAGGATTACAGTGTAGACCGACAACTTTACTTCCTTTCTTATGGATCATAACTGCCTTCCCGGTTTGGCTGTTGGAGCGACTATCGACCCTAGATATGCCATAACGAAAATTTCAATGAAATTCGAACATAACAATCTCATAGATTCATACTCGGGGTGCTTCCCAGCTTTGCATCGGTAAGAAAATTACTCACAAGTAGAGGAAACCGAAATTATCAGCCACAAGCACAACACCTCTCTCCAAGTTGATATCCATTCCGTAAAGCATCCTCCAACTCCCTGGACCCTAGAATGGTACAACTATCAGCCATGCTCAATAACATATTGAAAAAAGCATATTTCGAATGCATAAAGCATAAATGTTTGTCTCTTCAGTTAAACAAACTTGAATCATTACCTGCCAACCATCTGGATTAAGATTCATTAAAGACGATGAAATCCCGGTCTCTAAGTCTGTGCAACTGACGGTTCCATCCGAAGACGCAGCATATATCATACCATCATTTGCGGGACTGAACCTGCAACAGTTTGGATTTGAGAATAAATAAGGTATTTCCATAAAAATCTTTTCTTACATGAAGCCGCACACAAAAGACAAAATACAGAGCTTCGGACAAGGATCGTTCACCTCATATTATTGAGTATGCAAGAGTGTATGTTTCCGTAAACCGTCTTTTCATGCACTTTAGCAAAATCCCAAACTCCAAGTTGTCCTTTCTAATAAAGGAATTAGAACAGAAAAGAGAGACATGAATAGAGAATCAGAATCGAGATATTCTCGAATTAATATAAATTTAAAAAGAGTAAGAACTTCTTGCTTAAGACTGGGTTGACCTTATCTCCGGACAAAAGGATGTGATTGTTGGTGGGATGAAACTCCAAACACGTTACTCTTCTACTGTGGTATCGGATAACAGCACAATCAACTTGATCTGGGATCACATACGCCGGCTTGATCTACGTAATGAATAAAAGAGAGCAATCAACAAGCATGCTCCACCAGTAACTGATATACCTCAAAACCACAACAGCCCGATTCACGCCCAATTTACAATGACATTTGAAAATGACAAAATATATCATCAAAGAACACAATCAGAACACACACACACGCACAGGATTTACGAACTCAATTCTCGCAAACCACAGCTAAGTTACATCCTAAAACTGTCACCAAAAGTATTACAGAGTAGACCATCGGACATACAATTGAATTACAAATCGAATAACAGCACAATCGACTAGATCCAGGATCACATGCCGGCAACGGGTATATCTTGAAACCACAACGGCCCGATTCAGGCCAAAAGGAACTCCACGAAACGATACCAAAGAGAGAACTCACCGGGGTAATTCGAGCTTTAAGTTGTCGCTCGAACACAAATTCCACGGGGTTCTGAGTATTTACATGGGGTGCAGGGACAACACCATGCTCTGTAGCTACTCTATGTGGACATGTTATTGTAGTATGACCTTCACAAAATGTTTTAAAAACAGACAATCAACCAAAAAAAAAATCATCAACATAAATACAGTAGAAAATTTTCAAAAGAACATCATTTCACAACAAAATTACACATTGTTTAAGAAACTTACCAGGCATTTTGCAAAGAAAACAAGGCTTCATTGGGCAATCAATATAGGTAGCTCCTTTAAACCCAGCTTCATGTCCCGTTTTCTTACACACCTAAACCCCACCAATAGATTACAATTTGCATATATATGCTTTGTTGAGGGAAACCAACTCTTTTAGGAGAAATCTTACAAAGAAGTATAGTGTACTTACTTTACAAACTTTCTTGAGGCTAATAGCAATGGGTGATTTTCCTTTCTTTTTCTTATCATTAAACTCCTCAATTTTCTCTTCATTTTTATTTTCTTGTTCTCCTTCTTCACCATCATCATCTGATGAGCTTTGTTCAGAGTCTGTATCTCTCTCAATAAGTACCTTAGGGAACGCCGTTCTTCTTACTAGCGGTGCCATTTTTTCCCCCAAAAAGATAACCCAAATTCAAAAAACGATAAAGACAGACAATACAGTGATCGGATACGAGGAGAATGAAAAAATAAGAGGAAATCGAAGTTTTTTTTTATCTTTTTGGGGCAAAAGGGAAAAATGTATGCGAGGAAAAAGAACCGACTTTTGCTTCGGAGTAATTGGAACGTCGACGCACACGTGTTGTTTGATTTTACTGAATTGTCCTTACTGTGGTACGGGTGAACGGTTTTGTGAAGTTGGGGTTAGTTTCGAGATTACGTGTGTGTTAGTGGCGGGAGATGACGTGGCTCGTTTTATGCCGCTAGGTGCCTCCCACGTGGAGCTTTCAAAACGGTACCGCGTTAGATCTGTGAAGGTTGGGAAAAGTATACTGAAAGCTCTTGTACCAAGAGTAAATTGCATTTTGCTCCCTTTAATTAAAAAGTGGACAAGTTGATCTTTTGAATATTAAATCATAGAATAAATTGATTTTTTTGTTAAAAAATTTATTCATTTTTAATGATGTTAAAACATGTGTATCTATTTGGTTATTTTATTAGTCAAGTCAAATTTTAACAGTAAAAACGATGAATTTTTTAACAGTAATGACAAATTTCTCTTTGATATCTTACAATAATTAATTTATCCATTTTTTTAATTAAAATAGCAAAATGTAATATGACACCTAACACATGAGTCTCCATGTTACTTTTACCGAATTGATTGAATTTTGCTAACAATTCTTGTGCTATAGGTGCTTTTCGTATTTTTCGAATTTGAAAATTTCAGTCTCAACCTAAATAATAACAGTTAAATTCATGCAGTCAAATTTTGCTATTAATAGTGTAATATTTGTAAGTTTTGGATTTAATTCATTTTTTTAATTTGATTTTTTTTTTAATTTTATACTTTTTTATTTCTAAAATTAATTAAAATAAAGTTTTTTTTTAATATTATATGGATATAACAAGTTGGTATGATGGTATATGTATGATAATATGTTTGACATATATGAATTTAAAAATAACAAAATTTAACCGTACGAATTTAATTAATATTGTTTGAATTATAATTGAAATTTCAAAACACAAAAAAAAAAAAAAAAACCAAATTAGAGTGTAAACATCAAATCTGTAATTTATCCAAAATATTGAGATTAATAACAAATTTTGACCTTTAGAAAAATAAAATAAAATTATGCTATTTTTTTTAATAATATGTCGGCTGAATTTATTAGAAATTAAAATCGAAAAACATTTTAAACGAAATTAAAATGTAGCAGAAAAATAACAAAACAATGAAAAAAATAACGGATCATCAAACCAATAAAACACATCTAGTGAACTGCAACGACAATCATGATATGAAACACTATAGAAAGGAAGCAGGAAACAAAACTCCTTATCTCTATCCACCTACACGCTTAAGGTTCAAAGTATGAGTGGTGAGCGAAGCCAACAATCTTGCAGGTTGCTTCGCAAAACAGATCTGATTGCATCGGTAAATGAATCACAAAAGAGGATCAAACCACTGAAAGATCACCGATAATCGCAAATCAAAACCGAACGTTGTAAGAAAACTATCCACGAACGCAGATTTACCACAAAGGTATACCAAAATGTGACATAAGCAAATAAGACAGAGGAAAAATGTGCCACAAATGCATATAAAAACTAGAAGAAAAAAAAAAAACTAAATATAAAAAAGAAAGGGGCAGTAATATTGATGGTCGACGACCAGCATTATAGCTGACGTCGTCACCAACTAATCAAGAACAAAAGAAAGAGATAGAACAGCGCAAAGAAAAAGTTCGAAAAAAATGATGCTATAGTTTGAAAAAAAAATGATGCTATTTTAACCGATCAATCTAAAATATGTGTGAATTTGTTCTCACAACATGTGAGGAAAGATTTGTTTGCTTGAAGGTTTGCTTAAAATTAGTAGGATTGGACGCTAAAAATAAGATTAGATAAAAATTAAGTTAATCTAAAATATAAGTCAAATTTGAATTTGAACGTTTAAGATTATAACTCGACTCAACCCGTTTTTAAAATTTGTAATATTTTATATTATGTAATTTATATAATCTATAGTAATATATAATGTCACTATAAGTCTATAATGTAAACATTAAAAAAAATTAAGATGATTATATATAAAACTGTAATAAAAAATATAATTATTATATATTAAATTAAAGTAAATATAAATATATATTTTAAAATTTAAAAAAAATAATATGTACGAACTTAAAATGGACTTGATTAATTATTTATAAATATATGATGATTTAAATAAAATTTTAAGCTCATATTTAATCAAATCAAATTTAAAAAAATATAAAATTAATTAATATTATGCTTAAATTTAACTCGAAATCAACTCAACCAAGATAAACTTTAGTTGAGAATATGGCTGATGCATGACAAGAACCCTAATGTTTCATGACCTAATATGTTATAATTTTATTCTAAAAAATGTTATAAATTAAATTTATATAAAAATGTTTTTTTATTTAGTAATTTGTATATGTATGTTGTGATTTGAATTTTATCATACTTGAAAATTTTATGGTTAATTGAGTTTTAGATCGATTATTATGGACATCGTTATCAATGCAAGAGAATGTATATTTGAGTGTGCTCAAGAGCATTATTTTATTCTTTATGGGTTGGGAGGGACTATGAGTAATTTTAAAAATTATATAAAAAAATTAAATATGATCAGAACTTATAATCTAATTATAGACATTAAAACATGTTCCAAAAATATCTAAATAGGTCGGTGGAAAGATTATCTATAATTTTTTTGGTGAATTACAATAACAAGGCAAAGTTCGAACAACAAACACGACTAACGCAACTCAAACCTAGGTCACACCTAAGACGGTAAATACTTTTGACCATCATACCATCACATGATATTCAAAGATGATCTATAATTAAACCATAATTAATTCCTTAATACACATCTTAATCATGACTATAAATCTAATAATATCTACCATTCGGATAAACCCAAGCGTTTTATTTAATTTTATTAATTATTTCAGCGGCTCCTTGGTTTTACAAAAGAAAAACTCTAGCCACCGCCACAAGGGTTTTAGTGGATTCCCTACTGATAACCTCACGCAAACTCCGTTAATTTAACCAATAATAATCAGCCACGTCACCATATTTCTTTCTTTGTCTCAAGTTATTAGTGGATTAGGTTCAAACGAGGACAACACCGTAATTTCCAAACCACTATCCCATTCGCTTTTAAGGCATCTCAGTACTCCGACAGTGTGCTTAGACTGCAATTAAGCTTTGTCTTAGTTTACTAATTTTTAAAAATAAGAAAAATCCGAAATTACAAAACTATAATTTTATTTGGAGAGCTTTCATTTTTGGGGGAAAGTGGGGATTCTCTTTTAGCTACTTGATTTTTCTTGTGTTTGTTTGATGGGAAAATTTTTTCCGGGAAAATAACGGGTCATGAGAAAGCCGTCTTTCAAGGATTCACTCAAAGCGCTCGAAGCTGATATTCAACATGCCAATACTCTGTATGACCTTTTTCCCCCTCTCTTTTAATGTGTATATATATATATATGTATATATATATTTGCTTGATTTTCTATTTGTGTATTAAGTATTTTCTCTGCTACTGTGATTGCTTGAGGACTTTTGACTTGCAATTTCTTTTTAAGGGGAAAAAAAGGTGATGTAAAGGATATTTAAAAAAAGGTCGAAATTTGAATAAAAAATTATGGGTTTCTCTGTAAATCTCCAATGATTGTTGTTGATTTTGTATATATGCATGTATCCATGCATGTATGTATGTTATGTATAAAAGGTTTCTAAGCAGGTTATTGAATTTATTCTCAACATTCTATTCCAGCATAGGGTATCATTCTTTCATTCCAGAATGTATATATGCATGCATGGATAATATGTATGTATGTATGAAAGGTTTCTAAGCAGGTTATTGAATTTATTCTCAACATTCTATTCCAGCATAGGATATCATTCTTTCATTCCAGGTGTTTAGGAACAGGGGTGAATCCAAAAAAAAAATTTTAAGGGCCGAAATTGAATAATAAATTTTTGAGAGATTAAAATTTATTTTTATAATGTAGTAATGAAGGAATTAAAAATAGTTTTCTTCATTTTGGGGGACAAAGTGCAATTTTTCCATAAATTAATTTTAATTTGATCATTTTATAGGGGACTTGAATAGCAATTTTTCCATTTGAGGGGGTGCCAAGGCCCCTCCCTCCCCCCTCAGATTCGCCCCTGTTTAGGCATGTATCTATGCATGGATTATGGATAATATGTTTGTATGTATTTATGTGTATGAATGGATGGATGAATGTGTGTGCATGTATGTATGCATACATGCATATGCTTGGAATATGGATATATTGGATACACGATAATCGGCAAGACAATGGAGGATTATGTTTCACATTTAATCGGTAGGACATCATTGAACATTTTCCTTAAAGTTGTATCTGTTACAATGCCGTACCAAGTGAATATTACTAAAACATCATTAATCCCTACTAATGTCAAAGATTTGCGGGTGCCGAACATGAGTAATGACATTCATTTTCGACATTCTTATTGCTTTATCATCGGCCCTGCTTGATGTTTAACCTGAATTTTTATCGGTCTGTTTTCAGGGCTTTAGATTATCCAAGGGAAAGAGACGAGGCACGTCTACAAATGAGACTGTCCTACAGTCCAGCTGCTCAGTTTTTCCTTTTCCTTGTTCAATGGACCGATATTCAACTCGCCGGTGCCCTCGGTTTCCTCAATATACATATTTATATGGTAATGTTTCTTCCCGCCATACAATTTTCGACAAAATTATCTTTTTATTCTTTGAAATCGTAATCCGATGGATCAACGCAGACCTATGCTGATGGCAAGCCACCATGTCCGTTTACGAGAGGAAAGCCAGCATTAGAGAATTTTATGGTGAGTTCCATCAAGATTGCTTAGCTCGTTTAAGTAAAATCCGGGTTCTCACTAGCTTTTTTTTTCTTGTGCAGCGGTAATATTTCCTTCTTTATTGCAACTTCAAAGAGGAATCACTGATTTGGAGGATCGAAAACAGAAAGAAGCTTGTACCGTAAGGTACCATAGGAAGGATGAATCTATAAGTGGGAAGATATCGGAAATCGACTATGAAAGGGAAGACGAGTGCTCAATTTGCATGGAGATGAACGGCCTCGTTGTGTTACCTAATCGCAGCCATTCTATGTGTTTGAATTGTCTTAAGGGTTGGTAAGTTGCTCGTTCAGCGATTGTAGTCTAAACTGAGTCTATAAATATACAGCCATCTTATCTTCTCGTAGACTAGTTCAATTATTCGGAGCTGTTATTCGGGATGATATCGTACATTATCGAGTACAAACTTTTTTCAGGTATTATGGATAGGGATATCCCTATGTTTTTCGAGGATCTAATCCCCTTCTCGGCCACATTCCGAGTCATACCCGAACCCGGGTTTGACAAGGAAAGCTATATAAGCGGTTTCCATTCACGAGGCTCCTCACGATTCATGTTCAAAATGTTCTAATGTTGTTGTTGTATTTCTTTCTTGCTTTTCAGGCATGGCCGGTCTCAGTCTTGTCCGTTTTGTCGGGACAGTCTCGAAAGGGTTGACTCTTGCGACCTTTGGATTTACATAGAACAAAGTGAGATCGGCGAGTTATCGTCGATACTTAGAGAGAATCGTAAGAGGCTCTTCACGTACATTGACAGATTGCCCCTCGTCGTCCCAGATCCTGTATTTGCTCCCTTTGACGTCCATGTACGTTAGTTAACCCGACTTCTTATACATATGAGGCAAGATTAAACTGCATGTATGTAATAACTAGCATGATATGCATACCCCTATCATACTTTCCGTTTAAAAATGTAAATGATTTCTGGTTAAAGCTTCCATGATTTCCAGTGGCTGACGAGCTTATGACCGATCTTTCATTCTCGTAAAATCGAGGTCGATTTTCTTCCTGATGATAACTACCACTAGTTCGTTGTCGATGTTGAGCATTTTAACACAAATTTTCATCTGAACCCCTATGTATCCTTTGTACCGAGCACAGCTTTCGGGTTTGGATCATTTCAGATACGGATCGGTTTCGGGTCTTTTCAAATTTGTGTTGTTTTGGTTTTTGTTCGTTTTGAGTTTCAGTTATTCAGGTTTCTTTAGTCAGAGTCATATCGGGGGTTTTTAATTTAAAATTTATAATTTCATTTAAATCATTCGTTGGTATCGACGGTGGGTGTGGGTGAAAGGTGTTACAAATCTAAGCTTAAATATTTATTGATCTTTAAAATATAAAAATACAAAAAATATTCTCATAATAATAAAACTTATTTTGTAAAATAAATAATTTATTATTTTTATTTTTTAATTGAGTTGGTGTCCGACTGATTTGGGAAACCAACTTAGTTCTCACCTACCATATCATCAATGAACCTTTGAATCTAGAGAAATGAAGATCCTCCATTGACAATAGCTTTTCTAGAAATTTCCAACATTTCTTTCACTTTCTTCCTAATTTCACTACCGTCATCCAGTACCTGCTTTATTGCTTTTTTGATCTCGTTGCCGTCACAGCATTGTTGACATTATGTTCTTCGTAGTCAAGTCTCAACTCTATTGCTAACCCTAATTCTTTCATCATCTTAAAAGCGTTCAGTTGTTGTTCGGCATACATGGGCCATGTTACCGTCGGCACTCTGAACCACAAACTCTAGAGGATAGAGTTCCAATCACAATGAGATACGAACCCTCTTATTGCTTCATGGGCTGGAATATTCACCTGCGGTGTCCACTCGTATATCATAATCCCCTTCCCTTAAATCCTTTCCACGAACCCTTTTGGCAACATGTCCTCAAGGTAAGGAACACATCTTGGTGCATCGCTTCGTGATGATTTCCGCGGTGACAATGTTGCACGTGCAAGGACCATAAGAACCTATAACCGCTTTGCTCGAGTCCGAGAGCTATTTTGTTTGACTTGGGGTGCAAGAAAATGCCCAAAACTTCCAAAACAAAGAAATATCACTGATGATCAAGGCTATTCATCGAGCCATTTCATCACCTTTTTGCATTGAGCCAAGTTGAATTCAGTGTAAGGCTTACAATTGATATCAAGCACTGGCCCGACAGGATAACCGGGGGGATTTCTGCCATTGGAGAAATTGCTAATAGCACAAGGTTCAAGCTCTTCAAATGTATTAACCATAATCCCTTTGACAGCCTTGAACTTTTGAGCAGTCATCATATACCAAGGATAACCATTATCCTTGTCAAACAAAGCCGAAGGCAAAACATTGGGCGGGACGGGATTGATAAATCCCGAGATCAACTCGTTAGGATAGGACAGTTTAAACTCGGGGCTATCCCGAGTCTCATCGTGTCGAGTCATTAGGTGGAACAAAAGACTCAAGAACCCTGAATTAGTAGTTAAAAATATATACGAAGGAATGTTACATTCACGAGCAATATCGACCAATGGCACAAACAACAAATTGAAAACAAACCTTGTAAATGTCTCCAAATTCGATCTCGATCTCGATGACGAGATGTCAGCGACAAAGTTTTTCAAAAGTGGCATATGTGTTTTCGTGAGGGCATTGACGTGGTCTTCAATCGATTGCGAATGATGATCAACAACCAAAGAATGATGTTCTCGTTGTTGAGAAACATCGATGAATTTGAATCGGGTCCGGTTTTGAAGCCTTGACTGATTCGATGTAAGCATCGGTGAAAGAATCGGAGGGTGATTTAACAAAAGCAACAGTGATCGAAATCCGGTCATCGTGATCAACGAGGCGCTTTGCAAATTTGAGAATTGGGATCAAATGGCCCTTGCTTGTTTGTGGAACGAATATAAGCTCTGCTTTCTTCATTTTTATTGATGCAAAAGTTCATACTGAAACTGAATATAGAAAATAAGAGTATAAATAATAGATAAACATTTGGAAATTTTTTATAAATAAATAAATGAGATCCACGTTGTTTTTAAAGAAATTCCATTTTTTAGTTAAAAAATCCTGCATTAAATATATTACTAAGTTGATATTAAAATAATTTATTAGTATTATTATATGATAATAATAAAAGTAATATTAATTGATATAATGATATATTAATGTGAAATTAATTAATTTGATCATAAGACTCATATCTTTTAAAAGTTCCACATAAAAAATAACATAATATATGATTAATTAATAAAATTGTAAAATCTATAAAATCATTGAATATTATTGAATCAATTAAAAATAATAAAATCTAAGTTTTTTAATTTAATATAATATATATTCTTTTATTTTAAGTATGATAATAACTAATCATATTAAAATCAATTTTTATAATTAATAAAAATCAAATCTATAAAATCATCCAAACTAGTTTTATGTTTTCACCTCTTTCAAACACTTGGAAAATGATTTGATTATAGTTTGAAATGTATCACAAAGTTTTAAAAATGTGAATTCATAGATATATGAAATCTTTTAAATCCGTTTTATGATCAATATTTGTCATAAGAAATTTTGTAAGTGCAAAAATAGTATCAGTATAACATCATTGGTTTGTATCGATCGTCGATGCGGGCGAGGGATGTTACACTCTTAAGTTTAAATTTCTCAATGTGTATTTTTATTGATTTATAAAAAAACAAAAGCAACATCATAAAAATATAAGTTATTTCATAAACTAAATGTTTCTTTTTTGTTATTTATCAACTGAGTTGGTGTTCGACTGACTCGTGACACTAACTCAGTTCTTACCTATCATATCATTAATCAATTTTTGAATTGAAAGAAACGAAGATCCTCCGTTGACAATTGCTTTCCTAGCAATTTTTGCCATTTCCTTCACTTTCTTCCTAACCTCACCGCAATCATCCATTACTTGCTTGACCGCTTTTTTGATCTCGTTGGCTGTCACAACATTGTCGAGGTTTAGTTGTTTGTAGTCAAGTCTTAGCTCCACCGCTAACCCTAATTCCTTCACCATTTTAAATGCGTTCATTTGTTGCTCTGCGTACATAGGCCATGTTACCATCGGCACCCCAAACCACAAGCTTTCTAGGATTGAATTCCAACCACAATGGGATACAAATGCTCCTATTGCTTCATGGGCTAAAATCTCCATCTGCGGTGCCCACCCATATATCATCATCCCCTTCCCTTGGATCCTTTCCGTGAACCCTTCGGGAAACATGTCTTCATTGTAACAAACTCCTCCTATAGCATCATTTTGTGATGATTGCAGCGGTGACGATGGTTGCACGCACAAGGACCATAAGAACCTATACCCGCTTTGCTCAAGTCCAAGCGCTATTTCTTTGACTTGGGGTGCAAGAAAGCGCCCAAAGCTTCCAAAGCAAAGAAATATCACCGATGATCGAGGTTGTTCATCGAGCCATTTCATCACTTTTTTGTGTTGAGCCAAGCCCGATTCAATGTGAGGCCTATAGTTGATATCAAGCACCGGTCCAACAGAGTAAACTGGGGGATTTCTGCCATTAGAGAAATTGCTAATAGCATAGGGTTCAAGCTCTTCAAATGTATTAACCATAATCCCTTTGGCAACCTTGAACTTTTGAGCAATCATCATATAGGCATGATAACCATTATCCTTTTCGAACAATTCTGAAGGCAAAACACTAGGAGGGACAGGATTGATAAATCCTGGGATCAACTCGTCTGGATTGGACCGTTTAAACTCAGGGCTATCCCCAGTCTCATCATGTCGAGTCGTCAAGTGGAACAAAAGACTCAAGAACCCTGCACTAGCAGTTAAAAATATATACGAAGGGATGTTGAACTCATGAGCAACGTCGACCAATGACACAAACAGCAAATCGAAAACGAACCCTGTAAATGCCGTCAAATTTGAACTCGATTTTGATGATGAAATGTCAGTGACAATGTTTTTCAAAAGCGGCAAGTGCATTTCCACAAGGTCAACAACATGGTCTTCAAATGATTGTTGATGATGATCAACAATCAAAGGAACATCGATGAATTTGAATCGGTCAGGTTTCGAGGCCTTGACTGATTTAATATAAGCATCGACGAAAGAATCGAAAGGCGATTTAACGAAAACGACGGTGATCAAAATTCGACTATCATGATCAACGAGACGCTTTGCGAATTCGAGAATTGGGATCAAGTGGCCTTTGCTTGTTTGTGGAACGAATATTAGCTCTACTTTCTTCATTTTTATTGATGTAAAAGTTCATACTGGAACTTAATTGAGAGAATGAGAGTTTAAATAATGGATGCTTATTTGGAAATTAAAAAAAAAAAATTGAAATCCACGTTGTTCTTTAATTCCAGTTTTTATTTTTTTAATGTTTTTCATGCTTTTAGTTAAAAATATATTTTTGCTTTATAATTCATAAATAAAAAATAAGTAGCTATTTTTCAAATATTTTAACATATTTAAATGGTTTCTAGATATTGATTTTAGTCATAATAATAAATTTAACATTTAATGTTTAATTTTTTGTCAATTTGATCTTTATTTTTTTAATTAAATTTGAGAGGTCAACTCATTTATTTATTATTTTTGAATAATCTCATTATAGATTCTAACCATATTTGCTCTTTTTGAAACAATGTCTGAAACTACTCATAACCCCTAACCCATAAATAATAGGGTAATACGTTTTAACACACTCAAACTCATGTCTTTATGTATTGACAATAATGCCCATACCAATTAAGTTAAAACTTCATCGACGACTCATTTTTTTAAAACAAAAATACTGATTAAAATATTATTTTATTAATATTGATATGACAATTTACGTGACAATTTATGTATGCTTCAATATTGATGTCACTCACATCAACAAATAATATTAAAACAACAAAAAGTTCATAAAATTGAAATAAAAAATGAAATAAAGGTGGATTTTCATGTAAGTTTCAATATTTAAAATTTTAACATTTTAATCAATATTTCCATTAAAAACAACAATTTTACTTTGTTTGAAATTTTCAATGATCAAATTCATTTTTTTCTTGAAGTTAAGGGTTAAATTGATTTAACATGATTCCGAACTATTCAAAATCAATTGATTTAATCTTTTTCTTCGAATTTATATCCCAACGATTTCTGATTCAATTGATTGGTCCTTTCCGATTTAAACAATGTTAGATAAAAGTACATACTGATAAAATAAAAGTCGATTTTTCTGAGCTCAAATTTTGAAAAATTTAAATTAATTTTCTTGTTCAACTTTGAACTTTGGTTGGATTGAAGCATTAAGATACCTGAATTTACCTTGAAGTTACTTGTAATTAACAATTCTGATGTAAAAAAAAAAATCACTTTCCTTAAACCGTTCCATTTTATTTCGTTCTCTTATCTTAATTCAATTCTTCCGTACAAATCCTTCATCGACAGGATCGAATAATGTTAAGATTTAAATCTCATTAATACTTTAATCTTAAAAGTACAATTTCATAACATTTTGGCCAATGCTAAAGCTTTAGGACCTTAAACTGTTAAGAGTTTGAATCTCGTATTTTGGTAAATGTCAGGTTATTTTAGTTTCAAATATCACCAGATATATTTTGATTTTTATTTTATTGCATTATGTTGAATTAATTTTAATTCTAATTGATTGGATATGCTATTTTTGTGATTTGTTCTATATTACTGTTACTTGTTGCCGATAAAATCATGTGAAAATCTTTCTATGATTTTTTTTTTTTGGTGAATTACAAGAGAGTAAAATCTTAATAGCAACGTAACTAATACGATTCAAACTCAAATCACACCTAAGACGGTGAATACCCTGACCATCAGACAACACATGAGATTCAAAAATCCTTCTATGATGTTTGTAAACTGTTTGTTTTACTCGATAATTTTATAATAAACTAAATGCTAATGTGATCCTTAATTTACTAAATTAGATTGCTAGTGTTCTCTATAAAAACATATGCAAGATTGTTTGAATCAGATAACTAATTAAATCTTGATCGGGATACTAATCTAGAGAAAGACAATCAATCGATTGATTTAGAAACCGATACAAACCAATTCAGAAAACCTTGAACATATGTACCCAATCGGAAATCGCGAGGAAGATAGCAATTTCAGATAACAAATAAGGACACGTACAACCAATGTTACTAAGAAAGCGAATCAATTACGAATAAAAACAAGAACACAAGTTGTTACTTCTATAAAAACAACGAAATATGATATATTCAAAAGTAAAACACCTAAATAAGATATGAAGAAGAAGAACACACCCCAAGGAGCAAACACATTTTAAATAACAAAGTTCATTACCCACTAAAATCTTAAGATGGTTAAAATTTACTCCAAAAATCTCTTTGAATGGACGGTGCGTTTATCTATTATTAGCGTAAAAACAACGACGACAGTGAGATTAAACAATGTAACAATATTGTAACATAAGACAAAAAGAAAGCAAAGCATCACATTAGCGATAAACACCATCCAAAGGAGCCTAAATTTTTGTGCCCTTCGTATATTTAAAATTTAATCACTCTATTTTTATTTTTAGAGATTTAATCTCTTTACTTTTCAAATTTCAAAATTATGTTCTAATGGTTAACACTCTTAAAATTCTTTTGTCAAATTAGCTATGTAATATTTTGAAATAATAACTTTTTTCACTTGGTAATCAATTAATCATGTAGCAAAAAGATTTGTAATAAACAAGAATATTAGAATTGTATTTTTAAATTGGAAAAATAGAGACACTAAAACAGACTTAGAGCAACTTTACGCATCATATTATGAAAATCAATACAGAAGTTGGAGAATTATTCATAAGAGACATAATTAACTTGATCATTGTGAAAAGAAATTATATACCGAATTCTTCACTATAATAATCACTAACCCTAAACTTGCAATTAAATTGAGAAATTTAGTACTATTTTTCCTAAATCACACAATTAATTTTTTTAAAATATAAAGAGAGTGCATAAAATTAAAGCAAGCACAAGTATTTTTAGTCTTTATTTCTACAAACCAAAATTTACATCACATAATAATAATAAAAAGACAAAAAATTAAAATTAAAAAAAAAAGAGAGCAAATAATTCAGAAAAATCACCTGCTTTTGCTATCGTAATCGACGATCTCAGAATCAGTAACGGATCTCGAATGTTGAACAATAGATCGACCGATCGAATTGATCCAATCCTCTTTCTCTTTCTCCGTATCAGCAATGAAATACATGGTGGAATCTCGAGTGGAGAGCTCAAAAGCGAAGGCCTTATTGACGATATCCTCAGCTCCTTTGACGGTAAGGCAAGATCCTACTGAAACAACACCGCGAGGAGAAGATCGGCGGCTGACTGAAGCCGGATCCTTGAACCATAACAGTTTGCCTTGTTTCAAAATGAACCAACGGCGTCGCCAAGTCTTGATGTAATCACCTTGTTTGGTTAACCAACCGGCTCGTTCCGGGTTGGTCCAGAACTCGACGCCTTTATAATCATCGGGATTCGGGTCCTGACCCGTTGCTGCTCGCCATAGATTCTCCATTTTTTTTGAAGAAAGGGAGAGGAAAATGGCGTGTTTTTGAGTGAGATGTTGAATTAGATTTGGATTTTGTTTTGGTTAATGGGAGTCGGTCGAAGATGCCATTGTCTTTTTCAAAACGGCGACGTTTAGGTAATGGATACGTGCATTTACGCATGTGATGTCAAATATATATACACATTTACACGTAGCGAAACTCGAATTTTAGTATTTTGATAGTATTTAGTATCTAAAGCCTTGGAACCTTGGTTTTAAGATTGTCAGAACTAATCCAACTGATTTATGTGGTTTGATAAAATGATCCATTAAAAATTTATAAAAATAATTAAAAAATTAATTTTATTGATTTGTACCAATTTACAAATTAATTGATCTGTTATCTTTTTCAAAACTCATACTTTGATTGATTTTTAATTTAACTTATCTGATCAACTAATTCAATTTAATTCAACTAACATTTGCCAAACATGCTAAAGCTTTATTAATTTAAAATGTATTTGATTCAAGTTTCTGTTTCTTTGTTGATAATATGGAATAATTTTGTTAAAATATACTTTAAATCTTTATATTATTCCTAAATTTTGAATTTCTTTTAAGAATTGAGCCCGATTATTTTTTGAATTTAAACCTTATTATAAGTTCGAGGGTAATCAAGCTCATTTATCAATTTTGTATTTAAATTCGATTAAGTTCGTATGTATTCAAGTTCAAACTCAATTAAATAATTAGGCATATGGTTAATAATATGTTATGAGTAATAATGTAATATAATAATATAATAATATTTGAAATATATATTAAAAAGAAAAGCTTGATAAAATTCATGAGCCATTTGAGTTGAATATTATTAAACTTGAAGTCAACTCGATCAATAACTTGAGTTATTTCAGCTCAAGCTCGACTTAATAATTATCAAATCGAGTTAGAGTTATTTACAAGATGAAGATTTTTTTTTTTGGTGAATAAGGATGAAGAGTAATTTTTGAACACCTATCTTATTTACATCCCTAATTGTAATTTGGTTAACAATTGGATTTTATTTTTAAATTTGATAAGTAGGGGACTGAATCGAAATATTTTGAAAGTTTAAAATCAATTTTCTGATATATATAACACGCGGAATGAGTGGGTTGGATGGTGAGCTCACACCACATGCTTGTTGCTGATTGGTAACCACACGTTTGGTTACCTATGACCGTAGCTTTGGATTCAATCACTTTTTCCACTTTATCTTGGCAATTGCTTCGGGTTTTTTTATCCTAATAATTTGGTTATTATTTTTATATTCAGGTTAATTTTTTTAAATTAATTTTTAAATTTGATAATTATTTTTATATTGAAGTTCAAATTTTTTGTGAAAAGTTAGTTGTTGATATTTCTTTAAAAACTTTAAAGTTTAAGTCTTAATATGATAACAACTGTTAAGTTTAGACATCAACTTTAAAATTCGATTAGATTCTAAAAATTTAATAAAAAATTTAAATTTTGAATTAAATAGTTCGAATTATTCGGATCAACTCAAATATAAAATCAAAATTTTCAGTTTCACTCAAATATGAATTTTACAATTTGAGTTATCCGAAAATATAAATAAAAAAAGACAAAACTATATTGTTTTGATAAATGTTTACTTTTTCTAATGTTAAAAGTTAAAACCACTAAGTTAAAAGTCAAAATTACGTCGTTTTGATAAATATTTATCCATTAAGTTAAAAGGTAAAATCATTATACAGTTCATGTAATTAAATAATATTATATTTCGTTTACTAGTTAAATAATCAGTCCATGTAAACATAATATTTAGTATAAATAATAGGATTCGTTGATTCGATTCGATTCGATAAAATTTGAAGTTGTGTTCGGTTGCTAAAATATGATTCGTTAACTCGAAATTTTTTGACTCCATTCAACTTGACTCGATCGAATACTTCACCCTTAATTTGGACAAAAAAAAAATTCAAGCTCTAATGTGAAAATAATTGCCTAGTTCAAACTTTAATACGAAAACAATTACTAAATTTAAGAGCTAATTTAAAGAAAAAAAATTTTAAACCCGCATATGAAAATTACTAAATAGTGATTTAAGATGTGATAATATGTATGAGATTTTGGTATTAGTCTTAAAATTTGGTTTTTTCCACATTTAAATTCTGAATTTGATGACCTTTTTCCATGGCCTTTGAATGTTTTTCCATCCATTATAGTATTTTTTAACATATTTTTTTCTAATTTGATCATTGAATTTGATTTCTATTAAGATATTATGATTATGCCATATTATCATTTAATTTTTTCTTTAAGATTTAAGATTTTGTATTTTTAATTTTCAGATGATTACATAAAAGAAAAATAAAGTGTGATTAGTCATTACTGAAATCCAAGTTGTCAACATCAAGGATTAAGTATTGATTTATCCATTTTTGTTTTGTTCGGGTTTACGTAAGTGAACAAGCTAATAGAAGAGCTACGAACAATTTGATTATCATTTCGATCAAAACTTGAATTTTAGAAGTGAGATTTAATCGAATTAAAATTCTGGGTTGAGCTCGAATTTTCTTTTCATTTTTTTTTCCTTCAGATTTTCTCTGTTCAATTCAATTTTGGTCAATGGGTTGCACTTACAAGAACCCAAATGCACCCATAGAGGATCGAGTCAAAGACCTTCTTTCTCGAATGACTCTACAAGAAAAGATCGGTCAAATGACCCAAATCGAGCGAAGTGTCGCCACTCCTGCTGATCTCAAAAGCTTTTCCATCGGTACATTAAATTTTTTATTCTTTTAGTCATTTTCTCGAACAGTTTGTTGACAATTTTTGAGAACTAGAGAACACTTATTAGCCTTAATTTTTGGCAGGCAGTATACTGAGTGCCGGTGGAAGTGTGCCATTTGAGAAAGCATTGTCAGCTGATTGGGCTGATATGGTGGATAATTTCCAGCAGGCAGCACTTGAATCTCGGCTTGGGATACCGCTTATTTATGGGATTGATGCAGTCCATGGTAACAATAGTGTTTATGGTGCCACTATATTTCCTCACAATGTTGGACTGGGAGCTACTAGGTTTGTTTCTTCTTTGATTTTAAGTCTTTTTATGGTAATTTGTAATATTTCTTTGATCAATGCCAATGTTGATGAAGGAAAATAAATGAATATTGTGATATTAATTTTCCCCTATATTACATCATTTCCATTAGAGAGAAAAAAATATAGAGTTTTTGACTAGTTCTAGGTGTTAAAAGTAAGTGATATTTCAAAAGAACTTATCCCACCTCACTTATTCTATATCCTTAGACTTTTGCTTATAATATAGAGCCAGTTGAGAGGATGGGTTCGCGCACACGAGAATTGGACCCTAAAGTCCAAGGTCCAGTGTTGTGCAAATCAATGGATTTCCTCTTGCGCGTGATAATCTCGTGTTTTTAAACATTTCGTTGAAATTACCCAAAAGCCTTGTGTTGCTTGAACTCAAGTGCGAGTGCTAGATGTATCTGTTCAACATAGGCGTGCTCCTTTTTCTGAGTTTCCCCCTATAATAAGGGTTTGCTCCTTGGGGGCAAGTGCCGGATATTGGTATGTGTTGAGCACAAGTATGCTCATTTTTCTTTCTAGGTATTAAGAAAGAGGGATAAGGGGAATTGGACTAGAACTAGGCACTCTTGTATTATGTTGCTAAAAATCAGAGGCAAGTGCTGGATATAAGTGTGTCAAACACAAATATGGTTAAAATTTTCTATGTATTTAAAGGATCTTAACGCGTATCCAAGTCTAATTATGTGTGGATATGAATATTTTAAGCAAAATGAAGAGGTAGAGTAACATAACTCTTGTATTTAGCCTTCTCCGTTTCCTCATCCAACTTTTTACAGTAAAAGGTTCATGGGAGTATCATTTCAAATACAGTAGTTGTATCTTCTAATTATTGAAAATTATATGCATATGATAGAGATGCAGATTTGGCTCAAAGAATTGGGGCTGCAACTGCTCTTGAAGTTAGGGCAACTGGCATTCAATATGACTTTGCTCCCTGTGTAGCTGTAAGTAATGTAAAAATAATTGGCCAAATGTGCTTTGATTCTACCGTGTTGCACCAAGTCAAATAATTATCGAAATACTAGACCTGATAATTCGTACATCCATGTTGTGTTCATGTCATAATCATGTTTAAGATCTTTTATATATATTATAAAATTTTCTATAACATAGATTTTGAGACATTAGTGTATTATCACAGGTATGCAGGGATCCCAGATGGGGAAGATGTTTTGAGTGTTATAGTGAAGACACCAACATTGTTCGAAAAATGACTTCCATTATTACAGGTTTGCAGGGAAAACCACCGGCAGACTACCCGAAAGGCTACCCTTTTGTAGCTGGCAGGTAGATATATTTGTGTTGGATTCTGTATCAACAACCATATACAGGTATACCTCGTTAGAAACTTGTTTCAATCTCTCATCATCGAGTTTGCTTGATTCCAGAAACAATGTCATTGCATGTGCAAAGCATTTTGTTGGAGATGGAGGCACTGAAAAGGGTATAAATGAAGGGAATACCATATTATCATATGATGATTTAGAGAGCATCCATATGGCACCATATCTGGACTGTATTTCTCAGGGTGTTTCCACCATTATGGCATCATATTCCAGTTGGAACGGACGTCAACTTCATGCTGATCGTTTCCTCTTGACGGAAATTCTAAAAGATAAACTAGGTTTCAAGGTTTGGATCCCCATATTCTTTTCGTCCGAAATGATCTATAGGTGTACTGTGAAGTGCCTATTATAGTAAGGTATTCTGATGAATGCTTTATGTAGCATATGTAACTTCGGGGAATGTTCTGTTCAGGGTTTTGTAATTTCCGACTGGGAAGCACTCGATCGACTCACTGAACCTCGAGGCTCAAACTATCGTTACTGTATTTCTACTGCTGTTAATGCTGGTATCGACATGGTATAGAATGTTTCTTGAATTCTACAATAGATCTTTCTTTTGTTCATATCTTCATAACTTGATTGAGAAAATGTGCAGGTAATGGTGCCTCTCAGATATAAACAGTTTATGGATGATTTGACGTTTCTGATTGAATCTGGGGAAGTACTGATGTCCAGGATAGATGACGCCGTTGAACGAATATTGAGAGTGAAATTTGTTGCCGGTCTTTTTGAATATCCCTTCTCCGATAGATCTCTGCTGGATATAGTTGGCTGCAAGGTGCAGAATTTAGCATCTGATAACTAAACTTTTTGGAACATGCTTTTGAAGGAATTTTTTTTTCAACATTTTTCCAAGAATTTATTAAGATTAGTTCAACAGTAAGCGGCCGAGTTTCCGTGACTCGGTATGTTTGCTTGTCAGGAGAAACATGTTTGCTACTTTTTATTAGATGAATGTTTCAAAGGCAACCGAAGTCCTTGTTGATTTTATACTGGAGAAAGGATGGTCCTGATATTCTGATTTTCCTGCAGCTACACAGGGAACTAGCTCGTGAAGCAGTTCGCAAATCCTTGGTTCTATTAAAAAATGGAAAGAATCCTGAAAATCTGTTTCTTCCATTAGACCGAACTGCTAAAAGAATTCTTGTTGCTGGCTCACATGCTGACAATCTTGGGTACCAGTGCGGTGGTTGGACCAGTACCTGGTTTGGTGGCAGCGGTAGAATAACAATTGGTAAGTGGATATATATCGAGTTTCCTTTCTTCTTGTCTGTTTTTTCACTTCTCTATTGTTTCTGAAAGTCGATTAACCGATCACTTATTTATAAAACTATACCATTTATCAACAAAATGCATGCACAGACATCTAATAACCAATAATTTTGCCACAACGAGTGATACTGGACTTATTCCTGAGTTCGTGTAGGCATTTGTATTGATTGGTTTTCTTTTATATTTTAGGCACCACCATCTTGGATGCCATTAGAGAATCTGTAGGAGACAAAACAGAGGTGATCTACGATGAATACCCCTCAACAAACACCTTAGCAGGGCAGTACTCTTTTGCCATTGTAGTTGTAGGTGAACCACCTTATGCCGAAACCTTAGGCGATAACAAAGAGCTTGTAATCCCCTTTAACGGAAGTGATATAATCAGTTCCGTTGCCGACAAAATCCCCACGTTGGCAATCCTGATATCCGGAAGACCATTGGTTTTAGAACCTCAGGTTTTGGAAAAAGTTGATGCTTTCGTCGCTGCTTGGTTGCCTGGAACTGAAGGGAGAGGAGTAACGGATGTTGTATTCGGAGATTTCAAATTTGAGGGTCGATTACCGATGACATGGTTTAGAAGCAACGACCAGCTTCCGATGAATCCCGGACAAAATTCATATGACCCTTTGTTTCCCTTAGGGTTTGGATTGACATATAATAAGGAGAAAAAACCCCAAGAGTAAGCAACTTGTACTCTATTTATACATCTTTTGTATAATGCATGTAAATGAGTGTGCTCAATCACATTGTCATTAGAACCCTACTGTTTAGGTGCAAACCCGATATTTTTATCAGAGTTCAAGTAACTACTATCCCCTAGTGTTTGACTGTATGGAATAAGGTTGTATGGAATAAGGTCTAGCTTGCCATTGGTTGTTGTGGGCAAGAAAAGCTCTGTTTGTAAAAAGTGTTGTGAACAATGACGGTTTGTAATTTATGTTAGGCATTGCTATGAATATACATATTTTATGAAAATTAATAATATATATGATCTCAAAATTAGCTCAAGCTTTAATCACAAAAGCTTGAGCCGAGCTTTGAGTCTTGAAGTTCAAGCCTAACTCGAGCTTTTGAGCTTGGTTCAATTGCATCATACTTAAATCCACAACTTATGCATAATATAAGGACTAATAACGAAATTTGACCCTTAACAATATGATCACCATAGCTGAAAAAATCACTCACTCAACATTATACCCTTTCTCTTGAAGCTCTGAAATAACTTCATTCCTCATCCTATGCCAAAGCTTCATCGCTTCCTGTTCAAACTTCTTGTTCTGCATCTCTTTCTGATAATTAACCGAATCTTTATCGGTTTCTATTATGCCTTTCGGCCCAATCGTAGTTCCGATCATGCCTCCCTTAGCAACGAACTCTTCCATGGCCTCAGCGTCACCGGGGTACGGAAACTCTCGCCGCTCATACAAATGGGCTAATTCCCTTTCTTCTTTTGGTTTAGGTTTCAACGTCCACCACCCTAGCGGGGACGTTTCGTTGTAAAGCCATGCGACGCCAAAGAGCGTGTAGGTGCATAGCAGTGCCTTCCCGACTTGTTTCCAAAAGTAATGATCTTCTTTGCCTAATCCTATCTTTTTTAGATACTTGCCTGCGTCTACTGATTTTAACAACTGGAAACCTGGGATTTTTGAGAAAAAGTAGTTTCGTTTAGGCATTTCATCGAACACGTTGAATACAATCAATTGAAGTGAAAATTGAAAGACTTCGTTAAATATTTGTCGTTGAGATTTACCTGTTTTGGCTTCTTGATACCGTTTACGAACCATTGTTTGAAACCAATCCACCGATGGAGAAATAATTTGAGTCTTGTCGTATGATAATTATGATCGGAGAAGATAATAAGATCATATAAGAAGATTGAACAGTTTTTTTAATTTACCAAATTTATCCCTACACTTTTGTCAAAATTTACGAGCATAATTCAGTACTTCCGGAGAAAAGAAGGGATAATTGGGTCATTTTATGAGATTAATAGCATTTACACGAACGGTAACACGCTTGTATAGGATTAATTCCATCGAATATCCCCAAGCTATCACTTTTATTTTAAGGGTAAACTGCAGCCAAAGTCCTTAAACTATTAGTAAGTTTACATTTTCGTCATTCAACTTCAAAAGGTTATAAAATTGTCATTGAACTATTCGAAAATTTTCATTTAAGTCACTGGCTATTAAAGTCTTTGTTGTATAACCTTCTCTGTTCGCACAGCATGCATCAATCGAAAGTTTTATGAAACAATTTTAAATGTTACAATTTACAAATCAAAATCTAAATAACTTTTTTCTCCTATCTTCACTAACCGTCAGATCAGCTTGGATTTAATATATGTTCTTCTACTCGTCAATGGGTGTTGATCCATTATACCAATTGTCGAATTAACGCTTGGAGCTCACTAATCAAACTTAAAAAAAAAAAAAAGAAACTTAACAACCGCAACTTAAATAAAAACTTTTGAATAGTTCAACGACTTAATTGAAGACTTTTGAATAGTTCAATGACTTAAATGAAGAGTTGAATAATTCAGTGATCATTTTATAACTTTTTAAAGTTAAATGATCAAAGTGTAAACTTACTACTAGTAATAACTTTAGATGTAGTTTACCCATATTTTAATTTGATCCTTAAATTTCAAAACGTTGCACTTAAGTCTCAAAGCATCAATATTGTCTCAACCAGTATTTTTGCCAATCTAATAGTGAATTTAGACATTAGATGCATGTTAAGATATGACATTAAGCATATTTAAAACGTGTTAATCGAATTGTAAATATATATGTATTTACTATACAGATAATCTGAATTTAATATGTTAAAAATTTACTATATTGATAAAATTGATCTACGTGTTTTAAATATATTCCATGTCATTTTTAAATTGTTATGTGATGTCCAAACCATTGAGTGAATTAAAGAGAGAATCTAATTGACAGAAAATCGATATTTTCAAAATTCAATTATAATATTTTAAAGTTTAGAGATTATTTTAAAACAAAAGGCTATAATTTGAAGATGTCCAATGAAATTAAACTTTTAATATATAAAAGTATTTACGTCTATAAATTATTTAACGGTTTAGTGGTTAAAATAAAAAAAATTGAATTATTTAATAATTTTTAAATATTTTAATTTCTATTTTATAATTTTTTATTATCTATTAAAATATTAAATTTTTTTTTATCATTTCACCTAATTCCACTAATTATCATTTTATAATTTTTTATTAATGTAAGAAAAATTTATCTATTTTTAACCAAGTGTTGGGTTAATTATGACAATAAATTAGTCATCTATATTATAAGTAGTATAAATATAAATATAAATATTTAAAGTAAAGTAAAATTCAAGAAAAAAATTAAACTAATAAAATATTTTTTTATCTCAATTATCTCGAAAAAATTCAAGAAAAGACATGATATCCGTGATGTTGGCCCATTCTATTCTCAGATCCGTCGGTTAAGTATCTCGTTGAGCGCGCTTTCCCTTTAATTCGGCAACGTGTCCCTGCCTTTTCCAAGCTAACGAACATGGCTTTGTCCACGTCATCTCACAAACCGAAAAACGAAAACAAATTTTTCCAAAATCTCTCCGGTATTTCTTTTCTTTTCCTTTCTTTCAAAATCATCCTCATTTTCTCTTTGATTTCTTTTTATTTTTCAAAAAATTATTTTTTTTTGCTTCAAAAATATCTCAGTTCTTTCGCATATTCCCTCAAAAAAAATATCTTCATTTTGCCACTTGCGTTGTTAAATTTTTGGAACTTTCGATTCAAAAAAATATATATAAAAAAAAAGATTTTGGTAGTGAGTTGCCAGTTGATATACTACACTTTTTTACATTCACTCAATTTTTTGGCTTTTTTTCAGTGTATTATTGTTGTTTTTGTTAAGCAGATTTGGAAATAATGGCGGAAAACGGTAAATCTGCGACGGAGAAAGTACCGGCGGTTGCGAATCCGTTGAGCGAACAGCCATCGGAAATCGCATCGAATATCAATTACCACGCGCAGTTCAGTCCTCATTTCTCGCCGTTCAAGTTTGAGCCAGAACAAACTTTCTTCGCTACGGCTGAGAGTGTTCGGGATCGTCTCGTCAAGGTATTTAACCGTTTCGTTGTTTTTTGTTTTGTGTCTTTGATTCGGTTTGTGTGAAAGTTTTTTAGCTGATTTTGG
The DNA here is from genome assembly GCA_039519145.1 of Kokia cookei. Classification (NCBI taxonomy): domain Eukaryota; kingdom Viridiplantae; phylum Streptophyta; class Magnoliopsida; order Malvales; family Malvaceae; genus Kokia; species Kokia cookei. The sequence continues at coordinate 39,999,767 of CM076910.1, forward strand.
AAGTTTTTGTGTGTGTGAAGCAATGGAATGAAACTTTCCTTCACTATCATAAAGTTGATCCGAAACAAACTTACTACTTATCAATGGAATATCTTCAAGGACGAGCTTTAACTAATGCGATTGGGAATCTCGACATTCAAAATGCTTGCGCTGAGGCTTTGAATAAGTTAGGACATGAACTCGAAGAGATTGCTGAGCAGGTAATTCGAAAATCCTTCAATTTTTTTTGGTTTAATTACTTCTTATTTTAATTTGTAAAAATATTTATTTAATAGCTGTAATATTGTGATTTTCTTTTACTAATAAAATGCACGATGTTATATTCATATAAAAGAATTTATGCGAGGATAATTGATAGAAGCCTATTTTGTTGTAGCACCGCCATTTTTTTTTTCTTTTTTGAATTTATAGTTTTGAATGTACATTAATTTGATGACTGAAAATTTTGTAGGAGAAAGATGCTGCACTTGGAAATGGTGGTTTGGGAAGGCTTGCTTCTTGTTTTCTTGATTCTATGGCGACATTGAATTTGCCTGCTTGGGGATATGGTTTAAGGTACAAATATGGGCTTTTCAAACAGCTGATAACAAAACAAGGACAAGAGGAAATTGCTGAAGATTGGCTTGAGGTTGGTTCAGCTTATTTCACCTTGAAGTTGCGTAGCCCCTGGAATATACACTGATTTTCTGTTTTGATTGGGAATTTTTGCAGAAGTTTAGTCCCTGGGAGGTTGTTAGGCATGATATAGTGTTTCCTGTCAGATTCTTTGGAAGTGTTGAGATTAATCCAGATGGGTCGTAAGTGTTATAATCAAAGGCATAATATGCCCTTTTGGTTGATTTTTTTTGCTGGTATTTGTTTTAAACTTACTCAAAAGTTGCAAAGTTGATTAGTTCGTTTTCAATTAGAAAATGTTCAATTTTAGTTTGTAATTCATCATTATCATGGTTGTTTCCAATGCACTTTTCCATTCCGCTTTTGGAAGCAAAAGCAAGTAGCAAAGGAAACAACTAGAAGGCTTAGTATTGTATTATGCTGATGTTTTCTGGTCTGAATGTCATTTCTAACTGCTTCTATTTCTACATAGATATGAATTTCTTAATTTATGTTATATGACTTAAATGCATTGCAGTCGAAAATGGGTTGGAGGAGAGGTAGTGCAAGCTCTGGCTTATGATGTTCCAATTCCAGGATATAAAACCAAGAATACAATAAGCCTTCGCCTTTGGGAAGCGAAAGCTTGTGCTGAGGATTTCAATCTTTTTCAGTTTAATGATGGACAATATGAATCTGCTGCACAGCTTCATTCAAGAGCTCAACAGGTGGATTATCAATACCATTAATGAGAAGCTGGTCTTGAAAGCCTTCATATTCCAGAACAAACCAACTATGCTAATTTTGAAAGATAAATTTGATTAATGAAATTGTTGGTTTCTGGGCGCAAAATGATATTAATCTGCAAGCTCCTGAATTGATTCAGTTGAATAGTATATATAAGCTTCTGAAATTTTTTGTCTACATTTCATGTACCTATCTCACTGCATGTTTCCTGGCACTTATGGTCTATGAATTTTTAACATGCAGATATGTGCTGTTCTGTATCCTGGAGATGCTACTGAAGATGGGAAGCTTCTACGTCTGAAACAACAATTTTTCCTCTGTAGTGCATCATTGCAGGTTAGTTGATACCGTTATTGCTTCCCTTCTATAAGATTTCTGGTTCTTTCATTCTTCTATTACATTTTTTCTTGTTACTGGCTTCCTTTTGTGTAGTGCGTTGTTATATACTTGAGGACTTTCCATTATTTCTTGCATGGGTTGATTGCATAAAAATGGAAATTCTCCCATGTTCTTTACCCCAAAGTCTATTTACTTGTGTTAAATTTACCTTTTGAAAGAGAAGGAACAATTTTAAATAATATATTGTAGAGGTCTATTGCACGTAAAACTACTGTATGCTTTATAGAATTTAAGTATGAAATGATCTGAATTCAAGAATAATCTTGACTATGGTTCCATGTAGAGTTTTCTGCTCAATTCTGCAAATTTTAAGTGTATTTGAATTCTATAGACGAAAGCACACCCCTTTTCTGCAATGAAGGATGCCAATCCAATTTTCAGTGTTCATCAATTCCATTTTAAGTGGTAGTAACGATTCCAATGATAGTTATATTTATAATTACATAATTTTCTCCCAATTCAAGTGTCATGGGTGTTTGATTTTTCCTGCTAAAATTTATTATATTGGTCTCAAATCTCAATATTGGATTATTACAGGACATTATTCTCAGATTCAAGGAGAGAAGAAGTGGAAAGGGCACATGGAAATGGTCTGAATTTACCAGCAAGGTAGCTGTACAATTGAATGATACTCATCCTACGCTTGCAATTCCTGAACTGATGCGCTTGCTAATGGATGATGAAGGACTTGGGTGGGATGAGGCTTGGGATGTAACAACAAGGTGCCTAGTTCTACTTTCTAAGAGGGTTTTATAGTAGTCATGTTGCTTCATGGCCTGTATTGCCTTTGTTTCCTTTTTTCTCTTTTTGACATTATTAAATGTAAATAACTGAACCAGGACAATTGCTTATACCAATCATACTGTCCTTCCTGAAGCACTTGAGAAGTGGTCACAACCTGTAATGTGGAAGCTTCTTCCTCGCCACATGGAGATCATAGAAGAAATTGATAAAAGGGTAATTCCCTTGTCTTTTACTTTCTATTTGTTAGAGTCTTCTAATTGTAAAGTTTAAGTTTCTTTCAGTTTCTTGCAATGATCAATGCCACCCGTCCTGACCTTGAGCATAAGCTTCCTACCATGTGCGTCTTGGATCATAATCCCCAAAAACCTGTTGTGAGGATGGCGAACTTATGTGTGGTATCTTCACATACGGTAAGTAAATCATTCTACAAAAATCACCGAAGCTCGTAAAATTGTAGCGAAAAGCACTTCTTTTGAGCTGTTCTGTGGACCTCTTTTCAGGTGAATGGTGTAGCCCAGCTGCACAGTGACATCTTAAAGGCTGAGTTGTTTGCAGATTATGTCTCTATATGGCCCACCAAGTTCCAAAACAAGACTAATGGAATTACTCCTCGTCGATGGCTTCGGTTTTGCAGTCCAGAGCTCAGTAACATAATCACTAAGTGGTTAAAAACTGACCAATGGGTGACCAATCTTGACCTGCTTTCTGGTCTTCGACAAGTATGTATCAGAATAATTCTCTGGAGTATGCTTTCTTTTATTCTTTCAAATCTATAATTGCAATAATGTTGCATATTGAACTTATGCTTCTCCGACAGTTTGCTGATAAGGTAGATTTTCAAGATGAATGGGCATCTGCTAAGATGGCTAACAAACAACGGTTGGCGCAATACATATTGCGTGTAACAGGAGTAAGCATCGATCCAAACAGTTTATTCGACATACAAGTTAAGCGTATTCATGAATACAAGAGACAGCTGCTGAACATTCTGGGTGCAATCTATAGGTACAAGAAGTTAAAGGTATCAAATCATACTGATCGTTCTTGACAATTTGTTTGCTTAATGAAATCCTGTTTACTGGCATTTCATTTTCAACCAGTATAATACTTTTTGTCTACCAAATTTGAAAATCATCATCATTATTATCGGTATTATAACTGTTATTGCTGTTGTGTGTGCACATAAATTTTCAATCTGAATGCCGTTTTTAACATCATGGCTTTATATTAATTAAATTATGCACAGCTAAAACAACTTAAGATTAAACCTACCTACTATAGAACACCAAATGAATTGCTTCACCTTCTCTGAGCTTTCATATGTCCCTTTTCATTCATCACATTGATTTAGATGTTTGATTTTTTGGTTCTTTAATGTTTATATCAACTCAAAGCCGGTTATCAAATAATTTGCACTGATTTATTTTCTTGAAACTAATTTATGGTAGGAGATGAGTCCTGAGCAGCGCAAAAATACAACTTCCCGCACCATTATGATTGGAGGGAAAGCATTTGCCACATATACAAACGCTAAACATATAGTCAAATTGGTGAATGATGTTGGTGCAGTAGTCAACAATGATCCTGAAGTCAATAGCTATTTGAAGGTAAATTAATTATTTTCGACTCGTACTTTTGCCTTTTTGAGATCTTTTATTTTTGTAGGTTTGAAGTCCTTTTCCCTGTTTTTCTCGATCAGAAACCCAAAACATAATACTTTTGTATCATGTGCATTGTTATTTAGCAAAGCGCAACCAGTGGAATTGACATAACTTGCTTAAAATGGAAGTAGAAAGTTTACATATGAAAATTTGAAGCATCAGTGCAGTTACGATTGCTTAATTGGTATTTAACTCCTTAAGTCCAACGCTTCAATTGTATGATATTCCTTATATAATGTTCTTAAATTTTTACTACTGGGCAGAATCTTTGGTAAATGTCTTCAATTTATGTCAGGTTCATCCTACAAAGCATTATGTTCTGTACTAATTGGAAATTTTCAGATCGTATTTGTTCCAAACTACAATGTGTCCGTAGCTGAAATGCTAATTCCAGGGAGCGAGCTTTCCCAGCATATTAGTACTGCAGGCATGGAGGCTAGTGGGACGAGCAACATGAAATTTGCTCTAAATGGCTGCCTCATAATAGGAACACTGGATGGGGCTAATGTTGAAATCCGTGAGGAAATAGGGGAAGAGAATTTCTTCCTTTTCGGTGCAAGAGCTGATGAAGTCCCTCAGTTGCGGAAGGACAGAGAGAATGGATTGGTAAGAACTCGATTTATTATTGCAACTTTGTGAACTTAAAGTCAGCACCGTCAACTGAAATTATCAGCCTCATTGATTGGTGCCGTTAAAATCAATATGGCTAGTCTTGTTAATTATGTAAAGTGCAACTTCCGACTTTGAGATGTGATTTTTTTTTATTTTTTTTTACCATTTGGTTAATGTTATTTCTAACTCGTCCAACAGTTCAAACCCGATCCTCGGTTTGAAGAGGCCAAGCAGTTCATAAGAAGTGGAGCATTTGGAAGTTACGACTACAATCTACTTCTTGACTCTCTAGAAGGTAACTCGGGTTATGGTCGAGGTGATTATTTCCTCGTTGGTCATGATTTCCCAGATTACATGGATGCTCAAGCCCGAGTAGATGAAGCTTACAAGTAAGTCCTAAACTTTACTTTTTAAGTCTGAATGCCCCAACTTACATGAACGATAATAACATGTTTACTAAAACGTTATACGTCGTATTATCGCTCCTTCAGGGATCGTAAGAAGTGGCTAAAGATGTCTATACTAAGCACTGCTGGCTGCGGCAAGTTCAGCAGCGATCGGACTATAGCCCAGTATGCTAAGGAAATTTGGAACATCGAGGAATGCCGCGTGCCATAATTTCGACCCAATCTCTTTTGGCAATCAGGATCTAGTTTTTATGGTAATGAAAAGCATATATATATAAGAATAATAGTATAATTTGCATTCGGAAACCATATATGTCTTTAGCAAAAACAAAAAATAAGCGAGAAACCCTGCATCTCCATTTCACCTTTAAATGTAATAAACTAAGTAATGTGTTTTACTGAATTGCCTTACTAGTTTTTGGAACTTTAGTTGAGTATTAAAATTTCAATTTTAGTAAGCAGAATTCAGTCCTTGAAATATATATGTATATATATGCCTAATCCATGTATACATATATATTTGTTAGAAGATGTTTGTGTATAAATTTATATATTTTTTCATTTGATATAGTGTTTGAAGTTGTAGATCTTAGGGGTTAAATGAGATTGAGATTGCAAGCTGTTTGAATTCGATCTTATCATTTTCGAGTTGAGCTTAAGCAACTTGAACTATTAAATGATCTGAGATCGTGTATCAAACAGTTTACGAGTCTGATTCAGTTGTTTATTTATACTTGTATTTTTAATATTTTGATATTAATTTGCTACTTTACCCGAAAAAAAGGTATACGTCTTAAGTATATAAATCGTGTAAATGAACTTAATTAAGTCAAACTTAAATAGTTTGATTTTATTTTAAGTTAAGCTCAAAAGTTGAGCTTTAGGCCACGAGTATTGAGTTGAACTCGAGCTCACGTCCAAGCTTATTACAGTTTGAGCCAGGTAAATATCGTTAAATGCACGACTATTCTACTATTAGCGCTCTTACTCTGCCTTCGTTGGATGTTAAAATTTAAATAGTATTATCTTTATTATTTTCATATACTTTACACCTTTAAATCCCACTATAGATATTTTGAATATCAGTATCATTTTAATAGGTATTAGATTCATAAAAAGCTATTTGATATTTATTTAATTATTTTGGATAATTTTGACACTGTTGACATTTGATAATATCAAATTAAATATTAAAGCTTATAATTTGTTATTATATTTATTTACGAGTCTAATTACTTGTTCAGATTCGAAAATTCATCCAAAATTTGAAAAAATTCAAATAAAAATATAAAACTTGAAAATAAATTTAACCAAAAAAATTAACTTTATTTAAAATATGAATCGAACTTGAATTTAAATAAATATTTAAATTTGATATAATTCGATTTATTTTAAATTTATAATAATTTATATTATATATTTTTTTATATATTATGTAATTTAAAATACATAAAAATAAATATATACTAAATATATAATATTTAAATATTTTTAATATATAAAAATATTAAATATTAATATAATATAATATAATATTTTAAAAAAAATATGAATAAAAATTTGAATTAATCTTTTGTAAATATATATAAAATTTGATAAAATTTTAAATTCAAATTTCGAATCAAGTAATAACTGGATAAATATAAATTATATTAATATCATACTTAAATTAAATCCAAACTCAATCTTAAAGATCCCAAATTCGAACACCTGTACATGCAAAATATGTACATTGTTAAATGGTTAAAAAAATATAAATAAATATTATCATGTAATTAGACCAGTACATTAAAAAAAAAATTAATTTGTTCAATTTCCTTACAAATATTGCACTATGCTGTCTTCGGCAGTATCAATATTTAAAAAAAAAAAAAAAGAGTCGGTTTCATAAGATGTAGATTTATAGAAAAGCCATTAACAAGGTAAACAGCAACTCTTCCTGAAACTACTAGTATTATAGTGCATTCATAGTAAAAGTAGCATCTAAGTCCTCTGCCATTCTTCAAGATGAAGAATTCGATCTAGTAGAAACCGACCTCGATATGGATCTCAGAGCTGGACTTCCACTTCTACTTCTAGAGTAGCTTTTGTTAGTCGGACTTCTCACACTTCTCCTAGGTGGTGGAGAAACGCTTCGAGAGTAGCTCCTTGACCTCCTCCCAACTGAGGAAGTGCTGCATGAGCAGCTCCTCCTCAAACTGGTACTTCGCTTAGGGCTGACACTATACGAGCAGCTTCTCCTCGAAGCTCTCCTTGACCGAGGAGGTGTAAGACTTCGAGAAGCAGAACGATAATGGTGTCTCCTATATCCAGGCAAGTATGACCTATCACGTGATCTTCTATAGTATCGATCATCAGGTGAGTAAGAATGGTCCCGCCTTCTATAGTATTGATCATCAGAAGAGTAAGAACAATCCCGTCTGCAGTGGTAACGATCACTGGGAGAGTAAGACCTATTATGCCTTCTATAATATCTATCATCAGGAGAGTAAGAACAATCCCATCTATGATAATAACGATCGTAAGGCGAGTACGACCGATCACGCCTTCTATAGTATCGACCTTCAGGAAAGTAGGAACGGTAACAATAATTCGTTCTATAATAGCGGTCATCAGGTGATCTACCATACCGGGAACGAGCACGTGAATAAGACCTATACCGAGGGGAGTAAGATCTGCTCCTACTCCTCCTATCAGATGAATAACAAGATGACGGGCTTTGGCTCCTTGAACTAGGAGATAGACCGGGTGAGCAACTCGGCGAACGATTACGCCCTGTTTGCAGAGAATAGTATTAACACATTTTCTCGTTGGCTCAAAGATAACAAAATCAATAGAAAGGAACCATACCACGAATAGTTCTCAACCCCAAATACCTTCCCGGTGTAGGGGTTCTCCCCCTCCGCCTCCTAGCCTGCAATAAACAAAACTCGAAACATAAGATTCTAAAATCACCTAACCGTCCACAAACAAAACAAGCTGAAAGACAGCTAGGTTTTCCAGAATAAGTATGAAATTGTAAATCAAAGCAAAGACAGGGAGACGTAAAGCTAAATAAAGAGAGAAATTCCGGGCATACAACCCTAAAAATCTGATTCTTGATGTTCTGTTTGATTTACTTTTGGAATTTGTTGAAGAGCTGCTTTACAGAGCTAAACCTGCTACTGCCACAAAAAACTTCAAGTGGAAAGAAGCAAGACAACTTTCAAAAACTCTTAGAAACCAACCATCCACATAATCGTTATGCAATATTTTAAGGAGCAAACACGAAATAATTAACGAAGCAGGCAATAATCAACACAAGAAAACTTTTACCTTCTCAACTGTAATGACACGTCCCTCAAGAACAGAACCGTCCAAGTACTTGATGCAACGATCAGCTTCTCTGTTGGTAGCCATTGTAACAAACCCAAATCCGCGGGAGTCCCTTGTCCTTGGATCAACCACCAGGTGAACATTAATCACCTATATAATTGAAACAAGATTATCACTTAACCATATGCAAACGTGATATTACATAAGTCATTGAAACAAACATAAGTTCACAGAGTTTGAACATAACAAATTAAAAACACATGAAGCAAAAGTTGCATTCATCCATACATTTCCCTCGCTTGCAAAATGCTTCTCCAACTCCCTCTTGGTGATGCGAGGTGACAAGCCAGTAACATACAAACTGTTCCCGGGATTTTCAACATCACTTTCAGCACTCCTACTCTCACTCCTACAAATTGAGAAAAAGAACAATAGGGGAAGACATATACATCGAACTTCTGCAACACAAATATAAACAGCAAAAAAAAGGCAGTACTAGAAGAATAAACAATACCAGGACCGACTTCTTGAGCTCGACAAGGATCTCGACACATACAGGGTGTATCGCTTGTTCGGGGAAGGAGAACGTGAATACCTTGACCTCTTAGTGTACGACATCTGGAAATATGAACAAAATACACAGCTCAGTATTGAATTAAGATTATAAATTTTGTTTGGTATATTTCTTAAAATTACTTCCCAGCTTTTTAACTATAAAACCCTAACCCCAAAATTTTCAATCTCCGTGCTTCAGTCTAAGGAAAAAGAAAAGAAAAAAAGAAAGAAATCCCCCAAAATGCCAGTGCTTAGTCTAGTTCAAGGTTCGCTTCTGAAGAAAGTATTGGAAGCGATTAAGGACTTGGTCAACGATGCTAACTTAGATTGTTCGGCAACCGGATTCTCATTGCAAGCCATGGATTCAAGCCACGTGGCATTGGTGTCTCTTTTGCTCAGATCGGAAGGTTTCGAGCACTATCATTGCGATAGGAACCTTTCCATGGGGATGAATCTCAATAACATGTCTTAAGATGTTGAAATGTGCTGGGAATGATGATATCATCACAATCAAGGGTGATGATGGCAGTGATATTGTTACTTTCATGTTCGAAAGTCCAAGTAATTGGCTTATTTTGGGTACCTTTTGGGATTTAATGGAATCTGTATAAATTGTAAGGGGTTTCGATGTTTCTTAAATAACTTGGTAGTTTTTTGTGTGAATATAAAGATGAATTGACATTATTTTTGTGTACTGATGGATGGAATAAAGCACAAGACAAGATATCGGATTTTGTGATGAAGCTGATGGATATTGATAGTGAACGCCTTGGGATTCCAGAGGCAGAGTATCAATCTATTGTGAGGATGCCTTCAGCTGAGTTTGTTAGGATTTGTAAAGATCTTGCTAGCATTGGTGATTCTGGTAACCTACTGAATATAAATAATAATAAAAAAAAGAAACGAATTCTGATGAACTCTAAGCAAATACAGAGAAAGTCATAAGTCTCACATACCCGAAAAGGTCAAAGACAAATCAACATCAACAAATAATAAAAAAAACCTATTTGTTTTTTTAGTTTCAAAAGAAAAACAAAAGAATTTGAGAAAGAAAGAATTGAGCTAGTAATTTATTATTAGATGATGAAATTAAAGGAAATAGTGAGATGATAATAAAGTTTGAGTTGATCCAAATTCAGAAACCAAAGAGTGCAATTCTGTAACATTTTAAATATCAAATTTCAAAAAAACAATATCTTCTTATAAGAATTAGTTTGAATTAAAAAATGACAAGAAAGGAAAATAATGCGTAGATCAAGAAACAAGCATATGCTATTAGCCCACGGTGTTCCTCCACCCCATCAGCAAGCGCCACCACTAAATTGGCGCAGGACCTAGTGGCCCAACTCACGAATAACCCCGCCATTGTGTACCTCACGACACCAATCCCCTGCGGCATGAAAAGCGACACTGCCGATAAAATCACCATCGGCAACATACAGTAACCAACCAGGCTCGTACACGTGTGCAGATCTAGGTTGCCGTTGTTGCGACCTGCCAACATGTTGAAAACCACGTAGAGGAAAATCGAGGAGACGACAATCCAGCCCAGGATTATGCCGAACTGGATCTTTCGGCCAAGGAGCTGGAATAAGCAGAAAGACAAGTAGAGGAATATCGGGCCGGAGAGATCCGAGTCTTTATGGGCTACCGGGTTGACCCGGAAAGGATTGAGGATGGATCTCGTTTTGTGCCATATTTGGTCCGGGTGGATGCCCAGTTCGTCGAGGAGGGGTTCTTCGTCTTCGAATGAGGGGGAAGTGGATACGGCTGATGTGGAGATTGAGTCGCCCAAGGATCCGGATGATGACGGAACCGACCCCATATCGAAGGCCATGAAGGGTATGGCGGAGGAAGAGGGCTGGAAAGGAACCGTTGGCAGACGGCGTTGGTTGATGTTGCCAACGGTGGGGTTGACACCACTGCCGGATGGAAACACCACCGGCGGCACTGCGAATTGTTTGCTCATTTTTGTTGAAGCTATAGCGATTCCTTTTTGGGGACACCAAGGCAAGTTTTCCTCTCTCAAAAAAAAAAAAAAAAAAAAAAATCTTCCTCTCTGAATGAAGAAAATTCTCCCTCTAAACAAAATAAAAAAATCCTCACACTTTACATTTGATTTCGTGTTTTTATAAATTTTATATTTTTGTTGTGATTTTCTTTTCTATTTTTAGGGATTTGCAAATCTTAGAGATTCTCCGAATAAAGACAACGGTAGCCAAACATTCAAGGGCAACTGCTAAACTTTTTTCATTTCTTAGTTTAAGATTTTTTTATTTTTGGGCTTTGAAAAAATAAGAATTAAAAGTCCGGCTATAACACTTCCTATAAGCAATTAAGCTAATGGATTCATACTTAGAGCCAAACCTATTCATCATCATAAACAAAGCTGATAATCAAATTAAACAAACAGAATTTACATTGCAACAATTAAAAAAAAAACTAATCCCCTACCAAAAATTAGGATCGACTTACGAATATATATAAATGATTAAATAACAAAGCAATAAATTGTTTAAAGTTTAAAATTGATGAATTAATTACCTTCGAACAAATGAAGAATTAAACGATTGAAGAAACGAGTCTTTTGAATCCCACCTTTGTTTGGTTTATGCAGCGATTTTTTTTCTTTGAATAGATTTTGAAAAATGGCAAAACGAATTATATATATGGAAAAAAAGGCGCACTAAAGAAGTTTCTGGAGATGCGGACGTGAGGAGTGCAGTAAAATTCGGATTAATTTTTTCCCTTGAAGTCCGGAGGCCGTTTTGGTCATTCAGTTTAGTAACGACACCTGTACGAGTGTGCGAGAACGGGTTAAATTTTGTTATTAGTCCTTGTATTATATGTAAGTTATGAATTTAATCTCCATTCTTAAATTTTGTATTTTTTTCGAATTTTGAAATTTTCGTTTTCGCTGACAAAAAAATTATTAGGAGTCAGATTATATTTTACCCTTTTTATTAAAAAACGGGTAAATTAATATTTGTACTTTAATTGAAGAGGAAATTGATTTTTTTTCTGTTAAATTTTTAATCAATTCTTACTGTTAAAAATTGGTGTAAATGATGGTAATTAGTGTACCTCATATTAACATATAGGGATCAGTTTTTAATAGTAGAGATAGATGAAAATTTTAATAGAAGGACCTGTTTGCTTTTTAATCTAATGTATAAAAATTAATTTGCTTATTTTTTAGTGGGGCCAAAATGCAATCCAACTTCTAATAGAAGGGCTTCCATGGCAGTTTTGTCCATTAGGCTTTGTCATTTTTGATATCATATGCGAAAAAAACATATTAGCACATGTGTAATGTCATCTTAACTTGCTATTTCTAAATATTACTTACAAAAAAAATCAGTTAATAAATTTAATGACATTTGTTTGAATTATGAATGAAATTTTAAATTTTAAAATAAATAGGGACTAATAATGAAAAATTAAATAATATACATTAAATCCACAACTTACATACAATACAAGATTAACAACAAAAATTAGCCCTAGTGATTTAACTTTTTGCTTGTGTTAGGAATAAATTTTCAAGATTCAAAAAAATATAGAGGTCAAAATTGACTAATTTAAAAATTACATAAATTAATTTTTTTTAGATAAAATAATAAGGATTAAATCTATAATTTACACAAAATACAATAACTATAGATGAACTAAAAAAATCTTAATCTTGTTCGATTTAGCTCTAAAAGATGGATTTAAACTTTAAAATTGATATTAATTTTCAAAACATGACAGTTGAGTACTTAACTAAAACATTCTAAGAAGTGTGGGGAGAAGACTGGAAATTATTGGAAGAAATAAAGGGAAGAATGGGATGCGTTACGTAAAGGGAACGCTAAGCAAAATATGAACTAACATTTGGAGGATTCCATTGAAATCAAATCCATTGCGTTTTATTGTTATTATTAGTCATTGTACTTATCCAAAATTTTGGATTTAGTCCCTATACTTTAAATTTTGAAAATTCAATTATCTTATTATTTCAATTTAATAATTCTAGTCCAATTATTATTGTCTGTAGTTTATTTAAAAAACGGTCAACTTAATATATTTATTTTTTGTCAATAAAATGTAATATCATATGAGGGTGGTGTAATCAACATGTCAAGTTGACAAATTTTGACGAAAGATACTAACAATATAAATTATTAAATTGAGATTTTTAAATCATAAAAATAAAAAAAACTTAAATTTTTAAGTATATGAACCAAATTTTAGTTTTGGTCTAAGGACTATCAGCATATTTCAATCTTAATATTATTATTTTACAAATTGACCTTGAATTATAGTAATTTATTTAGTTTTGTATTTAATTTTTTTTACTTATTTTGGTATTTAAAATTTATTTTTGTCTTAATGACATTTAAAAAAAATAAGGAAATGCCGGCTATAGTTTAAACTTAAAGCAGATCGAGCTAAATCAAATTTGGACTTTGAATATTAGGATTTTATTTAAGTTGAATTGTTTACAGAGATGTGGTTGAGTTGAGCTTAACCCGAATAGTAGCAAGCTTAAGCTCGACTTGAAATTTATGGTTCAATACTACGTTCAAGCTTAGTTGGAGATATAATCGAGTTACTTAAATCAAGCTCGAGATTACTTAAGTTTGTGTATTAATTTTAATACTTAAACTTGAGTTCAAATAAACTCATTTATATTTGAGCTCGACCTTGTTCGTAATTAAACTAAAAAAAAAAAGTAAAAATATAATTTCATAGTATAAAAATATACTAAAAAAAAATTCAATTAGGTGCACAAATAATTTAAATAAAGTATTATGGTGCTCGAATTTAATTCCTTAGATAGCTCGAATTGCTTGTGCTCAGCCCAATAATTATTTAATAAAATTCAAAACTTTTCGAGAAGTCGAATAATTTACAAATACCAATATCTCATTTTCACCTGAATCGTCTGAGTTGCATGACAAAGACTCTACAAACAAAACCATCTAATCCTTTCCCCCGCGTCTCCTTTTTGCTGGAGTCATTGGCGGGAACCAAAAAAACTTCCCTTTCCCGCAAACTGAGTCCCATTACGATTCAAATTATTTCCCAGCTTTTTTATCTATAAAACCCTAACCCCAAAATTTTCAATCTCTGTGCTTCAATCGAAGGAAAAAGAAAAGAAAAAAAGAAAGAAATCCCCCAAAATGTTAGAGCTTAGGCTAGTTCAAGGTTCGCTTCTGAAGAAACTATTGGAAGCGATTAAGGACTTGGTTAACGATGCGAACTTCGACTGTTCGGCGACCGGATTCTCATTGCAAGCCATGGATTCAAGCCACGTGGCTTTGGTGTCTCTGTTGCTCAGATCGGAAGGTTTCGAGCACTATCGTTGCGATAAGAACCTTTCCATGGGGATGAATCTCAATAACATGTCTAAGATGTTGAAATGTGCTGGGAATGATGATATCATCACAATCAAGGGTGATGATGGCAGTGATACTGTTACTTTCATGTTCGAAAGTCCCAGTAAGTGGTTTATTTTGGGTACTTTTTGGGATTTAATGGAATCTGTATAAATTGTAAACGGTTTTGACGTTTCTTAAAAGATTTGGTATTTTTTTTTTGTCAATATAAAGATGAACTGACATTATTTTTATGTGTATTGATGGATGGATTAAAGCACAAGACAAGATATCGGATTTTGAGATGAAGCTGATGGATATTGATAGTGAACACCTTGGGATTCCAGAGGCAGAGTATCAATCTATTGTGAGGATGCCTTCAGCTGAGTTTGCTAGGATTTGTAAAGATCTTGCTAGCATTGGTGATACTGGTACCCTACTGAAACCTTTAGCTTTAAAATATTATATATATACATACATGTTATTTTGCTATTGATATACATTAGGTTTAGAGCTATCAATTCTAACTTGAACTCTAAATTTTTAACTTTATACGACCTAACTCGACCATAAAAAAGTTTGAATTGACCTAAATTCAAAAATTTTCAATTTGAGATTGAGGGTGGGTTTAAATGGATGGTGTGGTGGGTGTTTTTAGCTTATTTTTTTGTCTTTTGTTACAATATTGTTATTGTATTTAATTTTATTGCCATTGTTGTTTTTACGCTAACCTCAAATAAATACACTACCTATTCAAACATACTTTGAAATTGATTTGAACTTGAATGAAGTGATGTGATGACTTAATTTAAAAACCTTGAGCTCAAACTCAAGTATTTGAACTCCACATTATTTGAAATAAAGTAGAATTAGGATTTGAAGTGGCCCAAACTTGAATTATCTTGAACCTAGATTATCATGAATTGATCCAATTCAAATTAATTCAACTCAAAACTAGCTTCACTTCTCTAATTATATTTGTTACCATAATAATTGTGATGACCAAAAACTTTGATGCCATTGCAATTTAAATCCTTGCTTGATCATAGTTTCATGTGCTTGTTTCCAAGGTTAACTCTCTGTTTGATGTGATCTGCAGTTGTTATCTCTGTAACCAAGGAAGGCGTGAAGTTTTCCACGAGAGGCGATATGGGAACTGCTAATATCGTTCTCAGGCAAAATACCACGGTAGATAAAGTATGTTCTTCGCCCTTTAGGCCTATAATTTTTTTTCAGCACTATGATTTGCTTGAATGTAGCTATTTTGTAAAATGTTATGCCTATTTCCAAGATATAATGTACGTTGGTTTTTGTGGAACTAATGCTTTTGCAGCCTGAAGAAGCGACGATCATAGAGATGAATGAGCCAGTTTCATTGACATTTGCATTGAGGTATATGAATTCATTTACAAAAGCAACTTCATTGTCGAGTACGGTAACGATTAGCTTATCTTCGGAATTGCCGGTTGTGGTTGAGTACAAGATAGCTGAAATGGGGTATATTAGGTTTTACTTGGCGCCCAAGATTGAAGAGGATGAAGATGAGACTAACCCACAAGGTTAACTTGATTTAAATTTTTTTGGGGGTGGATTTAGTTTTCTTGGCAAACTGAAAATGGGTATTTGATGTTTATGCCATTAATGGTTTTTATTAGGGTTTTTCTACTTTAGGGTTTCAACTTTGTAGCTGGACATAAAGTAGTTTAGGATTTTGATGGATGATAAGTTATAATATTTGCTCTTCACTTCTATTGCAACTTAATAGTTTCTCTTTAATTTTGCTGAGAAATTTGATGGTTGCAATTAAAATAAATTATTTAAAACAATAATTTTTTATTTTAGAAAGTGATTAATGGTATCATTAAAATATAATAAAAAATGAAAATTATTGTTTTATTTTGATAAATATATTAAAAATTAAAAAATATGACATACTAGATCTCTGTTGGGTACAATTTTATATTTTTAATTAAAGTTCTTAAAATTAAATTTGGTTTGAAAAAAGAGAATTATTTAACACATGAATTGGTAAAATTTGAAGTAAAAAATTCAATTAAATTGAATTTTATAATTTTTTTTAAATTATTTAGCTAAAATTGAATTGATGATTGAACTCATTAAATAAAAAATCAACGACTTAGTTGTGATTCAACTATCAATATGGTTCAAATTTAATTTCTTGGGTCTAGATTTACTTTTTTGGAGTCTCAATTTTTCCATATCACATCAAACCTTTAAAATATCATTTAAAAGTAAAATAATAAATTTAAATCTAAAAAATTAAAATAATTAATCATTTAAACTTCTAATTTTTCTCACCGAGCATAACAGTCTTTATAAAATACTTAATTCACCAAAAGTAAAACAAAGAAAAAAAAACCAAAACCAAAATTCTTTAAAACAAAACACTAAGACTGAAGGCATGAAAATATTTATTAGTGAATTATATGAAAAAGTCAAAAGAAACAACCAACAAAAAATTGCAGAAATCTGAAAAAATTCAACAAATTGTTTAATACATTTCAACAAACTATTTCAAGGTATCAAGCAATTGAGGGAAAAGAAGAAAATGGCAAATATAATCCCCCATAAGAAACTCACTTTATAATCTCCAATCTTCGCCCGCGTACACTGCTTGATCACCAAGTTCTTGTTCGATGCGAAGCAACTGCAAAAATATTTTTATTTTCCCCCATTAATATCATCTATGGCTTTTTTCAAGACCTCTTTAATTTCATCTATAGATTGTATTGAAGGTTTCTAGATCAAGAAATGGTTATACTATAGGGGCTAATTGGCAATCTATTGATTACAACTAGACTACAAGGCTTTCGTTTTTTGGTATAAAGAGGTCATAGCCAATAATGTTTGAACTGGACCGGATTGGCTGGAATACTGGTCCTAAGAATGGTATCGGACCAACCAGTTGAACCGGTTTTTGTTGTGAATTCTTAATAACTTTTTAATCGAACCAGTTGGATCGACAAACCGGTGACCTAACTGGTTCAACCACCGGTCTGGCTGTAGCATTAGGTTAGAGGAGAGGATTGTGGATATTAAAATTCGAATCCTGAATTAGCTGGATACCGCCTTTTAAGAGCGACTATATGAATCAACTAGATTAACAATGATAGACATATATCGTCGTGCTTATCTTAGGCTAACTCATCAGCCAAATAGAAAGGAAGGATAAATTATGGGAACCACCAAATATACTACCTACACCGATGTATGTTCAGGAATTCAAAAAAGGAGATCAAGGGACTACTAAATAAGGTACTACAAGATGAATCGGTAACGAGACCACTATCACCACTGCAGCCTTGTGCATGTTGTCTGGAAAATCACAAGGTGACGGTCCTAGCTGAATATTTAAATTTACCATATCAACGTGTGTATATATATCTTGTCCTTAAACAAGTTTGGTGATGTGCATCAGTGAGAATATAAGGCCTACCAAAAACAAGAATTTACGAACTATGGTATTTATTAGCAAAACCTATAAGATCTGTCTTAATGAAAGCTTGTTTTCGGTATAATTAGTATTTATTATTATTTTCTAGACGTGAGCTATGTGATTGTTCAAAAAGCAAAAAATTATAAAAGGTAGCACTTTACAAGATAGGAATACAGACCTGGTTGTACTTAGCCACTCGCTCTCCTCGGCAAGGAGCCCCTGCTTTGATCTGACCCGCACCAAGCGCGACTGCTAAATCCGCAATGAAAGAATCATTAGTTTCCCCAAATCTTTGAGATACCACCATTCCCCAGTGGGCTTCCTTTGCCATTTTTACCACTTCAACAGCCTCTGTCACGGTCCCGATCTGATTTATCTAATTCAGAAAATCGAATTATTAGAACACGGAGTTCCAGCAGCATATTTAACAACAAAAAGTTTCAACATATTCTTTTGGTGCACGACCTCTTTTTTTTCAGCTTCAGACCAAGTAAAAAGATGGTGATTTTAATTTGACATCATTATCATCAAATAAAAGTACTTGTGTTTTGTACAATAATCCAGTAGATACCTTGAGAAGAAGAGAGTTGCAAGCAGATTCATGTATTGCTCTCTCGATGCGCTTTGGATTTGACATCAATAAGTCATCCCCCACCACCTGCAAAACCATCTTACCTTAAGTTACAACAGGTCAAACATAGGGAAGACATACAAGATTCGAACAAAAAGCTAAAAGTACCCAATAAGTTTGCAAATTTAGATCCTATTTATGTTTAGGTGCACCAAAAACCAACAATTAAATCATTCTATGTTCTTGCCTTTTGTTGTATATGTTAAATTGGATGAAAACAAAATTTCAACGGACCTAAACATAAGCAATATGTTAACAGGAAAACAAACCTGACATAGTCCAAGACCGCAAAAACGTTTGCTGTGTTCCCAATCTTCCTTGTCAAAGGGATCTTCAATAGAAGCAATTGGGTAATCTAAGAAACCAGAAAAGAAGATAAAGGAACGGGATAACGTTAACTTTTAGTTGAAAGAACAAAGCAGAAAAGACAAACAGAAGCCTCTACGGAAAAATGGAGATACCAATGCAAAGGTCTTTGTACATCTGAATCATATCCTCTCCTGACTTGAAATTTTGCCCAGATTTATTTGGAGATTTGAATTCTAAATCATACTTCGTACCTGTATGAAAACGGAAGAAAAGCAACTCCTATTTATTATGAGCAAGCCGTGTCTACATATGAAAATTAGATTCTGAATAAACATGCAACCCAACTAGGGCAAAATAAGCTTTTGAGGCACCTATATCATATATTCAGTTAAAGATCTTTATATCCTACTAGGCTACTAGTGATTATAATGCAATGGCATTGCATGGCCATGCCAACATATCTTATGAACAGTAGAATAGCAGGTTCTACCCAAAACTTGTCCCTGGTCTTACATGCTTCAAAATGAGAATTGACTAATTAATGAGAGAACATGCATCACCTATGCAAAATTCAGTAGCTGCAACACCAATTCCTATCTTTATTTTGTCATTATACCCTGTTCTGCCAATAGCTTCTCGGACAACATCCAATCCTTCTCTTACACTGCCAGACATAGGAGAAAATCAAACAAAAATTCCAGCCAGTTTCCTGAAATAACACAAGATAAACTTCATTCCCCTTACGGGGTTAGGGGCAGAGTGCGTTAATCAATAGTGTGAAAAACAAGGATAGTCAGACATAATGGTAGTACTTGCCTGGATATGTCAGGAACAAAGCCACCATCTTCACCAACATTACACCCATTTGCACCGTATTTTTCTGTAATAACAGCCTGCTCTTCTTTACAATAAACTGATGAGTATATGCATGATATTTCCAGTGCAGATTACTTGTAAGAGAGTATACAACAAAAATATTAAGGTTGAGCAATTTAAAGTTTCTTCACAGAATTAGGTTAAATGATTTTCTATTGTTAATGTCTACCCATAAACTGATCGTTAATTGGTATTCCCCCAAAAAGTAGAGGTGTTTGTTTATGTATATGTAATCAGATCCATTCTCAATCAGAGTCTTGTAGAAAATTATAGGCACAAACCAATCAGCAAGCCAAAAACCTTAGAGAGATGACAGCTAGACAGTCAAAAAACAAGCTGTCAATAACAACATTACAGGCAGGTCCATATTTCTTGCACAAATAAATCCAAATTTTTTCTATTGAATTTACTGAATCTCCTAAATATATAGACTGCACCTTACTTTATCACATTAGCAGTGTCACAGAGTTCAAGAAAAATGAAGCATTCTATTAATACAACAATTTCAGGAAACTAGGCAGATGGAAAAGTTCAAGAAGAATCATGAATGTCTATTTGAAACATTTCAAAAAATCAAGTCATAAGAGACTTAAACTACAGTATGTCAACTTATTTACAATGAAAGAAGAACAACCGTAAGATCAAATGATGATCAATAAAAAATAACAGGCCAGACATAGAAATGGAGACTAAACCGCACCAAAATTCTCAATGAAGATTTATTTTTATACTCAGTTTACCAAATTAAATTTCCAAAGCTGTTCTACGACTCATGACTTTTTTCACGTGGCAAACTTTACTTGCTTTATACCCGATGAGACAAATAATATGTTTGTAATGGGCAACTTAAAACTATATCCAAAGGCTACATAATTTGGTTTAACAAGATCACCTTCAAGTGATGATAGGTCTCAGAGCCCATTTGTAAAGCTTCCTCAAATCTGCCTGCCCCTGTTGGGAGAATCATGATGTCCTGATAGCAAAATAACTCAAATCAAGTCATACAGATATGAGGCATTTCAAAAGAAGCACAGGAAGGAGATAAATTCCAGGAATCAAAATCATAAAAAATGCTAAATTGTGGGGACTCGAAGTAAAAGATCATTCACAAAATGCTATAAAACTAGAATTTAAACCTAAAGATGATTCTCTACCTGAACGGGCATACAATTTCCAGAATGTTTTCCACCACTGATAACTGTGAAGGCAGGGACTGGAAGGATTGCATTCGTTTTACCAGAAAGATCAGCTATGTGTTTGTAAAGTGGAACCTGATTTTTACTTTGATTAGAACATTTTGAATAGAAGTAAATAATTCTAGCTTATAAATGGAAAAATATATTGGGAAATGATACCTCCTTTTCAGCAGCCCCAGCTCTGCATGCAGCGATAGACACAGCTAATATAGCATTTGCTCCAAGTTCACTCTGTGATAATTATATTCAAACAAAGAACCAGAATACAACAAATTCTGTAAATCCCATTATAATGGGAATCATCCAACCTAAAATATAAAAACAAAAAGATCTAAAAATTGGTAAGGAAAAGATTGGCACAATAATTTCTTCCTATTCTATTTATTCTTCTCATCTAGAATTCCCACAAAGAAAAATTATCCCACTTTCTATCCACTTCACCTAGACCAGATATCAGTTGGCAGACTTGTAAAACAATCTCTAGGTCCCAACCTAAACCAACTATTAAAATGGTTTGGTTTTTAAAACCATATATAAAGTAAACAACAGCTAACTAAACCCGAATTTTGAGAAAGAAATAAAGAAATGCACCTTCTTTTCTGTCTTGTCCAAGTCTATCATGGCCTGATCGATTTGAAGCTGAACTGTTGGATCCATACCAACCAATGCTTCAGATATTTTCTCATTGATGTTCTTAACAGCTTTTGTTACAGCATTTCCAAGGTATGTTCCCTTATCTCCATCTCTCAGTTCAACAGCCTCATACCTGAGATGAAATTGTCAAAACCGAAACATTTTCCAATAATGATAAAGAAGAGAGTTTAAGCATTAAACAACAGAAAAAAGGGTTAAATAATAACCAATAAAATGATTCAATTCATAATCATGCATTTCCATATGAACTAAAATTAAATTGTTCAGTTAAGATAATTTTATACATGCTGAAAACAAGCTAAAACGAAAATTACATTCCACTAGAGTCGCCGCAAGGAACAGAAGCACGGAACACCCCTTTGTTAGTGAACAACTCAACTTCAACAGTAGGAATCCCTCTACTATCGAGAATCTGCCGAGCTTTTACCTTCGTTATCACTGAAGAAACCGCTTTTTTCATATGATTAGACTGCAATATCCATTGAAAAAAAAAAACAAAAATAAATCATCGTCAAAACGAAAAGCAAAGGAAATCGAAAATTTGCAATCGAAAAAAGAGAAAGAGAAACAAAAATTACGATGAAGAGGACGGGATCCGGAGTTTTAGCTCGAACAGCGGCATTGACGGCGTCTTCGATTTTGCGAGAGAGCATATGCTTGTCGAGGTACTCTTGAACCGACATTTTTTTTTTTAAATTCTCTCGTTTGACGGTAAATCTAACGGAGATACTTTACTTTTTGAGCTTTGATCCCCAAATCTTCACAGTTTATTGCGATATTCGAGTCTTCAAAGAGAGCTGAGCTCCACTTGATTTCGAAATAATCAGAAGCTTAGCTCACTTGGTGTTTTTGTAATCTCAAATTTCAAAATTTTCAAAAGGAAAAAACACCACTCTTTTTCACTGTATTTCCTTCTCCCGCATCATTTTCTCCTTCGAACAATTGAAAACTCCAGTTTTCAGGGAAAATTTTCCATTTCGATTTTGGGTTTTGGGCTAATATGAACTGGATTTCACTGTTTTTAGCCCGTTTTAGTGTTTTGGCAAAATCTGGACCAGGCTCAGTAAAATAATAAGGGTAATATAAGAAAGGAATAGGGTTATAACGGTTCGGTTCGAATAGGGTGGTTTGAGTAATAATAATAGAATATATTCATTTTATTTTTAGTTTAAATAAATTTTCTTTGAAGTTTACAATTATTGATAAAAATTTACAACAGGGGAAAAAATAAAGAGGAAAAGGAGAAGGTGATGGTTTTAAGAGAGTCGATTTTTCTAAGTAAGCGGAGAGTCGAAAAAAGCGGTAAATTAAAGAAGAGTAAAGAAGCAGGGGAGATTAAGTGTAAGTAAGGGTTGAAGGATGAAAGGGAGGCCAAAGATCCCTCCTTCGTATTCTATAGGGCATTTATAGGGAGGGAAGTCTTGTGCCTAGTAATACCATGTCACCAATAAATCCAAGACATAGTGGTCATGTGATCAGCTTAGTGACAAGGCCATTATATGTGGGTTGTTGTCGGGTATGATATGATTGTGATATAATACGAAATTATTATGCATAATGGTTCCTTATTGATCCCCTCTTTGACGTGAGTGCATTTCTCCTAAAAACAAATGGCTTGAAGGATGAGGTGCACCTAGTAGTGATTAGGTGGGTGATGCAAAATGGGGGACAATTTGGGTGGCTAACCAAGTAATGGGAGGTGGGGAGTCATTGGTGGACAACGCATAGGTATCCTCTTATGATGCCACGATTAGGAACGAAATCAGAAAGTTTTTTTAAGGAGCCGAAATTAAATTGTAATTTTTACGATGGTAAAAATGTAATTTTTAAGGGATTAAATCAAAATTTTATCATTTTTAGGAGGCTAAAGTGTAATTTTACCTTTACTAATTTTAAAATTTAAAATTTTTAAAATGATTAAATAGAAAATTTTTCATTTTAAAAGAGATCAAGAGCCCTGCCAACCCTCTAGATTCGTCCTTTGCCACGATGTTCATGCTGAGTAGGGACATAAAAACAATTATAGATACGATTATAAGCAATACAAATATGAATCAATTATAATCAAAATCAAGCATTATAAAGCACAGTCAAAAAAATATATGCAGACAAACCAAAATAGTTATGGAGATGATTCACACATAACGATATATAAATCTGAATAATCTATAGACAACCCACATATGATTTATATAATACGAGAGTCGAATCTAGACCATCAAAATTCTACAACCTCAGTTTTTGTCAATAATTCTATTATTTTACGATTCATCATAGTTAAGTATATTAACTATTAATAGAAAAACTAAAAAAATGTTAAAGATTATATTACTTATTCCAATTAAATTAAATGACTAATTTTATCTAGTCCCTATAACGGAGGGACTTCACTAATACTTTCAACTCCGGGTTTTTTACCCAGATAATACAAAAAAAATAATTAATAACCAAAATGGTATCCCCAAATTATTATTTACCAAAATGGTATGTTTAGTTAATTGGAGGTACTCTAAGTGGCGGCACTAAGGGATATTTTTGACACGTGTTTTTTTTAATTATTATTATTATTTTTATATATTTAAAAATAAAAAAATATTATTTTATTAGTGGAGGGACTTAAAGTGGTGGCACTCAGGGGTTTTTTTCAAAAAAATACGACAAAAAATACCTGACACCTAGTGGAGGAACACAAAGTGGCGGCACCAATGGAGGAATATAAAGTGGCGGTACTAAGGGGTGTTTTGCCACTTGGCAGCACCCCATTGTGTCGTGTGTGTGTGTTTATTTTATTTTATTTGTGAAAATTAATTTGGGTGGTTGGGAATTTTTAAGGTTTGTGATAAAAATTAAATAAAATAAAATTTTTGTTATAAAATAGGAAAGGGGGAAGCAAATAAAATTTTTAGGGTTTGTGATAACCCTCCATTGGTGCCGCCACTTCGTGTTCCTCCACTGGGTGTCAGATATTTTTTTATTGTATTTTTCTGAAAAAAACCCCTGAGTGCTGCCACTTTAAGTCCCTCCACTAATAAAATAATATTTTTTTATTTTTAAATATATAAAAATAATAAAAAAAATTAAAAAAACACGTGTCAAAAATACCTCTTAGTGCCGCCACTTAGAGTCCATCCACTTAACTAAACATACCATTTTGATAAATAATAATTTGGAGATATCATTTTGATTATTAATTATTATTTTTTTGTATTATTACCAAAATTGAGGTTAACAAATAAATTAATCAATATTTCTAAATAACCTAATTATTTTATTTTTCGGTGAAAGTACCTTAGATGTTCCTCTATTATAGGGTCTGAAAACTTTTAATCTTTATACTATTAAAAATAATAAAATGAGACCAACTTCTAACTAGCTTAAAATTTATTGTTTAATAGATTATATGAAATTTATTTTATTCATTTGCGGTTGAATTCCAAATATGAGATTTCATTTGTTAAATTATAAAAGTCCTAAAAATATAGAGGTTAAAATTTCTCTAAATCCTCGCACTCTTTGCATATTTAAAATTTCATCCATTTATTTTTTAGATTTCTAAAATTCATGTGCAATTGTTAACTCCATTAAAATTATTCTATTAAATTCACTCACGTGACGTTTTGAAATAAAAATAAGCTCAATCGACAGCCATACAAAAAAATGAAGTTGCAATGGATCTAAATTTAACAAAAGAATTTTAATAGTGTTAATAATTTCACTTGCATTTTTAAAATGAAAAAATAGAGCGATAAAATTTATTGAAATAAAAATAGAGAGACTAAATTCTAAACATGTGATAAGTATAGGGGCTTGAAGCATATTTTAACTAAATATTAACTTTATTAACAATATATGATATATTGTAAAGTGTAAATGTTAATTCTGTTAAAATTTGTTATTATTTTATTTTATTTACTAAATTATTAATTTAAGGGTAAACTATATTAATAGTCACCCAATTATAAAAAGTTACAAAATGACCACTCAACTATCCAATTTTATATTTTTTGGTCATCCAACTATCTTGGATTTTTGGGTATTTCCATTTTTATGTTTGTCCGTTAATGACCATAAAAGACAAAATTGGATAGTTGAGTGACCATTTTGTAACTTTTCATTGTTGGATGACCAGAAAAAAAAAATCATAGTTGGGTGACTACTAATGTAGTTTACCCTTTATTTAATACTAAAGAAACTAAATTAAAAAAATTCATACAATAGAGGGACCTGGTAGCGAATTTCACCTACATTTTTCTCTTACCTAGCCGTTACAAAACCAGTGGTAACCCGCCAGCAAAGCCATTATATAATAATAACAAAATACGGCCAAGAACAGCTTAGCTAATTCCATTTGAATCCCACTATAAAACCCTTCCCTAATAATGCAAACCCTAAACCATCCCATCTTCAACCTCGAACAATCCCTCTCAGTCACCAAAGCAAAATGCGTGAAATCCTTCACATTCAAGGCGGCCAATGCGGCAACCAAATCGGAGCCAAGTTCTGGGAAGTTATATGTGCGGAACACGGCATAGATCCAACGGGGCGTTACAATGGAGATTTGGATCTTCAACTCGAGAGGATCAATGTTTACTACAATGAATCCAGTTGTGGTAGGTTCGTTCCTCGTGCTGTTCTTATGGATCTTGAGCCTGGGACCATGGATAGCATTAGATCTGGTCCGGTTGGTCAGATTTTCAGACCGGATAACTTCGTGTTTGGTCAGTCCGGTGCCGGTAATAACTGGGCTAAAGGGCATTATACTGAAGGTGCTGAGTTGATTGATTCTGTTCTTGATGTTGTACGGAAAGAAGCTGAAAATTGCGATTGTCTTCAAGGTACGTAAGTTTGTTAGATTTTGTCACATAAATTCTATTTGGTAATATTCAATTGAGATTTTAATATAATTCTATTGATCTGAGATTGTTTGATAATAAGGTTTATTAATAAATTAGTTTTTTTAGTATAAAACTCTCAACATAAGGTTCCTTGGTGATCAAGTAATAGTTAGAAGTTTCCTTGGAGTATTAAGAGGAAGAGGAGATATCTAATCTTTGTAGGAAATTTTTTGAGGGTTTGTAGCTTTGGAATCGTAAATGAGGGCTAGAAGGGTCGAACACATAAAAATTTATGTTGATATCGTGTTGATTATGTTCTTGTTCACAAATTCCCAAATAAATATTGCTTATGAAGATGAATCTATTGATCTAAGAAAAGCTTGTTTTAAGCTCTGCTTGATTATTGTTTGTTTCTTTCCTTTTCATTAGGATTTCAGGTTTGTCATTCATTGGGAGGTGGAACTGGATCTGGAATGGGAACACTTTTGATTTCGAAGATAAGGGAAGAATACCCAGATCGGATTATGTCAACTTTCTCAGTTTTCCCATCTCCTAAGGTCTCTGATACAGTTGTGGAGCCTTACAATGCTACATTATCTGTTCATCAACTGGTTGAAAATGCAGATGAGTGTATGGTTCTTGACAATGAAGCCTTGTATGACATTTGTTTCCGTACGCTTAAGCTCTCCAACCCCAGCTGTAAGTATTCCCATTGACTTATATACTTTGTTTTTTGTATCAACAGAAATCATTGGTTTTGCATTGGGTTGCTGATTTAAACTTTAATACACCATTGCTAAGGCTTTGCTTGGTAGAGTGGAAAAGAAATTGGAAGGATGGAAAATTGAAAGGGTAGAAAACTAGAAGGATGGAAAACATAATTTTATTTTCCATAGGTGTGCTTGGTAGGAACGATGGAAAAATGGAAAGAATTTCAATCCATTGCTTGTTACAGTTGAAAACTGAAAAGAAAAAAAATAAAACATTTGACAAAATGCATATTTTTGAACTAACATACACTTCTCTCTCATTTTCTATCCTCTAATCATTCCAAATAGGAAGGATTGATTTTTATACATTAGGATGGAAAATGACATCCCTCCTATTTTCTTTCCTCTCACTTTTCTTCCCTACCAAGCACACTCAAAATTTATTTTCTTTCCACTTTTCTACTCCCTCCTTCCATCCCAAGTAGCTAGGATTCAGCATGTTAGTTGGTATAGGAATGAAGCCTGCTGTTTCTTTAATTTGTAAAAAAACCCCTCATGGACTATCGTGCGAGGTATTGCCATTTCTTGATCCAAAAGTCTTACGGTTTTATCTACAATAACAGATTTCAGACCAAATATATTATCATTTCATAGAAGATCCTCACAATTCTCCAATATGAGATTGGAGGCATTATAATTGCATACTCTTGTGGCTATTGCTATATAAAGTGGTTGGTATGGGGAAGAAGCCCCTTGTTGTTTGGAGTAATCTGTCAAAATATCTTTTTCGACTATTTTGTGCAGTATTAGCCTGTTTTAATCTCAAAAAGTTTCACAGTTTTTCTTTTCTTAAAATGAATGTCGGTTTGAGTCTCTATGTACGTTAAATCACAGCGGATCCTCACAATTTTATGATATGAGATTGGAAGCATTACAATTTCCTTGTAGACATTAATAGCGTCTTTTGCATCATTGTGATATTCTTTTTTATCTATTTGCAGTTGGTGATCTTAATCATCTAATATCTGCAACAATGTCTGGAGTTACTTGCTGTTTACGTTTCCCTGGCCAACTCAACTCCGATCTTCGAAAACTCGCCGTAAATCTCATCCCATTCCCTCGTCTTCACTTCTTCATGGTCGGTTTTGCTCCACTCACTTCAAGAGGCTCCCAACAATACCAAGCTCTAACCGTCCCCGAACTCACTCAACAAATGTGGGACGCAAAGAACATGATGTGCGCAGCTGATCCTCGACACGGTCGGTACTTAACCGCATCAGCTATGTTCCGTGGTAAAATGAGCACCAAGGAAGTAGACGAACAAATGCTAAACGTTCAAAACAAGAACTCATCCTACTTCGTCGAATGGATTCCCAACAATGTAAAATCAACAGTGTGTGACATCCCACCAACCGGTCTCAAGATGGCATCGACATTCATTGGGAACTCAACGTCAATACAAGAGATGTTTAGGCGCGTGAGCGAACAATTTACGGCTATGTTTCGAAGGAAGGCTTTCTTGCATTGGTATACAGGTGAAGGCATGGATGAAATGGAATTTACTGAAGCAGAGAGTAATATGAATGATTTGGTATCAGAGTATCAACAGTATCAAGATGCAACAGTTGATGAAGAAGAAGAGTATGAAGAAGAAGGAGCTGAATATGAATGAGAAAAATAATATTTGAACTTATTAAATTTAATTTCCAGTTACTGTTTTTTTTTTTTTAAATTAATTATTGTGAAAGAAATTAGTTATTTTGATGTTTATGGAGTTTCATAGTAATCGCCAGTCTCAATATGAAGCAAAAGGGATTGTATTATTGTTCAAAAGCCTTTGAAAAAAAAGAATTAAGAAATCTAAGTACTTACAAATTTTTGTGCTGTTTTGTATTTATGTTAATAGTGTTACAGTCAAGGTTTTCATTAAATTCATCGGATCATCGATTTAATCAGTTCTATTAAATAAATTATTAAAAAATTTATAAAAAAAATAAAATATTAAAAGTTTGGTTCAATCACTAGATTAAATTGATTTTTTTCATGTAGAATTGGTCTATACCGATTCTCAAGTTAACTAGTTTAATGCTTTTTTTCAAATCAATATCTCGATCAGTTTTTGCTCGGTTCAAACAACGTTGATTACAATTAGATACGAGCACGCGTTCAATAGAAACTTAGGCCATAATTTAAGCACTAATAACAAGATCTAGTGAAAGCGAAAATTCTCTAAAAGTTTAATATACCATTTGGTATCTGAGTTTTTTTATCTTTATTTTGGTACACAATTTGATTTCAATATTCAATATAGTACTTAGAACAAGTGACATAATGTGGTTCAATGAATATTTTGACATGTGTGCTCTACTAAAAATAACCCAGGTACTTAATTGAAAAAAAAAATTAAAGTACTAATTTAAACATTGAAACCAAATTTAAATATTTAATTAAGCAAAAAAATCTCAAGTATTAAACCAAAAAAACTCAGTTACTAATTTGAATGTCGAAGTCAAATAAAATATTGAATCTAAATTCAGGTACCAAACTGTATAATAACCCTTCTTTAAACAAAATATTGAATCCAATTATTATTAAAGTCGTTGTAGTATAGTGGTGAGTACTCCCGCCTGTCATGCCGGCGACCCGGGTTCGATCCCCGGAAACGGCGGTTTTTGCATTTTTTTTTTTTGTTTTTCACTTCCTCCGCCGCCACATAATAAGTGGTAGACAGGACAGTCAAAACGTCAACTAACTCTTCACCTTCACTTTTTTCTTTGACCCACCACCACATTTGTAGCCGTCAGCTCTCCCCCCTGCCCCGCTCGCTCCAACGTCGCCTGGAACCTTGTAGCATGCAACGTGTAATCGGTTACCCCTTTCGCCTTCGCTAACCTCATTGCATCAGCCATTGATCTAAGCCATGAAAAAAGGCAAAATATAGCAAATACATGGCGGACAGGGAATGGAGTTTGGCGCCAGTTTTAAGCGCATATGAAACCTTGATGGCTTTCACGGTTGAGATTTATGGGTTTGGCTCAAAAATTGAGAAATCGATTTGAATTGAACAAAATATCATATTCCATACCACTATTTTCATAAAATAACCAATGTAGCACTTACACTTTGAGAACATTCAATATAGTACCTAAACTATGTTTTATTACGATATTCATAAAATATGTACTTAAACTAAATTGGAGTTTATTCTTTTTTTAAATTATATTTAATTTAAATTATTATAATATGATCGATTAAATCTTAACTCAACTTATATAAATATTATTACTAAGTTCGTCAATTTGAATGTGTTAAAAACGTATTTACCCTTTTATTTAAGGAAGGTAAAAATTAATATTTTTTTTATATTTTTCTTGTCCATTTTACAATCCATGTTCAAGGTTTATGATTACTCTCAACAATGTCATTTCCAAGATTAAAACTTAAATCTCTCTTGAAAATGTAATAGACTTTACCATTGCACCCAACCGTTGTTGATGTAAAAATAAATATTCTAAGCAAGAACACTTAAATTTTTATATGAAAAAATATTTTAAAAAGCATAGTATAAGAGTTCTTTAAAGGAAAAAACAAATATTTTGTACAAGTTACAAACCTCAATACCCAAAGTTAGTACCCCTAATTATAATCAGTTTAAGATATTATATTTATGTAACTTTTGATGTATTGATAATGATTTCTTTTATTTAGATTTTGACATGTTTTTATGTTCATTTTGTAATCGCATTGTGTCATGTCTTAACTATCATAATCCACATTTTTATTTTACTTTCAAACTTAGGTTAGACCTATTCATCATAATTCATGCAATATCAAAGAACATTCATCATAAGTCAGCAATATCAAAGAACATCTTCAACTGTTATCTCAAACTCTATCGATATCTTTCAACAATCATCATACAAAAATATTTGAACCCCGACGATTAATTTCGTTGGTTCATCATCATACAAAGATATTCTAATCCCGAAACTTAACTCAGTTTGTTCATGCATTTATCTTTAAAATGTAACATCTAGCAAGATCAAGATTAAGATTCAATTCCCCAGTTGGAACCCTTCTATACCGCGGCTTCTTTAATGTCGAAAAATCATACGAAAAGATTCAACAACGATGCCTATTTCAGAAATTCCATAAAGATCATTAGCACAAAGTTGCTCCACCCTCAAGAACCTTTACTCAAACTTGAGTGTGGAACACGAGTATATTCAAGATTTCTGTGTATTTGGAGTGTTCTTTGAAGGATCTGAACGGTACCCATATCCATATATGTCTGACATAGAAACTTCAAGAAAAATGAAAAGTCGGAGTAACATAGCCTTTCATAACGCTTACCCCATAATCCAAGTACAGACTAAGCCGTGCATCGTGGTGCAATTGCGTTGGAAGGTTTATACAAAAAAAGGTCTCAAAATGCTAGGCGTGCCCAGGAACCTTGCATCATAAAGGTGTCTTACGGACAAAACACGAGGCTATAATCGTGCAAAGAAAGATATCCAGTTAACATTGCATAAACAGTCGCGTTCTAAAACCGTGTTCGAGTTATTTTGGTGAATTAGAATCAATCATAAGTCTCACAATAAGTGCATTCATTTACCTACATATAAGTCTATGTTCTAAGTCAAAACAATCACATAAGATAATCGTAAATATACCACTATGCATTGCAGCAGAGAAGCTAAAACGCGCATGACATAGATACTCCTCTCGAGCAAGAATACGGACCCGGGATACTTTCTGCACGAAAGAGAAAAATGTTAACTTGAAAATGGCTGAAACACAGAAATAATAGTTAACAATTTATTGCTGAATTCAATGACCGGAATACGAAAATACGATCAAAAGTGATGAGGTAAACGTACCATGAAGGCCCCAATACAAAGAGTCAGATTGCATTTTGCCCCCTTTTACTCAGAAAATGGGCAAATTAGTCCCTATATATTAGATCAAAGAGCAAATTGGTCCTTTTTATTAAAAATTTCATCCATTTCTATAGTTAAAAATTGGCATGGCTAATAAAATAACCAAGCAATGACACATGGTGTGCCACATGCTGACATAGAAGGACTAGTTTTTAATGGTTGAAATGGATGAAATCTTTAAAAGAAAGACCAATTTACTCTTTGATCTAACGTACAAGAGCTAAGTTGCCCATTTTTTTAGTAGAGGGGGCAAAATGCATTCTGAATCATAATACAAGCCTCTATGGTACTTTTATCAAGTGATGACATTTGTGCATCGAAAAGTTTTGCAATGTTAAAATAAGATCTTACCTAATAAGAAAAGGAAGTAATTGGCTAAGTATGGAGATAATTAGCAGCCATCATCAGCTCCAGAGTCAGCTCAGGTTCAATGTGGAACTCAGTCTCTTTGCCCCTGACAAAATCGTCACTGTTTTTAATAGCGTAAAACAAAAACAGGAAGAGCTCATAAACATAACTCGAAGTTAAAGACACAGAGAAATGGAGCTGATTCGAGCAATTAACAAAAGTAAACAATGATGATTCTTGCATAAGAGAATAAGTTCAACGAGGTTGAGAATTTCAATGTTGTTAAAATACCATACAATACAAAAAGAGGATATACAAAGAATTTTCTATCTTTGGAAAATATTTAACATCGTCAAACAATCACTCAAAGATGATAAAATGCTCAATGATCCCACACTCATAGCAAATTCCGTAATTTCTCACCAAAATGAATTGGATTCATCTAGAAATTAGTGCTTATATTCAGATGATGATATTTTTCATAGAAAATCCAACTACAATACCTGAAACAACCGGAATATTTCAAAAGAAACATATCATGGATCATTAATATCTCGTGAAAACACGATAAATCATCAGATGAGTATGTTAAGCTATCACCGAGAAATACATTATGCAAATTTACATAGCGAGGAAATGTTTGTAATTTTGATTTCCACTTTAACTACAACAACTCCTATCAAACAGAAGGAGCCACTATGAATATAGTCAAAGACTTCATTAAAAACACTTAACATTTAGTTCTAAATTAGAACAATAAAAGTCTTCCCGCTATACAATTTGATAATTTCACTTGGAACATAATCAAGAAAAAAAACTCTCATATGAGATTCATTGGCATACTATTTATGGTTTTTTTTTTTAACTTTTAAGCATTCAACTCATGCAAATTTAGGCTAATGCTCAAATTAGGAAACAACCTCTACAGGTTGCACACATAAGGGTCAAACCCTTCAAAATAATCATATAAGGGCCGAGCTTTTATGCAAATTCTCAAATAAGGACATTTTACATACTTGAACCTAGTTTGTAAAAATTAAATGAATGCAGAAATGTTTAGAATAGAACACATGATAGCGCTTTAAATCAAATATTACTTGAAGAGGAAAGAAAAAAAAAACATAATTAGAAACCTGATATACAACATTAGAAAAGCCCTTATTTGACTATTTTGAGCCAAAAGGTTAGGTCCCAATTTGAGCATTTTAGCCTGAAAATTTATTATTTGTTGAATATGGTTGGCTAGATTCCCTTGTGACCATGATTGTGTGATCAAATAACAGTACAAAATTTTCATATCAACACTTTAATGGAAGCAACTAACAATGATATCAATTAGAACCTACTAATAACAAAACAGTAGAGGGATCAAATCCCAAAATTTCAGCATAGTAGAGTGACTAAAACCATAATTAGACACGCTGTTTTTGATAATTCACTTACAACATAATCAAGATAAAGAGCTCTTAGAGAAAAACAACAATATGAGATTCATTGGCATACTAATTATCAGTTCACATTCGTCTGACATGAAAATTTATTATTTATTGAATATGATCCATGTGTCCATGATTGTATGATCAAATAACAATACAAAATTTTCACACCATCACTTCAATGGAAGAAACTAACAGTAGTATCAATCTGAACCTACTAATAACAAAATAGAAGAGGGATAAAATCCCAAACTTCCATCATAATAAAGGGACGAAAACCATAATTAAACTACTGTTTATCAACATATCCATCCTCCAGAAGCTACAATCCATGGAATTTCTTCCCAAAATCAAACCGAACCAAACATCAATTCATAAAAAAAAAAAAAAAAAAAAACAGCTCACACAACCTAGAAAATATTAAAAAAAACCCAAACCTGGAATATTGAAGAGACCAATAAAAATACTGACAAATCTTCTCAAGAATCACAGAACTTATCTCCGGGAAAGTCACTTCCCCATGCTCCGCCTCAGCGAAACCACCTTCATCATCAATACCCAAAGTTCAAAATTAAAAAAAAAATTAGAACTTCCATATCAATAAACAATTAAGAACCCAGAAAAACCCAGCTGTCCCCACAAAAGATCAAATTAATAATAAAAAAGAATTAGACCTGGAGAAGTAAGCATGTTACGGATTGTTTGAGAAACCATAGCAGCTTCTTTGTCGATGACGAATTCCATTCCTTCAGCGCTAATGAGTTTCACTGTGTCTTCTTTCTTCATCTTTGTTGTTGTCGGTTTTTTTTTTTAAATTTCGATTATCGGCGATCGAGAGAGAGTTCGTCGATTATCGGTGGATTTTCCCGGAAAATAAGATTTTGGGCTGTAAAGTTCTTAGGGCCGATGATGGCTTTAAGCGGGAATGGAAACTTCTAAATCGGTACTAAAAGGATATTTATATTGTTCTTACATCTATGGATTTTACTGGAGTTAGAATGATCTCGTTCGGCGCGCGTGATTTTCACGTTGGATGTTTGGGAATTAGGTTTACTTCAACACCCAAAAAGAATATGGATGAAGAAAGCCGTGGCTGATGTGGTTAAAAAAAAAAGGATAAATTGAGACATCAAATACGATGGTGTTTAAGTTGAAATTCAATGCATTTTATTTTATTTTTTTATGGGAAAAGAGGCATTTCAATGTATTTTATTTCTAGTAAAAAGATCAAAATATTTTATAATAACATTTATTATTTTGTAAGAAGAATAGGTTTTCAATAATAGAAGTACAAATATAAGATTCAATATAATTTAACATATGTAATATAGACCTAGATTATGGCATAATAAAAAAATAATGTTCATAAAAAATTATATAAAAATCAAATAAATCTGAAATGATAAAATTTAAATGTAGTCTTATATTTAAGACTGGACTTTTATTTTTTTTTTATATATAATGCATATATTTTGTAAAGAAACGAAATATATTAGTACCTTACGACTAACTGAAGGATATGTTCAAATCTCTCCACTGCTAGTCATAGCATGCAGCTGTTCCTCGAATATTTTTACCATCCTGTTAAATGGAAGAGGTATAAACCTCTTTTGAAAATTGCTAATAGCGAATTTAGTGGTTGGTGTGACAGGATATGGGGGAGGGGATGTTAGATTCGTGTGAAAGAGTATGGGAACATGAAGTGTGGCAAGGTTTCTACTTATCCTGTGTGAAGATAGCTTTTATATCGAATATAGACATTTCAAACAAAATACCTTTATTGTTTAAAGGTTGATCGGCTGCTCAATGAACAAAACTTTAAAGAACACTGAGAAGCACCTCCAACATTATTCAGTAGAAAATGTAATAATATGCAAAAGATAAAATTAATAAGCAATGCCATAAAAAAATAAAGAAACAAAAATTCGAGGTGCTCCGGTTTACCATCTTATTAAACCATCGTCTCAACCCCTCAAATCTCAAATACCTCACTGTAAAGCCACTCTACTTAGACCTATCAGTACAGTCCACCTGCTCATCTAGACTCAATCACAGTGTGACACGTGGCTCCCTCATTATATAAACTAGGACCCCGATAGAAGAGGCCGAGCAACTCTACTCCTTCTCCTTCCCACCAAAACCAAGTAACCTTGATTACTATTCCATTAATGCTCTACCTCTCAGTCAACTGCCTCCGACCACCATACCCAAAATTTTTATCAACAATTTACTTTGCTTGAAGATGAATCGTGAGAAATAACAACAAAGTCAGCACATATTTGCAGGTTCCCAATAGCTTCTTTTACCTCTAGTTTCCAACACAATGCCCAAAAATAACACAAGTACAATATCTTCAAGTATAATATCTTGTTGTTTTCAATTAATTCGGCATTTTTTTCTTCTGCGAAAGTCCTTTAGCTGAGATGCTAAATCACCAACATCCGCATGCATTACCAGTTATATATTTACTATAATAATATGCTAAAAAACTATAATTCAAAAGGCCCCATAAATTGTTGAAACAGACTAAAAGAATTCACCATATTTTTTCACATTGAATTATGCATGAGAATATGAATGCTAAGTATCGATCACAGTGAAGAATTAGTAATCAAACTTCAGGCAGCACAGGCAAAAATCAATCAATCAATAAATAAATAAATAAATTCCTTCAATATCCAAACAGATTACTGTATAAAAATTTAAAAAAAGTTCGCATAGTTCTTTTCAGCCAATAACTTAAACAAATTCCACATTTGAATAAAAATAACCGATTCGGAAAAATTATGACAAAAAAATACCTCGTAGAGTCGATTTCTCTGATTTCTTCATGACCGGAATATCTACAAGCATAATTTTTTTTAAAAATTAAAAAAAAAACTCAAATTATGAATAAATTTGAAAATATGGAACAAACATGAGAAATTGAGATCGGAGCTTCGGTTTAAGATCAGATCCAGAAGAAGCTTCGCAGATTCTTTTTGCAGCTCTTTACTTTGATGAAATCTCCATTAGCTATCCAAAATCATCGCCAACAACAATAAACAAAACACTAGGACAAATAAAAAATCAATAAACACTATAAAATTTGCAATAAAATTTATACAATTTCTAAAAAGATTAAAATCTATAAACACTAATCACCAAAAAAAAAATCTATAAACACTATCAATCAAATTATCTTTACCGTTTGTCGATCGAGTGAAGCACGATGAGCGCCCATCATGAAAACAAAATAGAAAAAGAACTTTCAAAGAAAATTTTGTTCTTAATTTTGATATTATTTCCGTTGAAGTAGGAGCTTATATAAATCCCTACAAAATTTGAGCGGTAATTTTGAATGTATTCCGTCAAAGAAAAGAAAAATAAAATAAAAGTATATTAAAATAATTTCACCGCTTAGGAGCATCTGAGCCGGTGTCTGGGTGGTGTAGTTGGTTATCATGCTAGTCTCACACACTAGAGGTCCCCGGTTCGAATGCGGGTTCAGACAATTTTTATTCTTTTTCCTTATTGATATGACCGGTTCGAACCCCGGCTCAGACTTCTTTTTACTTAGATTTTAGGTTAAATTCTGCAAATAGTCCTTGTATTACGTATTAGTTGTAGATTTTGTCAATTTAATCCTTAGTTTGATCATTTTTTGTCTCCAGACTTTTCAAATTTTGAAATTTTAGTCTTAAGTTTGGCTTCAATATTCAATTTTGTACTTGAATTTTTTTGTCCCAATTTGTACCTAAGTTTTGTTTCAATGTTCACTTTGATATCTGAGTTTTTCAATTTAATATTGAGTTTTTTTTTGTCCAAGTTAAGTATTATGACTTTTTTACTAGAACGCATGTGTCAAACATTCATTGCGTTATACAACGTAGATTTAGTCATTATACTTTAGTTTGATCATTTTCATGTTTTTCGAATTTTGAAATTTCAATCTTGAGTTTTGCTTTAATGTTTCAATTTCGCACGTGAGATTTTCATTCCAATCTAGCACTTGAGTTTGGATTCAATGTTCACTTTGATACCTGAGTTTTTTCAATTTAATACTTTAGTTTCTTTTTGTCCCAATTAAATATCTAAGTTTGATTTTAATATTTAATTTTTTATTTAAAAATATCACATTAATAAATTTAACAAAAATAATAATCATATTAACAATTAGACCTAAATTTTAAAATCTAAAAAAATAAAGAGACTAAAATCCTAAAAGAATAACTATTAAATTTCAAAATTTTAAAATACAAAAACTTATAACATATTTTAACATCTTTAATATTATCGATAACTTCATATATCATTAAAATAAGCAATACTAACTCAAATCGAATTAGGATTTTTTTGTTAGTACTTTTTCCTAATGACTTCAAATCGAATTAGGATTTTTACAGCATTATATAAAGCATGTTGAAGTTATTCTACAGTCTGTTTTTTTCACTTTTGTCCTTTCCCGCCATAGTAAAAAGCTTGAATTTTTTATTACTATTCTTCGATGGCAACTAAAGCTACCAAGCAAACAAAGCTCCGATGGGCGGAGATTGAAGATAACGACGCCGAGGATTTGACTTACTTATTGCCACCGAAGGAAGTAATCGGCCCCGACAAGAACGGGATCAAGAAGGTGATCGAGTATAAGTTCAACGAAGAAGGGAAACATGTCAGAGTCACGACGACGATCCGAGTCCGAAAAATCGCCGTCGATTCTCCACGCAAGGAACGGATATTGGATCGAAGGTCTTGGGCTAAATTTGGAAGTGCTATGGGTGATGAAGATGATGATAACCGACTCACTATGGTTTCTACTGAAGAAATCTCCCTTGAACGACGCTGTTCGTTTCAATTTCTCTCGGTTTATTTTTATTTGAATTTGATTGTTTTTGGTTTAATTATGATCTGGTCCCTAATAGAGTTTTGAAAAGTAGTCATTTTGGGGGAGTAATTTTCAGTTTTAATCGGAAAAACCAAAAAGATCGACCAATTTGGGTTTTCCGGTTTTGATTTAATCGGGTGGGATGGATTGATCAATTTTGATCTCAGTTTAATTGGTTAATTCAGCCGGTTATGGTTTTGAATCACGGAACCGAACTAAAAAGAATGACTTTATTTTATGTTATTTTAAATTATTTATATTTATATTTTATAATACATAATAAATATATAGCCATAAAAATTTAACCCAATGCCCGTTAATCGAGAAACCCGACTGAATCAAAGTAGTTTCTTAATTTCAGGATACACGATAATTAAAATTTAATAAATTATAATATATGAATTAATTTCTCAATTTTTATGAGGAATACTATAATTAAAATTTGACAAATTAGTATATAGGATTAATTTATAAGTTTTTGTACAGGTAGCAAAGTAGATGAACCAAAGGTTGCTACCGGACAATCTTTAGCTCAACAAGCCAAAAACGGTGCCGTTCTCATGCTGTGTAGAACATGCGGCAAAAAAGGCGATCACTGGACTGCGAGGTGTCCGTACAAGGATCTAGCTCCACCACCAGCCAATGGAACCGTCGACAACCCTCTAGCGTATGAAACCTCCGCTAACGGTGGAGGTTCCGGCAAGACTGCCTACGTTCCTCCGAGTAAGAGAGGCGCCGGAGCGAACAGAAACGGAACCGATTTGAAACGCAGGAACGAGGAGAACGCTATTCGGGTCAGTAACCTGTCGGAGGATACTCTAGAATCCGATTTGCGTGAACTTGTCGCACCGTTCGGTCCGGTAAGCCGGGTTCACGTGGGGATTGATCGGAAAACCGGGCTGTGTAGGGGATTTGGTTTCGTCGACTTTGTAAAGAAGGAAGATGCTGAAAGAGCGGTATTGAAGCTAAATGGTTATGGATATGATAATCTCATATTGAGGGTTGAATGGGCCGATCCAATGACCAATTAGATAATTTTTCTAGAATTATAATTTTGTTTTTAATTTAGGTTTTATTTCTTCTTTTGAGATATTTTAATTTTTAAGTATCTAGATTTCCTCATATAATTTTTTTTTGGAATTTAAATTCCACTAATTATTAATCAAACTCAAATAATTTAGTGTAAAATTAATCTAATCAAATATTTTTTAGTGATGCAATTATAAAAAATTATAAAATGATCACTCAATTATTAGTAATTTTTTATGGTCATCTAACTATAAAAATTTATAAAATAGTGATCCAACTATTTAATTTTATTTTTTAATCATTAACGGAACCATAAAAATATGTCAATACGATGGTGAAATTACATTTTAATTTTCGTAAAAATATATAATTTGATGTTAGCTTATCTTAAAAAAATTCTAACTTCGCCCTTAAATACACACACTCACACACACACACGCATATATATATGGGGGAAATTCACTTGTATCAATATAAAATTAAAGTAGTTTTACATCATTTCATATTTTATTATACGATTAATATTTGAACATTCTAATTATTGTAATTCATATTTCATTATATGTATCATGCATGCCAAATTTGACATAAATTATAAGTTTTTAACTATTTTATTTTATGTAAAAAAACTTTCAACCTCAATAAATATTTATATATACAATATTTTATATTGATATAATAGATATATTGAATCGGTTAAAAATTTTACATTTATTGACAAGTACAATTATAATGATAAATTCTAATTTTTTTTTTTTCATGAAACGTATTTGAACAACACAAATTTACAAACCAAAATCTAAATAATTTTCTTTAATCTTCGACTCTAATCATCATATTGACTTGGATCTAATATATGTTCACTTAATAACAAATGAGTTCAATTATCGTATTTGAATTCAAAGTTGATATTTTATTGTATTATTTTTCCAATATTTCAAAGTTAATAAAGAAGGATTAGAGACAACCCTAAGTCGAACACCATTAGAACAGCTTGTAGAGGCGAAAGAAGTGTTGGCTATGGTCGCTTTCCTGTGCCTATCAATGAAATTTAAATTACTTAATGCTGATTTTTTTCGTTTTATAATCTATGTTTGGAGTTCGTAATTGCATTTCTTAATAAAA
The DNA here is from genome assembly GCA_039519145.1 of Kokia cookei. Taxonomy (NCBI): domain Eukaryota; kingdom Viridiplantae; phylum Streptophyta; class Magnoliopsida; order Malvales; family Malvaceae; genus Kokia; species Kokia cookei. The sequence goes on from CM076910.1 coordinate 40,040,574, forward strand.
TCATATTTAATATTTTGAATTTATGCCTTTATTTAAAAGTACAATATATATTATCACTGCACTTAATTGTTATTAATACTCAATGCGAATTTAATACCCAAACAATATGTACCAAACATTAGCCCTTGATGGTAAGTAGGGTTGGCTTCGTGGCCGAAAACAACATGTCATATAATAAAACACCTACTATATGGACCGTTGTATATAACAATATGTACCAAACATTAGCCCTTGATGATAAGTAGGGTTGGCTTCGTGGCCGAAAACAACATGTCATATAATAAAACACCTACTATATGGACCGTTGTATATAACAATATGTACCAAACATTAGCCCTTGATGGTAAGTAGGGTTGGCTTCGTGGCTGAAAACAACATGTCATACACACACTAACATATAATAAAACACCTACACTATGCTTTTAACCCCTCAAAGTTCATAAAATTACAAGTCAATCTATGGTAAAATTATAGTTTAGCTCCAAAAAATGTTAAAATTTCGATTTACTCTTTTTGAAAATAGTGATAGATTTTAAAATTGACATAATAATAATTTTAACTCTCAACATTTATATATCATGTCAATTTAGGCTTAATTTTAAAAATCTAATTATCAACATTTATACATTGTGTAATTTGGTTTTTTTTTTTGCAGTTTTGCTTTTATTTTTTACCCTTTTACCTAAAATACTAAAAAAACGAATTTATTAACTAAGTTTGATTGAAAATGTACAACAAAATTGGAACACCAAAAAATTAAAGATAATAATCTTCATATTTTCTCATTCTGTTAAAATTAACCTTTAATGTCACAAAAAAACTGCAACAAAAATACCAAATTACACAATGTGTAAACGTTGAGGGTTGAGTTTCTTAGAAACAATAATAAATGGACATAATTTATAAATGTTGATTGTTAAAGTTATTGTTATGCTAATTTTAAAAGCTACCATCATCAGACAGTTGATAACAAAAAAGACAAAATTGAATAGTTGACTGACCAAAAAAGAAATTTGCTAATAGTTAGGTGACTAATAGTATAGTTTACCCTTTAAAATTAAAACAATTTATAAGACCATTGGTTGGTGCAAATAATTATCACATTTTCAAAATTAGGTATTGTAGATGGGCTAAAATAAAAATTTGACCAAAATATAAAAACCAAAATCGATCTTACACAAGTCCAGGACGTAATTGAAAACTTTGAAAATAAGTAAGTTCTAGGTTCCATATGTGTGACGGTTCTAATAATTGAAAAGAAAATGAAGTTCTTTAGTTTTTTTTTTTTTTTTTTTAAATTAGAAATAATAAAAGAAATCAAAAATAGATATTGATAGTTTCCAATCAAATCATTCTACCAATTTAATAAAAAAAAAGCGTTATCTTATGATTTTTAAAAAAAAAGAGAAGATATTAATACTTTTCAATTTAATCCTTACCCGTCTCTCTCTCACTCTCACAAGGATTTATTTTTTAATTAAAAATTCATTTTCATCACTAAACTTTTATATTTCATTAACCAATCTAAACAAAAACAATATTTTTTCTCTTAAAAAAAAAAAATCTTTCTAAACTCATTAACTTGACACATTTTTTTACATTGGGAGGGTGTTTTTAAATAAAAAAAATTGTCAGTACTTTAATGAATTAATTAAGCGTTAATTAATTCGACTAAAATCAAAATTATAAAATTAGAGGGACCAAAATTAAAATTTGAGCACTATGAATATCTATATTCAATCCGACACAAGTCTAGGACGTAATTGTAAACTTTCAAAATAAGTAAGTTTTAGACTCCAAACGCGTGATGTTTATGATTATTGAAAAGAAAATTTATGTTTGGTGGTACCTTTTTTTATTAATTGTATTAGATTTATTAATTCCGTTTATAGAATTAAAAAAACTCCACTAAAATAATAATTCATATTTAAAAATAGGGATATAAAGCTATTTTTAGTCCTTTAACTTAGTTAATTTTCTCGTTTTGGTCCTTAAATTTTTTTATCCATATTAGTCCCGAAACGTTGCAATTTCTTTTCAAATTTGACCATTAATTTTGAAAACCTTTAAGGTGTGTTGATGTGGTCAAGGGCGAAGCCATCAATTTTGTTAGGAGGGTCGAAATTAAATTATATTTTTTAATAATATATATTTTTATAAATTTTTAAAAAATAAATCAAATTTTTATAATTTTTAATAGGTCAAAGTGTAATTTTATATTACTAAATTAAAATTTTTAAATTTTTAAAGGGTCTAAATGAATAATTTTTTATTTTTGGGGGATCGAGGCCCCTATCAGGCCCTCTAATTACGTCATTGGATGTGGAACATTAAAATTGTGTCACATCACCACTTAATAAATTTTGTATAAATTTATTAAAACTTTCAAGGGGTGATATGTTACAATTTTAAAATGCCACATTATCATACTTTAATTAAATCTAAATTTAGGGATCAAATATTAAAAATTTTCCAAATTCAAGGACTAAATATTATTTTATCTCTTTATATATATATATATATAAATTAATAAGAAAAACACTCTGACAATTTTTCAACCTTATTTGTGGAGATAATACAACGAATTTTTTGGAGTACAATTTTATTTTTTTTAAAGTTACAATTATAATCACAATCAATATTTTTTGAATAACTATAATCAATATAATCAACAATGGAATTAAATTAAAATAAATTTTTAAAAAAAATCTACGTGAAACTCAACTAAAATAAAGGGAAATATTAATTTAATTAAAAAGCATTTTAGTATCTATATGATTTTTTGGTAGATAAAGACAATATTAAGCCATTACACTATGACAATTTAATTAAAACATCATAAAAATATTATAATCAGTTAGCACTAGACCCGCACTTTAAGGAGGTGGCTCTATAAATAAATGTAATATGGTGAACCCTATAGCAGAGTATTTGATCAAATGGTCTACAACTTCGTTCTGAGTTCTCGAAACATGACGAATACGTACTCTTCAACTCCAATTAAGTAAGCGATGTATTAAGCACAATTCCATCAAACTATCTATTTATATGATTTTGATCACTTTTAGGAAAAAATATTAAATTAACATCAGTCCAAAAATACTTAAATTAATCCTTATATCAATCTCTAATCACCATTACTTAAATAATTAAGAGTTGGCAATTAAAAAAATAAGATTATAATTTGTTGCATGCATGAGAAAACAAAATATTATTTTGTCTATTTATTGAAACATATTTTAGTAATTTCAAAACTATGTACTTTCACTTAGATACAAGGGGCGGGGCCTCCAAATATGATAAAATTTAAATTTAGTCCCTTTAAAAAAACTAAAATTATATTTTATCCCTTTAAATAATTTTATAATTTAATAACGAGGTTTTAAAAATTATGAGCTTTTAAAGTTGAAAACTTCTCCAGTTCTCCCCTTCACCACTTGTTAGCATTTTGGTCAAAACTCTCTTTTTATAGTGTTACATAAACACATAGAATATCTAGAATATAATTTTATAAGAACCTGACACCATTTCTTTTACAAATTATTTATTTAATCACAAATAAAAATTATTTATATTTATTTTTAAACACTTTTGAAACTTTAATTACTTTGTTAATAAAATGTAACGTTATAGCTCACTATCAATGCATAAAGACGAAATATTAATTTAAATTATCATTGTTGGATCAAATGATAATAATTTTGGTGTTCTTTTAAATAAAATTTTGGGTTCGAGGAAATTTTTTTGCATCAAGAGTGAGATAATAAGTAAATTAAACGTACCGCACTGCATTTCACCACACCGCTCATCTAAACCCACACTATTTTTTTTTTGTTTTAATGTATGATTTGATTTCGATTCTGAATTTTGTAAAAGCTTAATGTAACTATATAGAGACAACATTAGAGCACAACCTGAAAAAGGAAGAAAAAAAATCTCCTATAGTTTTTAGATTTGTAACTTTTTTTTTAATATACTAATGTGATTACAATGCATACACAGGTGCTCAAACCGAGATTTATTAAAATGAACAACATCTTTTTTTCCACTGTAATGACTTGTTAGGTTCTTAAATTTGTAACTTTTATAAACAATGACAATGAAAAAAATTATATTCTTACTTTAAAATTTTTAGATTCAATTTTGACATTTAAAAAATTGTAGTAATTATTTTTATATTGGGGTTTAAATTATATTTTTTGTACGAACCATACAAATTGACATTGATTGAAATACATCAAAACAAAACTTAATTTACTCAATATTGATTTTTTTTCGATTTTACGGTTCATGTTTGGAGTTCGTGACTGACTCATCTAATAAAGTCATCTCCAATGTTTGAACTTACATATTCCTTTGAAAATGCAATATGTCTTACTGTTGCATTCAACTCTTATTAATACTCAATGCCAATTTAATACCGAAACAACATGTACCAAGCACTAGGTCTTGATGGTAAGTAGGGTTGGCTTCAATAAATTACATTTTGACTTTCAAGTTAGGCATTGAACTTAAAATTGTTCTCAATTTGAGGCTTGAACTTTTTTTTTGTCCAAGTTTATCCTCAAACTTGGTAATTGCTCCCATATTGAAGCATGAATTTTAGGGTTTTAAAGGAAATATCATGAATTAATATGGAAATAGTTGCCTAGTTTAGGCCTCAATATGGACAATTGTCAGATTCAGGTCTAACTTGGTCAAAAAAATTCAGATCCTAATGTAAGAATAATTGTCAAATTCAGACCTCAAATATAATGGACCAAAAAATATAAAGGACCAAATTGAAAAATGTAAAAAGTAAGAACTAAATTTTGCATTGTACGAAAAAAAGTCCATTAAAAAATCCCCGATTCCATTTGACAGTACTATAATACATCCAGTGGTCTTTATCTCTGTATCCATACCTGTCTCTCTATCTTTCTCTGTTTTTCTCCCTCACATAAGGATTTCATTTTTTATTAAAAATCCAATTTGGATTCTCGGTATTTTGCCTGTCACTTCCAAGCATCACTCTCATGGCTTCCATCATTGAATCTGGTTGGCTGGTAAAAACTTCTGTCTTTGCTTTTCGCCCATTTACTTCATTTTGGATCTGTTTTTGCTGGGGTTTATGTAGTTTTGGGATGAACTTTGTTCAATTTCAAGGTTTAGGGGTTGATTGGTTTATGGTTATATTTGATTTGAAAATTTTAGCTTTTATTTATTTGTTTTGGCTTTTTTTTTGGAGGGTGACATTCAAAGTAAATTTAGATGGTAGATAGATTATGGATGTCGGTGTTTACAATGCTAAGATTTGTTTAAATATTATTATGTAGTGTTTCTTCTCTGTTATAAACTGAAATTCATTATGCCACCATAGTATAAATATACATACATACATACATACATACATACATACACAGTTTGAATAATACACTGTTTTGGTTTACATAATTGGGATGATGGTAGCTGCAGAATGGATAATAATTTTGGTTTTGATTCCAAGTCACTGATTTACCATATTTTTTATCAGATACATGCATGCATGCATACATACATACATAGTTTGAATAATATACTGTTGTGGTTTACGTGATTGGGATGATGGTAGCTGCTGAATGGATATTGATTTGGGTTTTGATTCCAAGTCTCTGATTCACCTTTTTTTTTTTGTTATATACGTATACATATACAGTTTGAATAATATGCTTTTGTGGGTTACATAACTGGGATGATGGTAGCTGCAGAATGGACATTGGTTTGGGGTTTGAGTCCAAGTCACTGATTCACCATTTTTTTTGTTATATACATATATGTGTATGATATCATTATATAGTTTAATCTATGTTACTCTGACTTGGGTGTGAGTGTCAAATGGGTATGTATCTGGCACGAGTATGGTTAGTTTTTTTTCTAAGTTTTTTCATGTATTCGAAGGATCTTTGGAAGTGATATCCTCATATCTGTGTGACGGACATGAGTGTTAGACATAGCTAATTCATGAAAAATGATCAGTCAGAGCAATATAGATTTTAATGCCATTGATTAGCCACTGAATATGTGTTTCTTCATAGTGATTATTTAGAACCTAATTTTATTTGGTCTACATCGAAGGATCTTTGATGAATCTTTGATTTTTCTTTCAACCTGTTTGAAGCGCGAATTTGTCTAATTTTGCTTATTGGTTTCACCTCTTGACGTGTAGTTCTATTAATTAGTTCAAAAATGTTACTTGTTTACCATGCAGTATCTGATCACACATTTCAGCGACTTCCAACTAGCTAGTATGGGAAGTTTCCTTCTTCATGAAAGTGTTTTTTTCTTATCTGGGCTTCCTTTTATATATCTTGAAAGAGCTGGATTGCTAAGCAAATACAAGATTCAGGTTCACTCCATCTTCTTTTCTGCTATCATTGTCGATTGTTATTATTTTTTTAGCATAAAACCAGCAAGGGGAAGTGAAGGGTTATTCGTGATGGAAAAACATCTTTTGTTTTTTATCTAATTCATAATAAATTAGTTTCATTTGTAATTTGTGTTTCTATGCAGACAAAAAACAATACCCCTACCACGCAAGAAAAATGTATCACTCGCCTACTTTTGTATCATTTTAGCGTCAATTTACCGCTTATGATTGTCTCGTATCCCGTCTTCAGATTCATGGGCATGAGAAGTAGTCTACCATTGCCATCCTGGTATTTTCGGATTCTTTATATGCTAGAGCTTTTATATTTTCCTTGATTCTTACACCCTTCGATCATAATATCATGAATTATATTGCCTATCCGTAGGTAAAAGTACCATAGAGGCCCTTGTAATATGAGTCAAATTGCATTTTGCCCCTTCTATCCAAAAAATTGGCAAATTAGTAGATTAAAGAGCAATTTAGTCCTTTCTGTTAAAATCTTTATTTATTTATACTGTTCAAAACTGGCGTTTCTGACGGAATAACCAGACATTGACACGTGGTGTGCTACGTGTACGTCATATTGACATATAGAGACCAATTTTTAATAGTAAAAATGGATGAAATTTTTAACAAAAGAACCAGTTTGCTCTTTGATCTAATGTACAGGAACTAAGTTGCCCATTTTTGTGTAGAGGGGGCAAAATGCAATCCGACTCCTATTACAGGGGCCTCTATGGTACTTTTACCCCTATCCGGAATATATCCTCCATAGACTTGCCTGCATGAAATTAAATTTTCCGTTTTTGAAGCTCTAATTTGTTGCATCCTTATTTGGTTTCATAGGAAAGTGGTTCTAACTCAGATAATATTCTACTTCATTTTGGAGGATTTTGTGTTTTACTGGGGACATCGTGTTTTACATACGAAATGGCTGTACAAGCATGTACACAGTGTCCATCATGAGTAAGTCCGAGCATTATGTGGTTGTACTATTTAAAACTACGAGCAATATTGTTTGTGCTAGGTTCTTCTGATGTACTAATTGGATAATCTTTTAAACTATACAGATACGCAACACCTTTCGGACTTACTTCAGAATATGCTCATCCAGCTGAGATATTGTTCCTTGGCTTTGCCACAATTGTTGGTCCTGCCATCACCGGCCCACATCTGATTACTCTCTGGTTGTGGATGGTTCTTAGAGTCCTCGAGACAGTTGAGGCACATTGTGGTTACCATTTTCCATGGAGCCTGTCGAACTTTCTTCCTTTATACGGGGGGTGAGTTCCGTGTAAACTTGTTACTTTGCTTCTTCACGAGTGTGCGTAGTTCTATTGTTTTAACTCATTGGCTGTGAAGTGATTGTTCATATTTTTCACTTTACCAGTGCTGATTTTCATGACTATCATCATCGGTTGCTTTACACAAAGTCTGGCAACTACTCATCCACATTCGTTTACATGGACTGGTGAGTTTTTGGATTTATTTTTTGAATCATTAGCATGCTTTCAATGGTCAGATTGTAAGGGTAAAAGTATTATAGAAGCCTTTGTATTAGGAGTCAATTTGCATTGCGCCCCCTCTACTAAAAAGGGCAAGTTAGTCTTTGTACCTTAGATCAAAGAGCAAATTGGTGTTTCTGTTAAAAATTCCATCTATTTTTACTGTTAAAAACTGGCTCCTATATATTAGCATGAGGTAAATGTGGCATGTCACGTATAACTGGCCATTTCGTCAACTATGCTAGTTTTTAATAGTGGAAATGGATGAAACTTTTAACAGAAGGAACCAATTTGCTTTTTGATCTAATATACAATGACTAATTTGCTCATTTATTGAGTAAAGGAGACAAATGCAATTTGACTCCAAATACAGGGACCATCATGATACTTTTACCGATTGTAGGTTATTGTAATTGCCAATATGTTTTTCTTGAAGTACTCTTGTCCGACACTTATGCTTGATGCACATACATGAAGCACTCGATCACTAGGAATTTCTTCATGTCTTTTCAAATGTTAAACCGACTTTCTAGCATCTGATACGCTGTCAAAGGTTTGTCAATAATCTCGTAAGAATGTTTTGCGATAAATGTATGCATTGTTAGAATCCATCATATACACGGCACTGTCTGTAATTTCGATGTACCCTTCAAATTTTATCTGTTGTCATTCGAAACCGATCTTGATTCTCATAATAACCCTCTGGGTTCTGACTTTATTATCATCCGGAATCATTTTTCTGTTCATATACATACAAACTAGCAGTGACCGCCCTGTAAATTATCAGGATATTTGGTACTGATAAAGGCTACAGAAAGCTGAAAGCACTAAAACACAACGGAGTCGGAGTCGAAGATGACAGCAAGCAAACATAATGGAGAGAAAACTAGTTTTGAGTTTGAGGGTTCGGGATGTTCCGAAAAATGGTTGTAGTATTGCGAGGAATCCACATTCTTCATGTTTAATTGATGTTTCATATTCTATGTGGAATCATTTGATAGATTTTTCTTTGGACATTTTACAACCCTATTAGTTCTGTGCATGAAATGAAGTTTATGTTTTTTTTCTCTTAAATTATTTCCAAAGTAGCCACTGTAGATTTTTGGAGGTTAGATGTTTGAATAATGTTCAAGGTGATTGAATTATTTGAAAATTTTCATTTGAGTTAATAAAATTGTTATTGTATGGTTCTCTCTTTTGAATCATTTACACCAATCGAAAGCTCTCGTTATTTTTTTTTTATAGTTTATTATTTTTTCATGAAACGACTTTAAGCATTATGAATTTGCGAACTAAAATTTAAACAAAATTTTCCTCTGATATTTGTCAGTAACTTTCAGATCGACTTAATTTTAAGGTATATTCTATTCGTTGATAGGTATTGATTTACTGTACCGATTTTCGAAATGTCGCTTGAAGGTTGTTAGCTGGATTTTTAAAAAAAATATTAACAATTAAATGATTTAAATAAAATTTTTTGAATAGTTCAATGACTTTAATGAAAACTTTTAAATAGTTTAGTGATATTTTGTAACTTTTCGAAGTTAAGTGATGAAAACGTAAACTTATTAATAGTTTAGTAACATAGGATGAAGTTTATCCTTTTTATTTCAACATTGATGAAGTGTCGTGTTGTTTGCTGACCATAGGTAAGAACTTGGGTAAAAAAAATTAAAAGTAATGAATTATAATTTCCATTAAATATATATTTAAAATATGTTATGGAGTAAATAAACAAATATATTCAGAGTTAAATAAGCATTGTTAAATGGTTGACATGACTTTTTAGTGAGAATTTACTTTTTTTCATATAACATCAGGATTTATAGTTTATCTTTATTTTTTGTTTTATGCTTATTATTAATCCATAATCCCTTCTCAATCTTTAAATGAAAAAAAGATAATATGTTTCAACGTATTCAAATCTACATTATTTTGTATTGATAATCATACCAATACTAATTAAATTAATACTCAATCAGTAATTTTTTCTAATATATAGTATTTTTTTTATAATAAATATAACATTTTATTTCTTATAACATTTTACAAAAAAAGAAAAATATTATAATATTAAAAACATCACTGGCTATGAATCCTGTAGCTTCATAGCTCAAACATGTCTTATTATTCATCACATTTACGAAAGAGTTGGCTCACGGCTGTGATTTATTTAGGGAAGTTCAAGCCATTCACTGTCATCCCACCATCAACACAAATAAGCTGCCCTGTTAAATAGGAAGCCGCCGGTAAGCACAGGAAAGCCACCATAGCCGACACTTCCTTCGGCCGCCCAAGCCGTCCTAATGGTGTTCGGCTTATGGCTTCCTTTATTCTTTCATCTTTCTCATCAAAAAACTGTAAAAATAAATAAATAAATTTCGTAATTGAAAAATCTCAATTCCAGCTCTAACTTCAACATAAATTATAGAGTTTGAATTCAATAATAAAAACCGAGCTTATCTAAGACTAGGTGAATAAGCCTAATCAAATAAGTTCCAGTAATCTCGAAAGAAATCCAAATTTTGAAAATGAAATTTGGTTGAGCTCAAATAAGTTTTGAATGTGGAGTCAAATTTGAGGTTTTTTTACAACATGAGTTCATCGTACTTCAATTAAAAGCAAGGTTTTCAAAATCAGACCGATGAAAAAACTAGTCAGGACATGGTTCGTTGATCTAATGGTTCGACTAATAAATCAGTAAAAAAATATTAAAATCGATTCAATCAATTTTTTTAACTTGATTCAATCGATTTGTATTGTTTTGCGATTCAACCAAATTGAGGCCTTTCTCCGAATCAATTCCTCGACTAATTCCCGGTTCAATCAATCCGATCGATCGATCGATCGATCTAGATAACCATGAGTAAGAGTTTCTTACCTGTTCACTAAGGGGAGTTTTTATTACTCCAGGTGCAATAGTATTAACCCTAATATTATCTCCTGCCCAATCACATGCCAAGTATTTTACAAGATGGTTGATGGCCCCTGCAACAAAATCACACAATTTTACGTTAGGGCTGAAGCCATAAATTTTTTCTAGAGTACGAAACTTATGAGAGTCAAAAAAGTAAATTTATCATTGTATTAGCTTATAATTTTATGATTTTATAAAAATTAAATCACATTTTTATCATTTTTGAAAGGCCAAAAATACAAATTTACCATATATTAACTTTATAACTCTACAAATTTTAAAGGGACTAAAGCATAAATTTTCCATTGCTTGCCGCCACCTTTGCTTATATATAGGGTTAAGCGTATCAAACATCCTCAAATTATCACTTAGATTCTAAATTCGGTGCTTAAAAACTTTAAAATATTTTTTAATTGAATTTTCAAAATACCAATATTGTATCAATCAAGTATTTTTTATCAGCATAACATCAATTTAAGTATTAAATGTTAATTCGAATATGACATGGAACATATTTAAAACACATAATCAAACTATAAAAATGTAAGATCCAAACTATTACTACAGTAAGTACACACGTGTTTACAATTTGATATACACGTTTTAAATATGCTATATGCTATATTAGAGTTGGTATTTAAGGCCTAAGCTAATGGTTGGATTGACAGAAGCACCTGAGTGATACAATATTGATTTTTTTGACTACTCAATTAAAACATTTTGAAGTTCGAAGACTAATTTAGAAAATTAACCAAAGCTTGAAGATGTTCTTTGTAATCAACCCGTAAAAGTATAATGGAAGCTCTTATATTAAGAGTTAGATTGAATTTTACCTCCTTGCTAAAAAAAGGGCAAATTAGCCCATGTACGTTAGATTAAGAGCAAACTGGTTATTTATATTAAAAATTGGTGTGATTGACGGAATAACCAAACAGTTACACATGGCATGCCACGTGTACCTCAATTTGATGCAAATGGATGGAATTTTAACAAAAGGACTTGTTTACTTTTTTATCTAATGTGTATGAACTAATTTACTCATTTTTTAAGTAGAGGGCAAAATACAATCCGACTTCTAGTACAAGAACTTCCATGATACTTTTAACCTCAAACACAACGGAAACACATAAAATCTAATGCGAAATTAAAATAACATGATGACATAAATAAAATATGAAATTAATTTGTTTAAGAAAGAATAAAATACATAGAAATAAAATAAATTTCATAAATATATAATATCAAATTTTATATAAATATAAAACATTGAAAATAATATTACCTTTGTTGGCTCCATATATAGCTGCAAAAGATACAGGTAATATACCAGCAACTGAAGAAATAAACACAACGCTTGCATTGGCCGAAGCTTTCAAGAGGGGATGTGCCAATACACTAATGTTATAAGCTGATTCAAAATTGATACTCGTCAGCTTTGAAATATCTTCCGCCGTGTAATCCGACACCGGTTTCCCCATACTTATTCCCACATTATTTACCTGCAAAATTTTACCCATCATCACAATAAGGTCGGCCACGGGTCGTGTCGGGCCGGGGTGGATTTGTGGCGATTTTGATTAGGTTCTTATGTGTATTGACTTGTTAGAATTTCATTTTATTTAAGTCTTTAATCTGAGTAGAGATTTGTTGAGTTCATATGAATAGGGTTGATTTATATTGTTAGAGTTGTTTCGGTTTGTGTCAATTTTAACGTCGGGTTAATTTCATTTCTCAGTTATTTAAGGTTAGAATCATTTGGACTTTGATTAGTTTTAAATTTAGGTCATTCGGAATTGTGGTTCAGGTTTTACGAATTGAATTGTTTTGAGTTCGTATCATTTTAGATTGTTAAATTATTTGGAATTTAGATTGCTGGTTAAAATATATTATAAATTTCAAACCTTCAACTTTATTTTAAGAAAGTATCATTTATTTTTTTATATAAACTTTTAATAACTATATTTATTATATAATTTTTTGTGTCTACATATATATATGAACTAATAATAGTATATATATATTAAACATAACTTCATCTTCATTTATTGAAGGTTAAAATATGTCATATAAGTTGTTCTATTCTTTACAAATTTAGAATTTATTCTTTATATTTATATTTTTAGAAATTTAGTTACTCTAGTTTTTAGTTTTCATAATTCAAGTTCAACTGTTAATACAATCAGCAACAGAGCATAATAGAGACCCGGGAGGGTCATGAGACACCCTTAAAATAGTAAAATTTTAATTTAGACCGTTTATAATTTATAAAATTTTAAATTAGTAATGATAAAATTATACTTTGCCACCCCCTCAAATGATAAAAAAAAAGATTTAACCATTTAAAATTTATAAAGATTTAAACTATTAAAATGATGAAATTGCATTTTTACTATCGTAAAAATATACAATTTAGTTTTGCTCCCAAAAAAAATTTAGGCTCCGCCACGAAACACAGTTAAAATTATTTTGTTAACTTCAAGTTCATTACAGCTTCATTTTTTTAGTTACATTACTATCAAATGAGTTTTTTTTTATTAAATTTCAAAATGTCACACCAATCAATGTAACAAAAAAAAAAAGTGTTAACAATTAGACCTGAATTTTGAAATTTGAAAAGTAGAGAGATTAAATTCTGAATTTGGAAAGAGTACAGGGACCTATTATAGAATTCAACCTAAATTGAATGTTAATGGTAATCTTACCAGGATGTTAAGCTTCCCATTGAACTCAGAGGAAACTGCGTTTAATAGCTTTTCCCTTTGAGCTTGATTCGAAACATCACACACTGAACCTGTAACTCGAAAACCCTTTGCCTTCCATTCGAGTAAGCAATCGTTGAGCTCGGTTTTAGTTCGAGAGCATGTATGTACTCTTGCTCCGAGTCCAGCTAATTCCTCAACAATTGCATACCTAATCATCATCGCATTAGCAACAATACTTGGGGTTTTTTTTTTTTCACATTGGCATAAAAGCAAACAAGTTGAAGGCAATAAAGAAAAAAGAAAACAAATCATAAAATCCATAGCACAATTACCCGATCCCTTTGGTTCCACCGGTAACAAGTGCAGTCATGCCTTGAAGATTCCATCTCTTATCTTTGCTAAACTCATTTGGTTCACCCATTTTCTTCTTCTTTTAATTTCTAAGCTTCTTCCTCTCCCTGGTCTGTTCTGCAACTTATTTTGTTTTGAAGAGAACCTGCTGCAATTTAAATATATATATGTAGTGTGGGGGGGTGGCGGAGTGGGTAATGGGGATGATATTCTCCTCCGAACTGCAACTGGCATATACAAAACAATAAAAAATTGTAGAAAAATTAGGGTAAATTCCACCCAAGGTCACTAAATTATTAGTAAGTTTATATTTTGGTTACTTAACTTCAAAAAGTTACAAATGATCCTCGAACTATTCGAAAGTTTTCATTTAAGTCACTGAACTATTTGAAAGTTTTTATTTAAGTTACTGGATTGTTAAGTTTTTTTTTTTTAGTCTGGTTAGTGAGCTTTAAGCAACAATTTGACAATCGATACAGCGAATCAATACCCATCAACGAGTAGAATAATTGATGAAGAAAAGGGGATGGAGAGTTTTAGATCAGTGTAGGCGGTGCGAACAAAAAATACCATACAACAACAATTTTAATAGTCTTGACTTAAAAGAAAATTTTTGAATAATTTAATGACCATTTTTAATTTTTCAAAATTGAGTGACCAAAACATAAATTTATTAATAATTTAACGATCTTAGATGCAGTTTACCTTAAAAATTAAACGCGGCTTTAGTTGAAATAGTAATGTTAAGATAATAAAGAATATGGTGTTTTGGATTCAAATCTAATGATTTATCTCTTTTTTTAGATTTATTAAAATATATAAAACACACACTCAGAAAAATATTTGTTGCTTCTTAAAAAGAATAAGTTTTTTTTTTTGGTAATTTTACAATTGAGTTAAGATTTGGTTAGTAGGTGACACCAATTTAATCAAACACATTATAATAGTATATATATAAGGAGGGATCCACTTGCACTTGTGTAAGATAATCCATGTCGAGCTTGGAATAAATTAAAATTTACTTACAATTTGTTTTATGTAAAAAAAATTCAATCGTTAAATATGTATTAATATAGACAATATTTTTTATCAATAAGATAGAAAAATTAAATCGATTCAAAAATTTTACATCCATGAGAAAGACAAATATTTTGATAATTTAAAATATTTAATAGTATAAAAAAGTTATGGAATAGTGTAAAATCACTTAAGTTTTATATTGATGTTAGTGAATCCCTCATTGTATAAATATTTATTAGTGTTCGTGATTGAATTGGTGTCATGAATGAATCGAACAATAATTCAATTGAAAAATTACTAAATCCCATTTTATTACAAATTAACAAATATCATTGTGAATGTTTTTGTCTTCTTAAATATTTATATAAAATTTTATTATGTTAAGGTTTGAACCTAAAATCAATTTTATAAAAACCGAACCATTATAACCGAAAGTCGAACTAATATAAACTCCAAGATTTTAGAATTGGATTAGTGATTAAATTAATCAAATCACCAATTCAATCCGTCAACTTAATGAATTTTTGTTTTTGTTTCAATCGGTTCTACTCAGTGGTAGAGTGTAGAAGAGACTCAGGGGGTCATGATCCCTTAAAATGGTAAAATTTTAATTTAAGTTTTTTATAATTTATAAAATTTTAAATTAATAATAAGAAAATTACACTTTGACCCCAAAAATAATAAAAATTTAATTTAATTTTTTAAAAATTATAAAAATATAAATTATTAAAATAATAAAATTATATTTTTATTACCGTGAAAATATATAATTTAATTAGGAGCTAAAAAAATTTGAGGGTCCGCAGCCGATTCTGCCATATTTATTTTATTTTATAAAGCGACGGCTAAAACCTTTGAGTCAAAATAGCCAACACATTCTCAACTAATTGTAAACAGAAGCTTCTTTTCACGCTCTCTTGGAAGAAAGATTATTTTGTTTTTCTTTTCTGAAAGAACTTTCTTAGGAGATAAGGAAAAAGAAATTAAGGGGTAAATTACATCTAAAGTTTTAAAATTATTAATAAATTTACGTTTTAATTATTTAACTTAAAAAATTATAAAATAATCATTAAACTATTCGAAAGTTTTTATTTAAATCATCAAAATATTCAAAAGCTTTTATTGAAGTCACTAGGCTGTCAAGCTTTTGTTTAAGAAAAAATCAAGTTAACGAATTCCAAGCGATGATTCGACGTTCAATACAAAGATCAATACCCATCAAAGACTAGCACAACATACCTTAGATCCAAATTGATTTGATGGTCGGTGTTCAATTTGTAGATTCATAACATTCAAAATTATTTCAAGAAAAAATTAAACAATAGAAGACAAAGGGAAGGAAAGCTTTTGATCGGTACATCGGTGCGAATAGAGAAAGTATACAATGACGATTGTAACAGCCTAGTGACTTAATTAAAAATTTTCGAATAATTTAATATCATTTTGTAATTTTTTAAAATAAATTAATAGTTATTTTATTTTAAAAAGACAAAATAGTTTTCTTTATTGTAAAATTTTCTTTGTAATATTTGCATAAGGAGAGGATCAGGTGATGTCTGAAAGTAAAAAACATTGACGTATTGGGCTATAGAAATCAAAACCAACTTTCATACAGCCAGGTTTTATTCACACGTCTAAGGTGTTTCAGCCATCTTTGTTGATATCCGACCTGTAATTGGTCGTTTCTTATTGTTCTGATTTTAAATCGATATCAAGTAGTTTTTTGTTTTATTTCATAAAAATTTGTTTTAAATAATATTATTTCGTACGGCGCATATAAAGCTTTTCAATTGATACAATATTTTAATATTTTAAATTAAAATTTTGTTTTTATTTTTAATTTGTTTGAAAAAAAAATCAAATTTTAACTTTTAAATTTGATTATTTTTATTCAAGCTAATAAATAATTTTAAAAATTATATTTGCATAATATGTAAGCAATATATATTTTTTTGGAGGGATAGTATTTTGATTATAAATTTTTGAGAGAGTTAAAAATGTAATTTCTTCATTTTATTAATGTAAAAATTTACAATTTTCAAGTGATTAAATGATAAATTTTATGTTTTTCTAGAGCGCATAATTTAATTTTAAATTTTAGGAGAGGTCGAAATACAATTTACCATTAAATTAATTTAAAACTTTACAAATATTGAAGGGACTAAAGGGGCGATTTTTCATTTTGTTAAAGGGGTAGGCCCCTTCTTACCCCTCTAGCTTCGCTCCTGTTTATGCGTACATAATCTAATTATATTTGCATGTATATATAGATAATGAAAAGGGATTCATTTTTATAATTTTTTCTACAATTAATATTTCAATAACTTATTTGTTGAATTAACATGCGTTTAAAAATTTAAATTATTTCGATATTTTTATCATATTGATTTAAAATATTATCTATATTAATATACATCAAATTACGATACATCCATTATATGAATGAAAATTTTATGTAATAAAATTAAAAAAATTGATATAATGATCAAATATAACTTTAGTTAAAATAGTAAAAGTTTAGATGTTAAATATTATAACGTTTTGGATTCAAATCCGATTTAAAACTATCCAAAGGTCGGGCTTGGATAATAATTTTTACACCTGAAGTCAATTTAAACAATAAAAAATTAATTCTAAAAATATATAAACTATCAGTTTAAAATATATTTTTAATATTTTATTAATTTTGGAATTGCGAAACAGGCTTTTTGGCCGGCCTGAAAACGAGTCTGAACTTAAAATTTTTTTAGAATCAGGCTTGAGTCCGACTTATGGAAAAATCTTATTCCATTATGTGCATGCATTTTTTTTTAGATTTTATATGAAAAGATGAATTTGCCCTCAAAGTGATATCTATTGATTTGTAAACATAAGGAGTTTTTGGTATAAATATTTAACGGTTGAAAGTTTTTTTTACAAACAAATGGTGAAAAAATTTAATTTACTCCACATTTGACATTCATGATCTACATGAATGAAATGTGAAATTCAACAATATACTTGCTAAAATATTAATCATACAAAAGTTACGAAAGTGTGTACTTTAAGCATTGTTGTGAAAATTGAACTGACCGGTTGAACCAAAAACCGACAGTTCATCCTAGACCTGATCATGGGTTGGGCTACTCGACCCGAAGACTCACCCGAAAAATAAGAGAGTTTGAGTAAAAATGTAAACCCGAAAAATGGGCTTGAACAAAAAACGAAACCCATTTTTAAAATAGACCGGGCCTTGGGTTTGATTTTCTAAACCCAAGCCCAACCCGACCCGACCCGAATTTGTAATAATAATTTTATTTATTATTATTAATACCATTTTTTATGATTTATAGCATGTTATAAAATTATATATGCTGATTGGTTAATATATAAATAATTTGATTGGTTGATTACATTTTGCGGATTGTTTTTGGTGCAGATTTGGTATTGTTTTTTGTGCTGATTTGATGCTTTTTTGGTGCATTTTGGTACTGTTTTTGGTTCTATTTTAGTACTATTTTCAATGCTGTTTTTAGATGTTTTGAAGTTGTTTTATTGTTGTTTCTCAGTTGTTTATGTTATTTTGTTAATTTTTTTAATATTATTTGACATTCATTATTAATATTATTTGGATATTGTAGAATTTTTGTTTTATCATTAATTTTGCTATTATTTTAGTTGTAATTGTTTTAATATAAAGGGTTTTTATTGTATTTTCAATTTGTTTGTTGTTTTACGAATTGTTTTAATATTTTTTTTAATTTGTTTGTTGTTTTAATATTTTTTAAGTGTATTTGATATATCAAAATTTAGAATTATTTATATAATAAAATAATCTTAAAAAAATTAATATGGGCTGGGCCGAGTCGGAATTGAGTTTTATTATTATAATATGAGTCGGGCTTGAGCTAATTTTTAAGCCCGTTTTTCAGGTCGGACCGGCCCGGGTCTAAAAAGTGAATTTAAAATTTTTAATAAAGCCCGGCCCGAACCATGATCACCTCTAGTTCATCTACCCTCATAGAACCAAAAACAAGTTAACTGTCAAGGACAGATAAACACCGAACTAAAAAATTGCTTAATTTTCTGTTTTAGGGTTATTTATTTATGGTTAGAGTATACTATAGTCCTTATATTCTTTACAAATTTGAAATTTATTTCCTATACTTTTATTTTTGGGAATTTAATCACTCTACTTTTTAGATTTGAAAATTTAAGTCCAATTATTAAGACTGTTAATTTTTTTAAAGTTTGTTGGTGTGACATTTTGAAATTAAAAAAAATGCTCACTCGGTAGCAACGCAACTTAAAAAAAATGACGCCGTAATGAACCTAAATAAAATGGAATAATTTTAACAGTGTTAACGGTTGGACGTAAATTTTAAAATCTGATAAGTAGAAGGACAAAATTCCTAAAAATAAAAATATAGGATTAAATTTCAAACTCAAAAGGATTACAGGGACTTATGACAAATTTTTACCTTTATTTATTTACCTTTAAACCTTTGAACGGCCTTGATTTGTTGATTCTTTGAATTTTGCCCCAAACTTGTCTCTTATCACCATTTTTTCTTCTTTCTTTCGCGCGTTCTGAATCTAGAAAAGAAAAGCGACAAAAATCATTATGGAGTTTGATTTTTTTTGGGGTGAATTATGGAGTTTGATTTTAAGTTTACGAGTAAAGAGAAAATCAAGTCAATATCAGACAAAGGAAAAATAGTTAATCATGTACCATTCAAAAAGAATAATTGCACCAAACATCTTCAAATTATGATCATCATTTTAAATTGGTCTTTAAACTTCAAAACGTTCTAATTACATAATCAATCATGTATTATATGATTGATTATGTGAAATTTATTTGGTTATTTATAATTTGAATTATAGTAATATCACTGAGTATGAAATACTCAGTGTACGGTTGTTTCCTTGCGCAGGTTAGTAGAAATTAAGGTCTTGGTTCAGCATCCAGATCTATCCCGACCTCAGTATAAACTCGATGATGTAATTCTCCTCTTTTGGTAAAAGTGGCATGTACTAGGTGTTGTATAGGTTACATGTATATGTTTGTAATGTTGGTTGTAAATATATATATATATATATATATATATTATATTTTGATATTAGTTTAATAAAATGGTAAAGAGTATATTATAAAATTTGGTATTGTGTTTGAATGAAAAAAAAATGAATAAAGTTATTAGTAAATTTTGAATAATATTAAGAATGTTTAATTATTGGATTAATATGTTAATGGAATGATTATGATTTAGGTGAATTTGAGTATAAATTGTTTTGGTTGCAGTTTGAAATTGCAGGGAAGGTTAGATGTTTGTAAAGGGGGTTATATCGCGTTTGAAAAAAAATTTACAAAAGAAAAATCTACGGAGCACCAAAACAAGACCCAACTCCCTTTTAATACGTGTTTTGAGCCTTGAGGGTTCAATTAAGGAATTTTTTGATTATTTTAGAGTATGTTCATTAATTATTTATAGATTATTTGTAAGCTGTCCGATATGTCTGGTAATGCGCTGTAATTCTATTTTGACGATGATTTAGGGTTAAGGGGTGCTACAATTATTGGTATAAGAGATATCAGGTTTAGCCAATTCTCGGACTAAATCGAGCTCGAAAATTAAGTCTAGAAGTACATGCCACTGTTGGGTCGAAACTAAGTCAGAATCTTTGGATGCTGACCTATTTGTTTGTTTTTGTTTTATAGATTAAAGATGTCAGATGAAAGAATAGATAATACTGACCAAGAAATGGACACTGGAGACGAAGAGTCGTATGGGTTAAATGAAATGGAGTCAGCAACACCTAGCGTAAACCCAGTAAAAAATACACCTCCTAGAGTAGATAGAAGAAATGATAAAGATGATTCTGATATACTACGAGTAATTGCCGATGCATTACAAAGAGTAGTGGGGATTGCTCCTGCTACGACTTTAGTACCAACTAAGAGACGGGCCCCGATAAAAGCATTGAGAAAATATGGTGCCACTGAATTTATGGGTCTGAAAGGAGTTTATCCATCCATAGCTGAAAATTGAATGGAGTCGACCAAAAGAATTTTACAGCAATTGGAATGTACCCCCCGGGAATGCTTGATTTGTGTTGTATCGTTGCTACAAGGGGAAGCTTATTTATGGTGAGAATCAGTGGTTCGACATCTACCGGAGGATCAGATAACATGGGACTTATTTCAGAAAGAATTTCAAAAGAAATATATTGGAGAAATGTATATCGAAGACAAGAAGCAAGAGTTTTTAATGCTGCAACAGGGTGACATGTTAGTAATAGATTATGAGAGGGAATTCTCGAGACTCAGTAGATACGCCTAAAAATTTATACCAACAGAAGTTGATAGTTGCAAAAGATTTTTACGGGGTTTGCGAGATGAGATCGAGGTACAGTTGGTATCTCACCGTATTACTGAGTTTGTAGATTTGATTGAACGGGCCAAAATGGTGGAGCAAGTTCTAGGCCTCGATAAAAAGACTAAAAGTGTTAGACCAATTGGGAAGCGTACGGGAACTACCAGTTTGAATACTCAGCCAAAAAGATCAAAGGAATCTCAAGGTAGATGGAGATCCAATTTTGGACCGGATAAAAGTAGAAGAAGCAGGGGTAAACAAATGATAGTATCCACTGGTAGTGTGAAAGGTCCATCTCGGGAAATAGAAATTACAGATTGTCAGCACTGTGGGAAGAAACATAAAGGGGAATGTTGGAAATTAACTAGGGGCTGCTTCCGATGTGGTTCTACAGATCATTTCATTAGAGATTGCCTGAAAATTGATAGTGTTGCACCGGTAACATCGCAGAGATTAGTATCTACAGCTAGAGGCAGAGGATCTGGTAGAGGTGGAGGTGTTAGAAGAAGCAGCGATATTGTTACCCAACAGTCTGAAGCTAAAATACCGGCCAGAGCCTATGTGGTCAGAACAAGGGAAGAAGACGATACCCACGATGTAGTAATAGGTATATTTTTATTGTATTTTGAGCCTGTTTATGCTTTGATTGATTCCGGATCTTCACTTTCATACATAAATTTAAAACTAACTGAGTTGGGGAAATTAAAGTCCGTGATGTCTAGAGTGTCAATAGAGGTGTCGAGTCCATTGGGGCAAACAGTGTTAGTAAATCAAGTGTGTTCGAGATGCCCGTTGATTATATAGAATAAAACTCTTCTTGTTGACTTGTTGATCATGCCATTTGGAGACTTTGATATAATATTGTAAATGGATTGGTTATCTAATATGGAGTGATTTTGGATTGCTATAAAAAGAAATTCAGTATTCAGATAGAAGATGGAGGTCGGATTGAGGTAAATGGTATCTGTACTAATGGGCTAGCACGTCTTATTTCAACAATAAAGGTTAATAAGTTATTTCAGCAGGGCTGTTCAGCATATTTGGCCTATGTCATCAATTCAAATTCAGTTGAAAGCCAATGCAGTAAAATTCGGACAGTTTGTGAGTTTCCTGATGTATCTCCCGAAGAACTACCAGGTTTACCACCAAATAGAGAGGTTGAGTTTGCTATAGAGGTTTATCCGAGTACAACTCCAATATCCATACCCCATACCGAATGTCACCTACAGAGTTAAAGGAGCTGAAGATACAATTGCAAGACTTATTAGATCGTGGTTTTATTCGACCGAGCATATCATCGTGGGGAGCTCTAGTGTTATTTGTTAAGAAGAAAGATGGCTCGATGCGACTTTGTATTGACTACAAACAGTTGAATAAGGTAACAATTAAGAACAAGTATCCATTGCCTCGCATTGATGATTTGTTTGATCAGTTGAGAGCAGCTTCTGTATTTTCGAAGATTGACTTAAGGTCAGGTTACTACCAGTTGAAAGTAAAAGAAAGCGACGTTCCGAAGATAACTTTTCGTACTAGGTATGGTTATTATGAGTTCTTAGTAATGCCATTTGGATTAACTAATGCCCCAGCTGCTTTTATGGATCTCATGAATCGTATCTATATTTAGACCAGTTTGTAGTGGTTTTTATCGATGATATACTGATTTATTCAAAATCAGAGTCAGAACATGATCAACATCTCAGAATTGTATTATAGATATTACGAGAGAAGCAGTTGTGTGGAAAGCTTAGAAAATGTGAGTTTTGGCTATCAGAAGTTGTATTTTTGGGACATGTGGTATCGGCAGATGGAATCAGAGTTAATCCGAAAAAGATTTAAGCAATTGTTTAGTGGAAAGTACTAAAAATGTATCTGAGGTACGAAATTTTCTTGGTTTAGCTGGGTATTATAGAAGATTTGTGAATGGATTTTCGAAGATAGCTTTACCGATGACTAAATTACTACAGAAGAATGCTCCTTTTATCTGGGATGATCAGTGCCAGAGAAGTTTTGAAGTGTTGAAGCAAATGTTGACAGAGGCACCAGTTTTGACATTACAAGAGTAGGAGAAAGAATTTGTAGTGTACAGTGATGCTTCTTTGAGTGGTCTGGGTTGTGCATTAATGAAGGACGGAAAAGTAATAGCCTATGCATCTCGTCAATTGAAGCCACACGAACGTAGCTATCCGACTCATGATTTGGAATTAGCAGTTGTGATTTTTGTTCTAAAGATTTGGAGACATTATTTCTACGGTGAGAAATGCTACGTCTATACCGATCATAAAAATTTGAAATATCTTTTTTCTCAAAAAAAATTGAACTTGAGACAAAGACGGTGGATAGAGCTCCTAAAAGATTATGACTGTGTTATAGATTACCATCCGGGAAGAGCTAATGTTGTAGCTGATGCACTAAGCAGAAAAGCTGCAATTGAATTGAGAGCGATGTTTGCATGGCTTAGTATCAGTAATGATGGGAGTCTTTTGGCTGAGTTGAGAGTAAAGCCGATAATGTTTGATCAGATCAGATCAGCACAATTGGGAGACGATAAATTGTTGTAGAAAAGAGAGATAGTACAGAATGGTACAGCAGAGAGTCTTAGTATTGATGATTGTGGATGTTTGAGATATCAAAATCGGATTTGTGTTCCAACTAATTCTGAGTTGAAGAAATCGATTCTTCGAGAAGCTCACGACATTCCATTCGCTTTGCACCCCGGAGGTATGAAGATGTACCGGAATTTACGAGAGCTATATTGGTGGCCAGGAATGAAAAGAGACATAATTGAATTTGTGAGTAAATGTTTAACTTGTCAACGGGTAAAAGCAGAACATCAGGTTCCTACTAGACTACTTCAGCCTATTAATATTCCTGAGTGGAAATGAGATCGCATCACGATGGATTTTGTTACAGGATTACCGTTGTCAGTAAGTAAAAAGAATGTCATTTGAGTGATAGTTGATAGACTTACCATGTCAGCGCATTTCATAGCTGTCAGAATCGACTGGTCATTGCAGAAGCTTGCTGAGGTTTATATCCGAGAAATTGTAAGATTACATGGTATTCCGGTATCAATAATTTTCGATCGGGATCCTCGATTTACATCAAGATTTTGGAAGCAATTGCATGATTCTCTGGGTATTAAACTTAACTTTAGTACGGCTTTTCATCCGCAAATAGATGGACAGTCCGAACGGGTAATTCAGATACTAGAAGATATGCTTCAGGCTTGTATCATCGACTTTGAATCAGGTTGGGAACGTTATTTGCTATTAGCTGAGTTTGTCTACAATAATAGTTTCCAATATAGTATACAAATGGCCCCGTATGAAGTATTATATGGTCGAAGATGTAGATCACCAGTGTGTTGGACATAATTGAATGAAAAAAAATGATTGGGCCAGAATTAATTCAAGAGAAAGAAGAAATGGTTAAGAAGATTAAAGATAGATTAAAAGCAGCCTTTGATAGACAGAAATCTTATGTCGATTTGAAGCGTCAGGACATTGAGTATTCAATCGAGGATAAAGTATTTCTCAAAGTCTCTCCTTGGAAGAAAGTGTTGAGATTTGGCAAGAAAGGAAAGTTAAGTCCTCGTTATATTGGGCCATATGAAATTGTAGAAAGAATCGGGCCAGTCGCTTATCGGTTAGCTTTACCTCCAGAATTGCAGAAGATTCACGATGTTTTTCATGTTTCTATGCTACGAAAATATAAATCAGATCCTTCTCATATCATTTCTACTGAAGACTTTAAAGTTCAACCTGATTTGTCCTACGAGGAAGAGTTGGTTCAGATTTTAGCACGAGAGGTAAAGGAATTAAGAAATAAACGAATTTCTCTGGTAAAAGTCTTATGGAGAAGTCATAGTATGGAAGAAGCGACTTGGGAACCGGAAGAAACTATGAGAGCACAGTACCCCCATTTATTTTCAGGTAAATTTCAAGGGCGAAATTTATTAAGGGGGGAGAAATGTAATGGCCTAAATTCACAGGCACCAGAAAAAGTGAGTTATAAGGCCTCCGTCTTAGTAAACCGAGTTCGTAAATAATTATTAGGAGTAATTATAAGTTTAGTAGTGTGTTTAATTAAGCTTTTATTAGGTGAATTTAATTTAATTTAGAGTAATTAACAAAAAGGACTAAATTGAATAAAGGGTGAAAGTCTAATTATAGATTAAAAGAAAGAAAAAAAGACTAAAATGACAATTATGCCTATTGCATAAATTAAGGCAGCAAACAGAGAAAAAAATCTAAAGATTTTTCTTGATTTTAATTTATTATTAATTAATATTAAAATATAATAATATAAATTATTATTTAATTGGTATTATTTTATTATTATTAACTAATATATATATTAGAAATAAAAGAATAAAGAAAGAAAAAAAAAGAAAAAAAAGAAGGAAGAACAGAGGCTCAAACGAAACAGGGGAGAAAGAAAGGGAAGGAAAAATAAAAAAGGGAAACTAGGATTTTGAAGCTTTAATCTTTAATTGGTAAGTCAATCAAGCCATTTTTCTCTTAAATTAGATGTTTTAGAAGCTTTAGAACAAAGTTTTGATGAAATTAAGTTGAGTTGTTGGAAGTTTTAAGGTTTTTGAACATAGTTCATGTTGAACAAAATAGTGAATTAGGGATTTAATTGAATGAATTTCAAGTTAAAATTGATAAAGGGATTAAATTGTAAAAAAACTATAAGTTTTGTAATAGAGGGATTAAATTGAAATAAAATTTAAATTAGGGTTTATTATGAACATTAGATAGTTAAGTAGAATATGGAAGGAAATTGAATAAAAATAAAGTATGAATTGAGTTAGAAAAAAATAAATAAGTTAATTAGGATTAAATTGGAATTAAGGTATAAATTGAATAGAAATTCAATTATTATTATAAATTAGTGATGTAATTAATAGTGTAAAATATTATTATTATTTTTGTAGCTAGCAAAGAACCTAAAGCATCGGCACAAAAAAGAAAGGAGAAAGTTATCGCGGAGTAATTGCGAAATCTGGGTTTGTATTACTATAATTTAAATTATTCATTATTTAATGTTTATTTAGATATTTATATTTAATAAGTCAAATTGAAATTGAAAGTGCTATGAATTGTAAATTGAAAGCCCCTATTAACTAGTCGGGCTGAGTCGGATATAGTTGGCATGCCATAGGATTGGAAGAGTTCAGGGATATTTCGACCTTGAGTCGATGAGACACTGGATGTCATTATTTTACTTCGGATAGATTCGATGAGGTACTGAGTACCACTTTACTTCAACTAGGCCGATGAGACACTGGGTGTCACTTTATTGCTTCGAACTATCCGATGAGGCACTGGGTGCCATTCTGGTGTGTTTGGTTGGATCCGTGTATCCGCTAAGGTCCGAGTCTTGTTAATAGGAGTAAACGATGTGAAAAAGAAAAATTGAATAAAAATGAAAAATTAAGGCATATAAAATGATATGTGATGAAATTGAGAAATGAGAATGAAATGGTTAAATTGATTTGTTATTGACATAAAATGAAAGTGGTGTATAAATTAAGATAATATGTGTTCATGTATTATATGATTGATTATGTGAAATTTATTTGGTTATTTATAATTTGAATTATAATAATACCACTGAGTATGAAATACTCAGTGTACGGTTGTTTCCTTGCGCAGGTTAGTAGAAATTAAGGTCTTGGTTCAGCATCCAGATCAATCCCGACCTTAGTATAAACTCGGTGATGTAATTCTCCTCTTTTGGTAAAAGTGGCATGTACTAGGTGTTGTATAGGTTACATGTATCTGCTTGTAATGTTGGTTGTAAATATATATATATTATATTGATATTAGTTTAATAAAATGGTAAAGAGTATATTATAAAATTTGATATTATGTTTGAATGGAAAAAAAAATGAATAAAGTTATTAGTAAATTTTGAATAATATTAAGAATGTTTAATTATTGGATTAATATGTTAATGAAATGATTATGATTTAGGTGAATTTGAGTATAAATTGTTTTGGTTGCGGTTTGAAATTGTAGGGAAGGTTAGATGTTTGTAAAGGGGGTTATATCACGTTCGAAAAAAAATTTACAAAAAAAAAATCTACGGAGCACCTAAACAAGTCCCAATTCTCTTCTAATACGTGTTTTGAGCCTTGAGGGTTCAATTAAGGAATTTTTTGATTATTTTAGAGTATGTTCATTAATTATTTATTGATTATTTGTAAGTTGTCCGATATGTCTGGTAATATCCTGTATCCCTATTTTGACGACGATTTAGGGTTAAGGGGTGTTACAAAATTTGTTATGATACTCACTATTATCGATCCACTATCAGTTTGGGTCTTGATCCGTATTTTACATGGTTCGCACTTCGAGTTTACGTGAAGGATCGCACGATGTGAGTTCACACTATTATATAGGCGAACCCAGATAGTATAACCACGTGTTAACCTTAGAGTAAGGTACGTGTTAACGTGCATGATAACCTACTTATTACATCACATCGATAAACAGTAATCATATCATATAAATACACAGTTTAACTCATCTGGTGAGGACACATATAAATACTTGACAAAATTAATTTTTACTATTAATTTTGAAAAATAAAAGAGAATAATATTAGTAAATATTAAAAATAAAATTAATCCATAGTCGTGGTGATCTAATCATGATTTAGAATTGTGGAAATATAAAAGAGAATGTTTGAAATTTAGGGTTTTGAAAAGAAAATTTTCAAACAAATGAAATGGAACAACCTTTCTTTTTCAAATAAAAAATCATATAAAATTTGCAATGGAGGTGGCCCACTTGAGTTATGGGTTGAAAAAATTATATTTAATCTCTAAATTTGTTTTTTTTTTTAATCTCTTTTATTTTTATATTTGTTTTGAAATTTAATTTTTTTTGAATAATTTCATCATAAGTTTTTGATAATATTTACTCTTTTTTTAGAGAATACTTAAAATTATTCATAATTCCTTCCTAACCCATAAATAGAAGAATAATGCGTTTCAACGCACTCGAATTCAAGTTCTCCTGTATTGACAACAAGACCCATGCCAATTGAGCTAATATTTAATTTGTCGGAATTTGATATTTTGATTCTTGAATTTGAATTTTGAAAAAAAAATTATTTATAATTTTTTTGTTTTTAAAGATTCTAGATATTTTAAAATTTCCATGTGCTAACATAACATGACTTCAAAATGACACGTCATCACTCCCGAATGAAATCTAAATTTGAAGATCAAATTAAGAAAAAAATTCAAATTTCAAAACTAATGTAATAAAAAAAAATTCAACAACTAAATAGAAAAGAAATTATCAAGTTTAGGCTTTAGGAACTTATTATTTTTTTAAAAAAAATTATAAAATTATAAATTTGAAGCTCGGCTAGTGGTTGTCTCTCATAGCTCGATTTCGAATTGAGTTGAGCTATTGAGCGAACTGATTTGAATATCAATATGCTTAAGATAAGTAGTTTATAAATATAATCAAGTTTTTTTAATAATTAAAAAAATATCAATTGAAATTCGAATCTGAGCATTACGTAGCAAGTTTAAATTCAAGAATAAAAATCAAATTCATTTCTTATTGGATGAATAAATCTAATCAAACGAATTCGACTTGAGTTTGAAAATTAAAACTGAATCGAGGAAAGTAAGATTGGGAAAGGTAAGAAAGAGAAGAGAAAGAACAATAGTTGGTCTATGCCGTTACTTGTTATAAAAATTGAATTTAGAAAAGGAGTTGCATACGTGAGAGAGATCATTATCCATAATGACTTTATGTTAAATTATTTATGTAACTATAATAATTAAATTGTTGGAACCCAATTTTGACCGGGTCCCTTTTAAATTAATTTTAAATTTAAATTTATTTTCAAATTTTAAAAAAATTATTATAAATTCCAATTACAAAAGTCCAAATTACATGTCCAAATTTACAAGTCCAATTGGGCCAAATTCGGTTAACCCAATACCCAACTCAGACCCAAATACTAATGGACCTAAACAGACCCAAACTTAAGCCTAATTATGCTCCCACTTGTATTGCTGTTACCACCCTCAACCAATTGGGACGCGTCACATCATCAGCAATGTCACCACCAAGCAACTTGCCTCTGCCACCACCAGCAACTTGCTTTGCCATGATCGCCACTGCAAATTGAGACCTGCAAAAGAAGAAAGAAGATTTACATTTAATTGCAAAAGAACAAGTTATCATCATTGTAAATCTGGTTATAAAACTAGATTCAAACCAGTTGTAAGAGGTTACGATTTTTTCTAAGAATACCACCAATCAAATACATAAAGAAATACGAAGTAGCAAGAAACCAACTCAAAACAGATTCCAAGTTCTCAAACGTTGGTTCATCAGGTATTTTTTAAGGTGCATTTATTGACATTTATGACTCACATTTTAAACCTCCCTTCTTAAAACATACATTAATACATACTAAATACCTCTCTGCCATTATTTATCCTTTTTGTTTTCGAAACATTAAATACGTATTAAATACATTTATTAATTTTATTAATAATAATATTTGTTAATAAATAAAATAATAATCGAGGAGTCTTCCCTTGGATCTGAGTGGTCACTATTGGAGCCCCGGTCCGACTCCTTTCAAGCCGCCATCGACGGAGTCGCCCGAATGTCACCCACGCTTCGTCATCTTCGGACCTGCAAAGAAACGTGAAAAGGATTAAATCTAGAAGTCTTAAAACTTTCTCTAATAAAAAAGAAATCAAAATGAAACAGGGATTAATTAGTTTTTTTATACAAAAAAAGGAACCGATCTGAAAATAAGAGAAAGATTTTAAAAAGGGGAAATCGAAGCAGTTTTTCTAAAAGGGGGAGAAAAGATTTTAAAAGAAAAAATGAAATGGTCTTTAGAGAAAGAAGAGAAAGGTTTTTTACCTCCGGCGGCCCCGACGACGGCGCGTGTGCCTGAGACGGCGTGTGGACGATGGACAGGGAGGTGTACACGACGACCGACGACGATGGGAGGCGGCACGACACGCCCGTGATGCCCTACGCGCGGGACAAGCACCGGCGGTCGGTGGTCGGCCATGAGAGAAGGAGAGAAAGTGAGAGTTTTTAAAATTTTTTGTAAAAAAGAAAGAAAGAAATAAAAAAAGGGGTTAGAAAGACTTTTATAAGGGGCCAAAACGGTGTTGTTTCGGTCCAGGCTTTTAAGCCCCAAAACGGTACCGTTTTGATTTTAAACCCATGACCGACCCGAAATCCGACCCGACCCGAACTAGGATCAGCGTGTTTTTAAGAAATGGGTTATTTCTACATTCGGTCCTTCCACATTTTTTATTGTTTCAATTAAGTCCTTTTCATACTTTTAATTAATTTTAAATTGGCCCAATAATTTTCAATGCTTTTCAATTTAATCCCTTGACCTCTTGAAAGCACCAGGAGCTGCCACGTGTCATGATTTTGGCTTATTTATGCAAACGATCCCTCTTACTTCTAATTTGTTTCAATTTAATCCTTAAATCAAGTTTTGTTTAATTACAAAATTAGCCCAAAATTTTTTCATGGTTTTCAAATTAGTCCTTTGACTTCAGGATGCTTGAGGGACTGCCACGTGTCATTTATTTTTGGTTTTATTGCCCTGAAGGTCCCTAAACTATCCAAAAATTCCATTTTTGACCTCGAAACTTTAAAAAATTATATTTTTACCCCCAAACTTCCAAAAAATCCATTTTTAACCCCAAAACTTTGAAAAATTACCATTTTTCCCTCGAATGTTCGAAAATTCCTTTTTTGATCCCAATTTTTCTAAAAATTAACATTTTATCCTCGAATATCCAAAAATTCTATTTTTGATCCCGATTTTTTCTAAAAATTACAATTGTACCCCCGAATGTCTAAAATTCCCTTTTTAACCCCAAACTTTCCCAAAATTACCATTTTGCCCCTCAAGAGTCCAAAATTACAATTTTGCCCCAAGGTATCCAAAAAGTCTCATTTTCAACTCCGATTGCATCATTTTTCTTCCTCATTAATATTTGCATTTAATTTTAATTATTATGCACTCGTATTTTGTATTTTTTATTTTTTTTGCTTACCATTTATCTGCTTAATTATCTTACTTCGCGTTATTTAATATCCAATATTAACTGCTCATTCATATTAAACTCTCATATTTGTTTCCAAAATTGTTTTCATAAAAACTTTAAAATCGAGGCAATATTCTTTCATTTCGAGTTTCGAAATTTTGTGCCTTAACTTACTAGGTGCAATTTTTCTTCAAATCGAAATAATCGAATACCTTTAATCGAGGCAATGTTTTCTTATCTTCGATTCTGAAAATTTGCACATTAACTTACTAGGTGCAACCTTTCTTCAAATAGAGATAAACTAATATCTTTTTCTAAAATTCAAAAGGTTTACAACAAAGAAAAGCTCGTCATTTATGGATCTCGAAATGTTATGTCCTAACTCACTAGACGTAACTTTCTTTCTCGATCATTTTGAAATGGCGAGACTTCCAAACAAAATCGATTTCTTTTAAACATAACTCATGCATTCAAGGATCGTTTTTTAAACTTTATTCGAGCTTTTAAATTTTACAAATTAAGTCTCGAAAATAATTAATACGGTACCAATTTTGGGCGTATGAGGGTACTAATCCTTCCTCATGCGTAACCGACTCCCTAACCTGTTTTTCTGGATTTCGAAGACCTACATGTTTTCAAAATGGTTTTTAAAAAAAAATGTTTTGTGGTGATCCAATCACACTGAATAAAGGATTGGTGGCGACTCCCATTATTTTTTGATTTTTAAAATAATTTTTGAAACTCGTCGTTTTCCAAAAAAAGATGGTTTCGACAGCTTGGCGACTCCACTGGGGACTTTTTAAAAATAAACGGGAGTCGAGCCAAAATTGATTATTTTCGGGCTTTTTTGAAAACCTTAAAATTTTCGATTTTATTTAACATGCGATCCTCGGCATCTTTGGTGTGACATTATATTATGTGAAATTGCTAGTGTAAATTTGCATCCATATGCATTTTGATTATTACCCTTTTAAGTGGAAGTGGGAAACTACTCCTTCGTGAGGTCTTCACCTCCGTGCAAGATAGTGAATCGCTTTCGAGATTACATTCATACCCATGTTTTCGTGAAGTTTTCACTTTCGTGCAAACATGTGGGAAATGTGTCCCCCTAAATCGAACTCGTTCATATGAGCCTGTAACGGGTGAGGGTTGAGGAATCTGCTGGTTTAGGTACCATTTACTCTAGAACCTAAAACCACAGGTAGCGAATCCTAGTTGCTTACCTTAGGATAGAACTACACCGAGCTGTTAGTAGTCTCCCAAGTCTAGGTTCTTTGTTTTATACCCATAGTTTGCTATCATACTTGTGCTCTTAGCTCTTTTAAGTTATTGCTTACATTACATCTTCATACAAGATGAGCGTGGACTTAAGCTCAATTACTAAATAGAAAATTGGTCATAAGAAAACGTGTCCCTTAATAAGGTGGAAAACAATACGGTCGTGCGCATATGGTCAACGAAAGAAAAGAAAGGCGAAAAACCAATGATTAGCCAGTCGAGAAAGATAGAAATAAAGACCGTACAACGAACCAAACTTTGTCCCAACTACGAAAAGTGACCGGTCACTTAAGTTGACATTTTGGGACCGAAAACCAAAGGACGAACGAGGGCGAAATTATAAGATGTCCTACGAAGATTAAAGGCTTTTGAACACTAAGACGCGATCATATACGTATCTGTCTTATGTAAAGGAATTTGTTTTCTGGTAAAATTTTCTAATAGAATTGAGTTATGAGTCAATGTTTTCTCATGCATGCATACATTCATAAGCTGCACATTTTATTAACTTGCACATAATTCCTTGAGAGCCTACCTCAAGTAGAATAGTGTCAAGCATTCTGTGGTTGCACGAAGAGGGTAAGGGCCACAATTACATTCTTGCTTCTTTGCTTTTAATTGCAATTTATTCCAAGTTTTATTCCTGTATTAATTACACTAACTTGTTCATTTCGAATCTATTTGCATTACATCCTCATAAAAAGAAAGGTATAGTTCTAAGCTTAATTACTAAATAGAAAAGCTGGTTATAAGAAAACAGATACCTTGATGAAATAGAAGATGATATGGTCGAGTTTACATCGATGATCTGCCATATGAGCAAAATGAAAATAAAGATCGTGTAATCATATGAGTTTTGGCCTAAGTACGAGAAGTGACTGACCACTCAACCTTTTCAAAATGATATTATGGACCGAAAGTCAGAGATGAGCCAAGACTATTTGAATGACTTTCTGCGAAGATTAAGTGTTTTGAGCCTCGCATCTGTTTTATGTAAAGGAATGTGATTTCCAGTAAGGTTTTTCTAATAGAATTGAGTTATAAGTCAATACCTTTCTTATGCATTCATGCATTCATAAGCAGTACATTTTATTAACTTGTGTAATTCTATACAAGCCTACCTTTAGTAAGATTATGCCAAGCGGTTACTCGAGCAAGGTAAGAGACATGGTTATATTTTTGCTTTTAATTACAATATATTTTGAATCTGTTTTCATTGCATTCTCATAAAAGAGGGGTGTTGATTCATGTTCTATTATCAAATAGAGAACTGGCATAAGAAAATGAATTCCTTGATGAGGTATAAGTCAACGTGGTTGTGCATATATGGTCAGAGATAAAGGTGATGACCTGTCGAAGGAATGCATGTCAGGGATTCAAGATTATACCCAAGTATATAATAGCCATAGTAGTTTGCTAGAGCTGAAAGAAGCATGGAAGACAAAATGAGGCGGATATCCAATCCTGAATATGTCGACTTACTTGATAGGTCCCGAGCTCTTACTTAGTATTGGAGTCCAACTTCTAATGGTTTCGCAATTGGAGAGGAGGACGTGGGGCACACGATAGAAGAGTAAATCACTTTACCTTTTTGCCCAAGGATTCAAAACAATAAAGTCTATTTTGGATATGACGATCGTATTTACCTACTTAAGGTTAAAGTAGGGATGCGCTTTTTTCAAGTCCTAACACAGTAATGGGATTCAACTTAGTCGCTTCACCTCTAGAGACATGGACACTACATTGCTCCATTGCCCAAGAACTCAAGTTAATAAGGTCTACCCTAGACAAACGAGCATTAGGTCGCAACCCTGATCAAGGAAAAAGAAGAGAACAAGTACTTTGCTTTGGAAAACTTACAAGACATAGCATTCAGATGGAAAATGTTCACCTCAAACGGACATTGATAGTCTTCCCTAGAGTGTTGGGGCACGTAAGAGGACGTGGTTGCAGACCTGACAAAAGAATCAGTCATGTTCTAACAATCTTAGCCACTAAGCACCTGTTGAATAAGGGGCAAAAAAAGGTGTATTAGTTCACGACTTTTGTTAGTATGGTCCCGTGGTCGTTTGAAAAGTCGAAAAAGTCTTATCGAGAATTCTCTGAAGACTACTCTCTGTTGACGAGATTTGTGACTGTTCAAAGACAAAGACGACATTGCCAAAAATAATTGGACATAAACAAATGGCTTCAACGCGCTTAGGGGAAAGTCTGAGATAGAGGTCATGTCGCAAGCAATGACTCCACCAAGTGCAAGATCGACAATTTAAACTTGAAATCAGGGTCAAGACGAAAAATTAGGTTGGAAGATTAAGACTTTAAGAATTAAGGCACGACCATACATGCATCTGCCACATGTAAAAGAATTTGTTATCTAGTAAAGTTGTCTAATGGAATGGAACCAAGAATCAACGCCTTGTTGCATGCATTTTATCATTTCATGTGCATTTGCATTTCGTGCATTAAATAAGATTCCACATGATTGAAACTTTCGTGTGTGTGAGAGTCATTTACCCTAAATGAAAGCTGAGTGGAAACATGATAAATCAAGATATGGAATGATAAAAAAAATTAAGAAAAAGTCAAGTGAAGAATGAAACCTATTGAGAGTTCGTCCCTACACCATTGGAAGTGTTTTGGACAACTAGACTGTGGAGGAGTTTCCTGTAGTTTTTAGGACTTTTCCAAGAAAATGTTCAGAATATACTTATCACTCTAAGCTCGAGAGTAATAGGGATCCTTTAATAAATGACAAATGACCACTATCTTTTATTTCAATAAAAATGATGCATTGTTTTTATCCCATTTAGCAAATGCTTTACCATTCTTCTCATTCATTCATTCCACAATTAATCATTCTTTCATTCGATTATTCCTTGGATCCCCTTTTTCTTTATGTTGGGTCCCTTGATATCAAAGATATGAGCAACACTGTTGTTGATTTAAACCCTTTTGAGTAAGACATGTGTCCAGAAAAACTTTGAGGCTTTGAAAATGACCAAGAATGTAACTCATCTCTCGATCTGCTACGGATGTTTGAGCAAGACACGAAACAGACATCATCTTGAAGAGTCGTGATTTTAAGTAAAAATCGAGACATGAGTCTTTGTAAAAACAAGGCAAGCTGCCTCGAGAATCCAAAGGTCTTTTGCATGATCCTATTAAAGCATGCCAGGTTTAAGGAACCGATGTTGTGACACTCAGGCACCCATAAAAAATGTAATCCAATTCAACAGAAACTTGAGAAACTGAGGCTCGACGTGTTAGCAAGAAAAAAAAAGAAAGAAAATGGGTCGAAAATCCGCAAAAGGCATTTTAAAACCCAATAAAAAAGAAGAAGAAAAAATCAAGATGAAAACCCGCAAAGGGCATCTTGAAAATTTATTCTCCATCATCTTTCCATGTTGAGGCCTCTTTCTATGTGAAGCATAGACACCATCGAGCCAACTTTGCAAAAGAGTTTCTAATGTGCATAAATTCGTCTTCATGATAATTGATTATTACTTCCTAGGCCAATTGGCGGTTAAGAATGAGAGATTATACGCTGGTATGGAATGCCAAGAAAGGATCATATCCAATGAGCAACAACACGATAGCAAAGTCTGCAGTCAATTCAAACGACTCAGCACCACATCGCCAAAAATGGGGCATTGGCGGGGAACCGATAAAGACAACAAAGAATTGATTGGATTCATAGAAAGAGACCTACAAAGGCTCGACATGAAAACTCACCATCAGGCTTCTATCAAAAACATTCATTGGGGCAACATTTTATTCACTAGAATGAAAGTCGTCCTACCAATTGAAGGAAAGTTTCTTTCCCTCCAGATTTTGTTAGAGCTAATGAAGCAAAATGAATCTAATTCAGATGCAGTCAACTAAAAAAATCCTAAAAGTCATGGCCAGATGACAAAGGTTTACGATAAAGAAAGATCCATTCTATAGAACTCCACGAGAGAGCCTTAGTTTTGAAAAGGATCTTGCTTACAAAAGACTTCCAAGGAAAAGGGATGTCAAAATTTGGAAAGGTCCCATGAGATGAAGAAAGTTTCTTGGAGTAGTTTTGATTTTGATCAAAATGAATGGCAAAGACATGCCCAACTTTGTGAACTCGGATTCAATAAATAAAAGAAAAGAAAAAAGAAGAAGAAAAAGAAAAAACAAAAAAAAAAGAGAAAAAGAAAAAGAAAAAGAAAAGGAGAGGTCGAGGTGAAAACTCGTAAATGACATCTCGAAACCTAAAGAGACCTGAGTTGAAAACCTGAAAGGGAAGCTCAAATTTGAATAAGAAAAAAAGGGTAGGAAGTGGTCCTCTCTCTCAAAAGTAGCAGGGTGAAGAAGCTTTACACCTTTAGTGTAACACCCCTACACCCGATTCACACGTATAAACCCGACATAAGAGTATTACATACAACGTCAGAGAATTAAAAACGAGTATAATAAAATTTTTCTTTCAATTCATGTAAATTTTCAAAACAATATTAGTAATCTGTTCATTAGGGACACCTAAGTATACCATTTGTACATGCCATTTTTCTTCAAAGTAAATTACCTAAACTTGAGCTTCAAAAGTGATGTGATGTGATGAGAGGTCCCTTGCTCAACTCTAGCTTTCCGTAGCTTTTGTACCTACGCGTTAAAATAAACGCGTTAAGCCGGTGAAGGCTTAGTAAGCACTACAAGCATAGTAGATGATTATTTATTTATTGCTTAATTTTATCAAACATTTAATTACTTATGCGTATAAAATTTCTAACCTTTCTTGCATGTAACACTTAACTTACCATAATTTCACCATAACACACATTCATCCTCATATTCCAACTTACCTCAACGGTAGGTTTTACATTTTCATCCCTTTTTCACAACTTAGTCATTTCACTTAATTATCAACATATAATTACACATACACATATAGTACTTCTCTTTCATGTATTTATCATTTCTTTACCTCAATGTAATAATTTGCACATTCTTTCACTTTTCACAATTTAGTCATCATAGCTTTCTTAACCATAACTCACTTAGCTTATTTATCCACTTGGCCCATAGTAGACTTCTATAGAACCCATCAGATAAACGGAACAAACAGGGAGTACCGAAGTACTAAACAGAGAGCACATAAGTGCTGGGCAACAGAGAGCACACAAAGTGCTAAACAGAGAGTACACAAAGTACTGAGCACACAAAGTACTAATCAGAGAGCACACACAGTGTTAATTAGAGAGCACACACAGTGCTAAATAGTAAGCGCGCTAGCGTTCCTTAATGGCATGCCACTATTATCACAATGGTTCTAACTTGTCTACATGGGCATAATCTCTCATATTCATCATTTCTCATAATTTCATATATCACATTTACATTTCTCTTCACATATACATAATCATGTATTTTTCACCTTTATTTATTCAAAGGCTTACACAATATCACCATTTTACAAAAATCATATAAGCAATATTCATAATTAAACAGATAATATTTCACATATATATTGTTCATCACATATGTATCATCATATACCTCTTTACTCTTATTTTCTCATTAATTTCAAAGCTGTCCACTTGTGTCACAGTCACTAAATTATTTATATCATGAGCTACAGAATTCGAAATCATAATCTGCTTGATGTTTCTGAAACTAGATTCAATCATATTTTTACCATAAAATTTCCAGAATTTTTACTTAAGCCAATTTGTACAGTAAATTCTTTCAATTTACCCCTTCACTGCTGCCTGACAGTTTCAACCTTTCTTCACTAAAAATTATTTATCTTTTTGTACAGAGATCAAATGTTGTCCCTATCTATTTCCTTTGAAAATAGACTCATTAAGGAATTAAACATATAAATTTCAGTCTTTAATAATTTTTATATATTGTT
Source organism: Kokia cookei (assembly GCA_039519145.1). Classification (NCBI taxonomy): domain Eukaryota; kingdom Viridiplantae; phylum Streptophyta; class Magnoliopsida; order Malvales; family Malvaceae; genus Kokia; species Kokia cookei. Next base: position 40,079,038 of record CM076910.1, read on the forward strand.
CTATGATTTTTCAAAGTCAGAACAGGGGAACTCGTACCTACTCTGCCCTTGTTACACAAAATCAGTTGTATCTCAGAATATAAAGATCAATTTTCATCAACGTTTCTTCCATATAAAACCACACTCAATAAGATTTAATTACATATATATTTCGACCCTTAACTCATTATATACAATTTTTGGTGAATTTTCGAAGTTAGTCCCCTGTTATTGTCCAAACTGTTTTGAAGTGAATTTTTTCCTTCTCATATTTCCTTTGCACTAAATTTCATTTAATCCAACCTAATCACCATATTTATAACTAAACATATCATTTTACTCATTTTTATCACAATTAATCATATACTTTAAAGAGAATAAATTTTCAATTTAAAATCTTGTAGTACTTACTACTCTAGTAGAAAGCTTCCTTTCCCTCTTTGATCTTCTCTTTTCCTTTCTCTTCAATTGAGTCATTCTCCTTCTTTTCTTTCTCTTCAATTCCATACAAAACACATATATTCACATTAAAATCATTCTAACATATCATAATCTATGTTTATAAACCAAAACTAACATGTATTTAAAGAGGAGTTTAGCTTTCTTACCTTAATCACTTGTATTCAACACTAATTCCCATTTTCTTTCTCCTCCAAGACAAGTATGGATGCATTTCTTTTAACAATTGGATAGCTACGACACTTCTCTATCAATTTTATTCACTAATCTTGAAGAAATTTGGAAGAAACTAGCTTAATTAGTTTGTATTTGGTGAAAAGGACTAATTTGTAAGAAAAGCAAAAGTTGAAATGGTGGAAAAATGGTGGCCAACGTGAAGCACCGTGGCTGATGGCTTTTATAGCCTTTTCATCATTTCTTTTCTTCATTTCTCTAGACTTTTCTATCAATTTCTCTTTATAAAAATATCTTTTTTTTAATAATGGAAAAATTGCACTTTTAGTCCTTGGGCATTCCAACTTTACACTTTGGCCCAAAACATTGCCTCCAAAAATATCTTCCACCAAATTACTTTTTTGCCCCTCCTTAATCAATCTAATTCCCATAATGACTCATAATTCAATTTGGATAAACTATTTAGTCCTTCTTCTTTTCTCACACTTACTAATTAATCCTTAATTTTCTAACTATTTTCTTATTTTAGCTATATAGTCTAATTCTCAATTCTACTCTATTACTATTCCAAATCCGGTTCAAGAACGCAAATGTTACATTGAGGCATTGACAAAGTACTTTAAGTTTCATGAACACATGTCAAGCTCAGAATGGTCTTCGCCGAGTTTTCTCATTGAAGCTTATACTTTGATATCTAGGGCACCTAACTCCGTTCTTTGTTCACCTTATGACCAATACATGTCATTTTTAATTCTTTTGTGAGCTTTGCCTCCGTGAAATTCATTCGCCTTGCGATCTTGTCCAAGCATTTCTGCATCAAAATAATGATCAATGAACCAATGACCTTTTCATTCATGCAAGCTTTAACCTTTAATCGAATTCAATTTCATCCATTTCGTAACCATGTTCAAGCACGCTTGCATAACAGCCAGTGGACTATGATTTTAATTTTTTCATTCATGCGAGCTTTGCCTCCAATAAAATTCATCCACCTAACCCTATTCATTGCTCACTTTTTATTTGGCATCCTTTGACCAATATGTGTCACTTTTAATCTTTCTATTCATGTGAGCTTTACCTCCAATAAAATTTCATTCGCCTTGCGGCTCAAGCAAATTTCGCATCGAAATAAATATTAATGAACCAAACGATCTTTTCATTTATACGACATTTGGTTTCAATAAAATTCGAATTCATCCACCTTATAACCCAATGCAAACATTTTTGCATTGAAATAATGGTTAGTGGTCTAAACGATATAAGGAATAAAAGGATTTCTGCATATTGTTCTGGAAAATTTCTAAATATTACAGAGACCTGAAACAGGACCACTAGTTGGAGATAACCCGAGGGTTAGAAAGGTCTCCAAACAAATAGTCCAAATTACGACTACCTAGGTTCCACGACAATGATACATATGCATAAAACATGATAACACATCAGTGATAGGACTTAGACAAACGATGAACAATGTCGACCTAAAGACTAAAATAAAAACATTTCTCAAATATGACATTTTGCATTTATCATTCATACCCATCTATTTAGGAGCATTTGACTCATTCTGATCATCGTATCTTAAACAATCTGGCCTACCTAGAGGCCCATTTGAGCATATTCTACAGGTCTCAGCACCATGAAACATGACAGGAAAGATCTAAGACCGTAACGGTGGATCCAATACCGCAAAGACAAAAGGGAAGGGTTTAAGTCGTAACGGCAAACCTTATACCTCAGAGACATGACGGGAAAGATTTAAGACCGCAATGGCGGATCTAGTACCGCAAAGATACGAAAGGGAAGGATTTAAGTTGCAACGGTGAACCTTGTACCTTAGAGACATGACGGGAAAGATCTAAGCCGCAACGACGGATCCAGTGCCGCGAAGACATGAAGGAAAAGATCTAAGTCGCAACGACGGATCTTGTACCACGAAGACACAAGGGAAAGGTTTAAGTCGCAATGGCGGACCTAGTACCTCAGAGACATAAAGGGAAATATCTAGACCGCAACGGCAGATCTAGTACCACAAAGATACAAAAGGGAAAGATTTAAGTCGCAACGACGGACCGTGAACCTCAGAAGACAAGAAGGGAAAGATTTAAGCCGCAAAGGCGAATCCAGTCCACGAAGATTTGAAAGGGAAAGGTTTAAGTCGCAATGGCAAACCCGATACCTTAGAAACATGACGAGAAAGGTCGAATCCACGACGGTGAAACTTCTACCTTGAAGTCGTAGTGGATCTGATCAAAACTACAATAGCAAGTCTTTATCTCTCTGAAGTTGTAATAAGAGCAAGATGAAGCTTCAACATCAAATTCTATCTTCCTGAAGTTATAGCGAAGTTGGAATAAAACTACAACAGCGGATCCCAATCTCCCTGAAGTTGAAAAAGAATGGAGTGAAGCTACATCGTTAATCAATCTCTTACCCCGAGCCTGGGGCAGATCATCATCAACCAATCTCTTACCCCGAGCTTGGGGCAAATTGAAGCCATTTGATCTTTCACCCCGACCCTGGGGCAGATCATCATCAACCAATCTCTTACCACGAGCCAGAGGCAAATTACAGTCATTCGATCTCTTACCTCAAGCTTGGGGCAGATCATCGTCAACCAAACTCCTACCCCGATCATGGGGCAGATTACAATTATCCACAAATAGTGTGGCGGTCATCTTCCTGATGAGATACAGAGAAGTATACCAACTCAATGCGAACAAATCTTCGAACCTCAGCTTCCTGATTAGATACTGAGAAGCGGGTCGAAGAAATAAAAAGGTTAGCTTCCTGATGAGACACTGAGAAGTGAACCAAATTTGTCTTTTTGATGAGGTACAGAGAAGCGGATTGAAACAAATGGGGCGGTTATCTTCCTGATGAGATACAGAGAAGTATGCCAACTCAGGGCTCGATGTGAGCAAATCTTCGAACCTCAACTTCCTAATGAGACACTGAGAAGCAGGTCGAAGTAATAAAATGGTTAGCTTCCTGATGAGATACTGAGAAGTGGACCAAATTCGTCTTCCTGATGAGATATAGAGAAGCGGATTAAAACAAACGACGTAGTCATCTTCCTGATGAGATACTGAGAAGAAGACCAAATCAAACCCACGCTCGAGGTGAGCAAATCTTCGAATCCCAACTTCCTGATGAGATACTGAGAAGTAGGTCGAAGCAATAAAATGGTCATCTTCTTGATGAGATACTGAGAAGAAGACCAAATCAAACCCACGCTCGATGTCAGAAAATCTTCGAACCCCAGCTTCCTGATGAGACACTGAGAAGCAGGTCGAAGCAATAATATGGTTAGCTTCCTGATGAGATACTAAGAAGTGGACCAAATTCGTCTTCCTGATGAGATACAGAGAAGCAGATTGAAACAAACGACACGGTTATCTTCCTGATGAGATACTAAGAAGAAGACCAAATCAAACCCACGCTCGATGTGAGCAAATCTTTGAACCCCAGCTTCCTAATGAGATATTGAGAAGCAGGTCGAAGCAATAAAATGGTTAGCTTTCTGATGAGATACTGAGAAGTGGACCAAATTCGTCTTCCTGATGAGATACAAAGAAGCGGATTGAAACAAACGACGCGGTCATTTTCTTGATGAGACACAGAGAAGATTACCAAATCAAACCCACGCTCGATGTGAGCAAATCTTCGAACCCCAGCTTCCTGATGAGATACTGAGAAGCGGGTCGAAGTAATAAAATGGTTAGCTTTCTGATGAGATACGGAGAAGTGAACCAAATCCGTCTTCCTGATGAAACACAGAGAAGTGAATCAAAACAAGTGATGCGGTCATCTTCCTGATGAGATACTGAGAAGAAGGCCAAATGAATGAAACCAGACTCAAAGACTACGGTGACGAATTCCAATCTCAAGAGAATGGAGTGAAGTTACAATAACAAATTTTGTCTTTTTGAAGATTACCTTAAAATGGGATGGAACCACCACACCGAAGAAGTGGAAAGGTGGATGCAGCGAAGGGTGGACTAATTGACGAAAGACCAGCTAAGAAATAGAACTTGACAAAATTGGACTTTCTTTTGGGTCTTTGCTCTGTTCCCGTTACACAGCAACGAGCAAAAAGGGGCAGCTGTTGGAGCCTAATTTTGACCGGGCCCCTTTTAAATTAATTTTAAATTTAGATTTATTTTAAATTTGAATTTAAATTAATTTTAAATTTAAATTTATTTTCAAATTTAAAAAAATTATTCTAAAGTCCAATTACAAAAGTCCAAATTACATGTCCAAATTTACAAGCCCAATTGAGCCAAGTTCGGTTAGCCCAATACCCAACTCAGACCCAAATACTAATGGACCTAAACAGACCCAAACTTAAGCCTAATTATGCTCCCAATTGTATTACTGCTGCCACCCTCAACCAATTGGGACGCGCCACGTCATCAGCAATGTCACCTCCAGGCAACTTGCCTCTGCAACCACCAACAACTTGCTTTGCCATGACCGCCACTGCAAATTAAGACCTGCAAAAGAAGAAAGAAGATTTACATTTAATTGCAAAAGAACAAGTTATCATCATTGTAAATCTGGTTATAAAACTAAATTCAAACCAGTTGTAAGAGGTTATGATTTTTTCTAAGAATACCACCAATCAAATACACAAAGAAAATTTCAAAGTATTTGTAAATCAAGAAGCAGTTAATATCTGATCAAGAACGGAGATACGAAACAGCAAGAAACCAACTCAAAACAGATTCCAAGTTCTCAAACGTGAAAAGAAACGTGAAAAGGATTAAATCCAGAAGTCTCAAAACGGAGTCGCCCGAACGTCACCCATGCTTCGTCATCTTCGGACCTGCAAAGAAACGTGAAAAGGATTAAATCCAGAAGTCACAAAACTTTCTCTAATAAAAAAGAAATCAAAATGAAATAGGGATTAATAAGTTTTTTTATACAAAAAAAGGAACCAATCTAAAAATAAGAGAAAGGTTTTAAAAAGGGAAAATCGGAGCAGTTTTTCTAAAAGGGGGAGAAAAGATTTTAAAAGAAAAAAAACGAAACGGTCTTTAGAGAAAGAAGAGAAAGGTTTTTTTACCTCCGGCGGCCCCGACGACGGCGTGTGTGCCTGAGACGGCGTGTGGACGATGGACAGGGAGGTGTACACGACGACCGACGACGATGGGAGGCGGCACGACGCGCGCGTGATGCCCTACGCGCGAGACAAGCACCGGCGGCCGGTGATCGGCCATGAGAGAAGGAGAGAAAGTGAGAGTTTTTAAATTTTTTTGTAAAAAAGAAAGAAAGAAATAAAAAAAAGGGGTTAGAAAGAGGCTTTTAAGCCCTAAAGCCCCAAAACGGCACCGTTTTGATTTTAAACCCATGACCGACCCGAAATCCGACCCGACCCGACCCGACCTAGGATCAGCATGTTTTTAAGAAATGGGTTATTTATGCATTCTATCCTTTTTCTTTTTTGATTGTTTCAATTAAGTCCTTTTCATACTTTTAATTAATTTTAAATTGGCCCAATAATTTTCAATGCTTTTCAATTTAATCCCTTGACCTCTTGAAAGTACCAAGAGCTGCCACGTGTCATGATTTTGGCTTATTTATGCAAACAGTCCCTCTTACTTCTAATTTGTTTCAATTTAATCCTTAAATCAAGTTTTGTTTAATTACAAAATTGGCCCAAAAATTTTTCATGGTTTTCAAATTAGTCCTTTGACTTCAGGATGCTTGAAGGGCTGCCACGTGTTACTTATTTTTGGTTTTATTGTCCTGGAGGTCCCTAAATTATCTAAAAATTCCATTTTTTACCCTAAAACTTTTGTAAATTATATTTTTACCCCTAAACTTTTAAAAATTTCATTTTTACCAAAACTTCTAAAAATTACCATTTTACCCTCGAACTTTCAAAAATTCCATTTTTAACCCTAAAACTTTAAAAAATTACCATTTTCCCCTCAGATGTTTGAAAATTCCTTTTTTGATCCCGATTTTTCTAAAAATTACCATTTTACCCTTGAATATCCAAAAATTCTGTTTTTGATATCGATTTTTTCTAAAAATTACCATTTTACCCCCGGATGTCTAAAATTCCCTTTTTAACCTCGAACTTTCCCAAAATTATCATTTTTCCCCCTGAGAGTCCAAAATTACCATTTTGCCCCCGGGTATCCAAAAAGTCTCAATTTCAACTCCGATTGCATCATTTTTCTTCCTCATCAATATTTGCATTTAATTTTAATTATTATGCACTCGTATTTTGTATTTTTTATTTTTTTTTGCTTACCATTTATCCGCTTAATTATCTTACATCGCGTTATTTAATATCCAATATTAACTGCTCATTCATATTAAACTCGCATATTTGTTTCCAAAATTGTTTTCATAAAAAATTTAAAATCGAGGCAATATTCTTTCATTTCGAGTTTCGAAAATTTTGTGCCTTAACTTACTAGGTGCAATTTTTCTTCAAATCGAAATAATCGAATACCTTTAATCGAGGCAATATTTTCTTATCTTCGATTCTGAAAATTTGCGCCTTAACTTACTAGGTGCAACCTTTCTTCAAATCGAAATAATCAAATATCTTTTTCCAAAATTCAAAAGGTTTACAACAAAGAAAAGCTCGTCATTTCTGGATCTCGAAACGTTATATCCTAACTCACTGGACGTAACTTTCTTTCTCGATCATTTTGAATTGGCGAGACTTCCAAACAAAAATTTCTTTTAAACATAACTCATGCATTCAAGGATCGTATTTTAAACTTTATTCAAGCTTTTAAATTTTACAAATTAAGACCCGAAAATAATCAATATGGTACCAATTTTGGGCGTATGAGGGTGCTAATCCTTCCTCATGCGTAACCGACTCCCGAACCTGTTTTTCTGGATTTTGAAGACCTACATGTTTTCAAAACGGTTTTTTTATAAAAAACGTTTTGTGGTGATCCAATCACATTGAATAAAGGATTGGTGGCGTCTCCCATTATTTTTTGATTTTAAAATAATTTTTGAAACTCGTCGTTTTCCAAAAAAAAATAGTTTCGACATAAATAATTCAATTTATAGATTATATTATTTATGTAAAGTATATTTGATTTCTGATTCTTAATTCCAGAATATCTTTCTTGTACAATGAACCTACTATTTATAGATTGACAACAGCCCTGTTATCTGTTATCTCTTAGCTGTGTTTACTAACAGAATACTAACAATTAACTTATTCTAACCACTCATACCTGCTATACATATTCTTATGCATATGTTATGATTAATTTGTTTCAAATTATACATTTTATTATTTAATTAATTTCCACAAGCATGCATGTGATAAGATTTCTAATTAATTTTTAAATGTAGTTAAATATATATATTTATTACAATAATATTTATTAAAGTTTGGATTAAAGGGTGGCTATGAATTCACTAGCTCATAGCTCATACATGTTTTATACATCACAACTTATAAACTACGCACACATTTGAGTTGGCTCATGGCTCACGGCTCATGTTGTTTTGTAGTTTGATTTGGAAAACAAAGGCCATTCACTGTCGTCCCACCGTCAACATAAATAAGCTGCCCTGTGACATATGAAGCCGCCGGTAGGCACAAGAAAGCCACCATAGCCGACACTTCCTTTGGCTCGCCAAGCCATCCTAATGGTGTTCGGCTTATGGCTGCCTTTAATCCTTCTTCATTACCTTCAAACAACTGCAAAAAAAAATAATTTACAAAATGATTATTAAATTATTCGAAAATTTTCATTTAAGTCACTAGAATTTTAAAATCGTTATTGTATGACTTTTTTAGTCCTTGGACCAATCGAAAACTCTTCTTCCACAACTCTTCTACAGTTCAATTTTTTTCATGAAACAACTTTGAACGTTATAAATCCAATCAACAAAATGTCGCTTGAAGCTCGCTAGTGGGATTTACAGAAAAAATTAACAGCCCAGTGACTTACATAAAATTTTTTTGAATAGTTTAGCGATTAAAATGAAAACTTTCAAATAGTTCAATGACTATTTTGTAGCTTTTTGAAGTTTATCATTTTTTAACTTTCAAACGGTGTTCAGTGATCATTTTGTAACTTTCAAATAATTTAGTGACATTGAGTATAGTTTATCATTTTTTAAAGATATATATATATATATTTATTAATAATTGAAAAATCTCAATTAGAGCTCGAACTTAAACATAAATTATAAAGATTGAATTCAAGAATAAGAATCAAGTCAATTTCGCAGTAGGTGAACAAGCCTAATCAAGCAAGTTCAAGTAAGTCGATTTTTAAAAAAAAATCTTGAATAGAACCGAAACTTTAAAAAGGGAAATTCAATCAAGCTCAAACTGAGTTTTGTAATTTGAGTTGAACTTAAGCTTCTTATGGTATGAATTCATTCAAGATTGATTACAAGTTCATTGGGATTGAGGCAGGAGCGAAGTTAAAAATTTCTTTTAGGGGAACAAAATTAAATTGTAATTTTTACGATAGTAAAAATAAAATTTCCTCATTTTAATAGTTTATATCTTTATAATGTTTAAAGGAGTAAATTGAAATTTTATTATTTTTATCGGGGTTAAAATATAATTTTATTTTTATTATTTTAAATTTTTAAAAAATCTAAATAAAAAATATTTTATTTTAAAAGGCGAGTCCCTGCCAGCTCCTAGCTAAGCACCTGGACTGAACTGAGGGAGTAAAAAAGATAAGCACAAAGACGAGTTTCTTACGCGTTGAGAGAGGGGAGTTTTGATGACTGCAGGTGCAACGGCATTAACCCTAATGTTATCTCCGTCGCAAGATGGTTCATGGCCCCTGCAACAAAATCACTCAATTTTAGAGGGATTAAAGCACAAATTTTCCATTTGAAGGGGCTAAGGCCCCTACCTACCTCCTGCTTATATACATAGTTAATTGTACCAAGCATTCTTAAATTATCACCTAGATTTTAAATTGGTTTTTGAGATCGAGTATTCAAAATATTGATATTATATTAATCAAGTCATTTCATCAATTTAGTCATCAATTTCGACATTAAATTATAATATGAATCATGCATGTTGCATATTTAAAACACATGAATCAAATTGTAAATACATCATATTTAAGTTGTTTGCACGTAATTACAATTCGAACCACATGTTTTACATAGACTCTACACCATATTTGAGTTGACAGTTAACACCCAAACTAACAATTAAATTGCTAGAAGGACTTGATTAACATGATAGTGATATTTTAAAGACTCGATAAAAAAGTTTTAGAGTTCTAGGGCCAATTTAATATCTAGATTACAATTTGTGTACGTCTTAAACTTGACAACATTTCCAACTTCGGTCTCTAAACTTTTTCGGTCCACATTAATCCTTGAACATGACATCTTTTCTCAATTTGGTTCTTAAACGTGTTCATGCTTGAGGATAGAGACAATTTGCTGATCCTCGTAAATTTGTTATGTTCTTTTATTTATTTATTATATTTGTTTTAGTTGCTTTTTTATCACATTTAATATTAATCGATAGTTGTTTGTCGAGTTAATCCGTTGTATTTAGGTTGTTTCGATTTTGTATTGTTCCCAATTCGATTTTAATGTTCAATATTGAAGCTACAGATTATCCGATATCCCAACGGTTTAAAATAACAATTTATATAAATATAAAACATGTAAAATATATTTTTTTTAAAAAAGAGAGTAAAATATTACCTTTGTTGGCTCCTAAGATAGGTAATGCACCAACAATTGAAGAAATAAACACAATGCTTGCAGCGGCTGAAGCTTTCAAAAGGGGATGCGCCAATACAGTTATGTTATAAGCCGATTCGAAGTTGGTGCTCGTCAAAAACGAAATATCTTTTGCCGTGAAATCCGTCACCATTTTCCCTAGATTCGTTCCCACGTTATTTATCTGTAAAAAATTTATGGTTAAGTTCGAATCTGATTATGTGTGAAGTTTTATTAATTTTATATAAACATAGGTTAAATTACATGATTGATCCTTGTACTATAAGAGATACATCAAATTAATCTTTATAAATTATAGTCCCTATACTACATAAAGAATTAAATAAGTCCCCCTAAAAATAAAAAATTTGATTCTATAATACAAGAATTATTATTAATTTTTTTTATGAAATGGATTCAAATTACTTTACAAACCCTAATTAAGAATAAATGAAAAGATCTAGCTTGAATATAAGATCACCAATAATTTTTTTTTACCCTCTTCTCAAAATTAAAAGCTTTAATTTAAGTCCTTTTTAACTTTTGATTAAATTAAAAATTAATAATTTTATCTCGATCCCTTAAACAAAATTTCTAGTTTAGCCCGTGTTTATCTGAGTCAATTTGTTATATATATATATATATATATATGAGAAGGGGATCTACTTATATTACTGTAAAACTTAAGTGATTTTAAACATTTCCGTAACCTTTTACATAAATTATATTTTAACACTCCAACAGTCAAGTACTTAAGTTTCATATTTCATTCATGTAGATTATGCATGTCAAGTATATATGAGGGAGGGATCTACTTATATCACTATAAAACTTAAGTGGTTTTACACATTTCCGTAACTTTTTACACAATTAATATTCTAACAGTCTAACAGTCAAGTTTCGTACTTCATTCATGTAGATCATGCATGTCAAGTTTAGTATAAATTTAAAACTTATTACTATTGATTTTATGTAAAAAAAACTTTCAACCATTAAATATATTTTAATATAGATTATATTTATATAGATATGATAGAGATATTGGATTGATTCAAATATTTTCATGCATGACAAGTACAAATATATTGATAAATTTAGCTCGTATAAAAGTTACGGAAGAATGTAAAACCATTTAAGTTTTACATCGATGTAAGTGGATCTCTTTCCATTTATATACAACATGATATTTCATATTTGAATATTAGCAGTAACTTACCAGGATGTTAAGCTTGCCATTGAACACATAGGAAACAGTGCTTAATAGATTTTCCCTTTGAGCTTGATTCGAAACATCACACACCGAACCTGTAACTTGAAACCCCTTTGCTTTCCATTCGAGTAAGCAATCGTTGAGCTCGATTTCGGTTCGAGAACATGTATGCACAATGGCTTCGAGTCCAACTAATTCCTCCACGATTGCATGCCTGATCATCATCGCATCAATAACAATACTTGGTTTTCACATTGACATGGAATCAAACACATAGAATGCATAAAAAAAAAAAACAACAACACTCTTTTCACGTATATTTCCACTAAATTCATATCAAATCTCGAAAAGGAGATGAACCCTTTTCGTGTTGGCCAGCCCCCTAATTTCATCCTTGATTTAAGGAATGTTCTTTTACTCATCAATGGATACTGATTCATATATCAATCGACGAATCGTCACTTAAAGCTTGTTAGTCGAACTTTAAAAAAAACTTAACGACCCGGTAACTTAAATAAAAACTTTCGAATAGTTCAATAACCATTTTATAACTTTTTAAAATTAAATAACAAAAATGTAAATTTATTAATAATTTAATGACCTTAAGTACAATTTACCCTATTTTTATGAAGTAGGGAGAGGAAAGTACCCGATGCCTTTGGTACCACCGGTGACAGGTGCAGTCTTGCCTTGAAGACTCCATCTTTTGTCTTTGCTACACCCCTCTGCTTCTCCCATTTTCCTTACTTCTCACTTTCTTCTTCTTTTCTTTGGTCTTTATATAGGGAAGGTATCCTCTTACGTAATGTCATATATTTTGGTATGATTAATATTTTACGATCCAATATTTATTTGTCGTATTCCATTAAGATAGATCATGGATGTTAATTTTGACGTAAATTAAAATTTTTAATTATTTATTTTGTGTAAAAAACTAACCATTCAATTAATATTAATACATGAAGTATTTTAGATTGATATGATAGAGATATCAGATTGATTAAAATATCAATTGTTAGAAAAAGTTAGGAAACGGTATAAAACAATGTTAATTTTACACTTATATTTTTGTACATATATTGTTAAAATGCCGATCTAAAATATTTTATATATATTAATTTTACATTTTACTTCAAACTTGACATGTATTATTTAAATGAATAGAATATAAAATTCAACGGCTGAGTTGCTAAAATATAAATAATAATAAAATTATTAAAAAGGGTGTAAAATTATTTTAGTTTTACATTGGGGTGTGTGTGTTGGGAGGGTTAAAATATACTACAAGTCATTATATTCTTTGTAGATTTGGAATTTAGTCTCTCTAATTTTTAGATTTTAAATTTTTGATTCAATGGTTAACCGCATTAAACTTCTATTAAATTTCTTGGTTTGACAGTGTGAAATAAATAAATACTCACTTTGATAGTCCTGCATCAATAAAAATAATGTTGTAATGAACTTGAATTTAATAGAAGAATTTTAACAAGACTAACAAATGAACCTACATTTTTAAATTTGAAAAGTTGAGAGATTAAAATCTTTAAAATTAAAATAGAAAGATTAAATTTTAAATTATTAAAGAGTATAGGGACATAAAGCACATTTTAACCACAACAATCAAATCAAATGGGACTATCATCAATCACTAATGGTATACACACATGTATATATATATATATGGTAATTCGAAACTTGAGATTTTATTAGTTGAACCTTTCTTTAATTGACATTGTTATTATTGTAAATAATTAGGAAGATATGGATTTGAGCACGTTTACACGTGTATTTTTCTTTGATTTAAGTTTGGATGGGGTTATGAATAGAAATATATATTGCATAAAAATCCAAAACCTTAAACTCGATATAAACTCTAAATTTTAAACATGAAACTCCAATGTATCTGTACTATTATAAAACATTAGAACTCTTGATTAAATTTGACATCACGAGCTAACACAATACAAAATGAATCGACAAAAGAATCGAAAAAAATTAAAAACTTTGTTTCATAGCTTTCCAAAAAAGAGGAGGTTTTACTTATAGTAGGCGTTTTACTATACGTATTTGTGGATGGCATACAACCATCCTCATAGTGTATGTGTTTTACTATATTTGTGTGTGGATGATATATGCTGAAAACTCTTGCCATTTTCATAGAAATCCAAGCTATACCACCATGGTTGTTGTTATTTTTAGTGTCTGTGGTTGTTGTTTTGATTTAATTATGATTTGCTTCAACACACTCGAATTCACGCCTTCTTGTACTGGCAATAATACACATGCCAATCGAGTTAAGATTTAATCGGCAAAGTCTTCCATTATTTTTTTGTTTTACTCAAAGATAATGTGTCGTATTATTATTCATTGATGATGTATCAAATATTACTCCTCTATATTTCCTCTATTACAAAACTCCAGACTGAATTTAGTATCACGAGTTAATACGATACAAATTAAATTAACAAAAAAAATTAAAAAATCAAAATTAATGATCTAAAACTATGTTGAAATTTATTTAATATATTTTCAAAAAAAAAAGATGGTTTCTTTTTTCAGTTATATCTTTCTAACCATCTTCATATGGTAGGAATTTTTACGATATTTGTGTGTGGACGATAGTGTAGGTGTTTCATTAAATATATGTCTGTCATTTTCATAGAAACTAAAGCTATACGGCCATGTAGGTAACCTGCTGTCGTTGTTACTCTTGTATCAGTATCTGTTGTACGCACATCGATATTATCGTCTGTATAGGAGGATATCGACTCGAGCATGTTCAATCGTATTTATCTTCCTGTTTAAGGATTGTGAAGGGGGTTGTGGGCAATTATAGGAATTGTATAAAAAATCAGTATTGAGTATTTTATGCAACCCTTTTACTTTTTTCACTGCAAACAACATTATATTAATATATTGCTTAGCTAAATCACTAACAACATTATTGAATCAGCACCGTTTTACATTGATATATTGCATCTGCAAACAATTATATTAATCCAATTTGAAAATAATGTAAGTATTTATTTTTTATAGGAATGTACAATTGAATCTTCAAAATCGAAGTAGCATGTATACATATGAATTATAATTCAAGTTTCACGATTACATAATTACACCAAATCAAAGTTTATGTATCAAATTACGCATTAAACCAAAGCTCATATATAAATTTGATATTCATCAGAAAAATAATATTAAAGATTGAATTAAAGCGTGGCTATGAAGCCTCTGGCTCATTGCCCGAACAGGTCTTATGTATATATTTGATGATTTAATTAGGGAATAAGAGGCCATTCACAGTCAACCCACCATCAACATAAATAAGCTGCCCTGTGACATATGAAGCCGCCGGTAGGCATAGGAAAGCCACCATAGCCGACACTTCCTTCGGCTCGCCAGCCCGTCCTAATGGTGTTCGGCTTATGATTGATTTGGATCTTTCTTCATTACCTTCAGATGACTGCAAAAATAATATATCAATGTTATTTGGATTTGATTAGAAAAAAATTCAATTTCTTTTTTATCATTATCAAGTTATGTTTTAGTTATTCAGTTTTAAAAAATTACAAAATGATACTAAATTATTCGAAAGATTTCATTTAAGTCATTGAGTTGTTAAAATCGTTGTTGTACAGGTTTTGTTGTTTGCACCGCTTGCACCAATCAAAAGCTCTCATTCTTCTTCTCTTCTACAGTTCAAATTTTTTTTTATGAAACAACTTTGAAAATCACGAATCTATGAACCAAAATCTAGACAACTTTCTTTTTTTATTTTCGACACTAATCGTCAGATTGACTTGGATTCAAAGTATGTTCTTCTCATCAATGGGAATTGATCCACTGTACCAATCATCAAATCATCGATTGGAGCTTCCTAACTGATTTTTTTTTTTTAAACTTACAACCTAGTGACTTAAATCAAAATTTTGAATTGTTTAGTGACTTAAATCAAAATTTTGAATTGTTTAGTGACTTAAATAAAAACTTTTGAATAGTTCAATGATTATTTTGTCCAATGAAAAAGAAGATGTTGTTCATCCAAGGAGACCCAGGTTCGAGCACCTACGTGTGCAAGGTGTGTGTGCATTGTCAAAGAGTTAAAAAAATATAAACAGATACTATCATGTAATCACACTAGTATATTAAAAAAAAATCTCAATCGGAACTTATTTCATATTAGGTGAAGGCTAATCAAGCAAATTCGAGTAACTCGATTTCTTTTTATTTTGAACAAAACTGAAATTTTAAAAAAGAAATTCAATCAAGCTCGAACCGAGTTTTAAAATTTCATTTGAACTCTAACTTCTTATAAGACAAGTTCGTTCAAGACGGATTACAAGTTTATTGAGACGGAGGGGGTATATATAAAAGATAAGCATAAGGAAGAGATTCTTACACGTTGAGAGAAGGGAGTTTTCACTAATGCTGGTACAACGGTATTAACCCTGATATTATCTCCTGCCCAATCACAAGCTAAGAATTTCGAAAGATGCTCCATGGCCCCTGCAACAAAATCAGGCAATTTTAGAGGGACTAAAGCACAAATTTTCCTTTTGAAATACCTAGGCCCTGCCTACCCCTGCTTATATTTGTGGTTAATTGTATCCAACATTCTCAAATTATCACCAAGATTTAAAATTGGTTTTTGAGCTAAAAGAATATTTTAATTGAGTTTTCAAAGTATTAGTATTATATCAATCAAGTCTTTTCGTCAATTTGATTGTCAATTTAAGCATTAAATGATAGTTTAGATATGATATGGTGCATATTTAAAACACGTTAGATTCAAGTTGTTTGCATGTAATTACGATTTGAACCATACGTTTTAAATATACTTTACACTATATTTGAGCTGGCAATTAACACCCAAGACAATGAGGTTGATAGAAGGACCTTATTGACAAGATACTGATATTTTAAAGACTCAATCAGAGAGTTTTGAAGTTCCAGTGCCAATTTAAAATCTATATTACAATTTGACTATGCCTTGAACTTGACAACATCTCCAACTTCGGTTTCTAAACTTTTTTTTGTTCGTATTAGTCCCTGAACATGGCATCTTTTCTTACTAGTCCTTAAACTTGGATTATATTAAGGCATGATGGTGTGGAACTTTGACATGGGTCCCTAAACTTGTAACTTTAACATTTTATGCAATTTTTTAAAATCTTAGGTGATGACATGACACAATTTCAGAGTGGTACATGATCACAAATTCAAAAAAAAAAAAAAGATTACCAAGTTTTAGGACTAATGTGGACCAAAAAAGGTTCAAGGACCAAATTGAAAAATACCAAATTTAAAGATTAAATATTGCTTTATCCCAAAAACATAAATAAAATACAATATGTAAAAATAATAATTTATATAAATATAAAACATGTAAAATATTACCTTTGTTGGCTCCACATATATGGGCATAGTATATACAGGTAATCTACCAGCAATAGAAGAAATAAACACAACGCTTGCAGCGGCGGAAGCTTTCAAAAGGGGATGTGCCAATACACTAATGTTATAAGCCGATTCGAAGTTGGTGCTCGTCAAAAATGAAACTTCTTCCGCCGTGTATTCCGTCACCATTTTCCCTACATTCGTTCCCACGTTATTTATCTGCAAATTTACGAGTTAAATTCAAATCTGATTATGCATGAATTTTTATTAAATTTATATAAACACAAGTTAAATTCTATGGTAGATCCTTGTATAATAAGGACTAAATTAAATTAGTCTTATTATTAAATGGATCAATTCAATCCCTATATTACAAAAAAAAAAAAAAAAAGTAAGTAAAAATTATAACAGAGTTAACATTTATCGTATAAAAATGTGAACATCGTTATTTTTTTCAATCGCAGTTCAATTCCAAGTAAAAGATTTCATTTACTGAACCATAAAAAAAGTTAAAAATATTAACTCTGTTAAATTGTAAATGATATTTTTTTCAAACCATAGATGTTAACTCTGTTTCAATTAGGCACTAATTGATTCTTTTTAATAATATAGGGATTGAATTGTTCCATTTAATACTCGAGGGGCTAATTTGATCAGATCTCGGTAATAGAGTGACCTTTTCGGGACATTCAACTATAAACATATTAAAAGATAAAAAAAAAAAACATCCTCCTAATAACATAACTTCGTAAAAGAATAGTATAGAAAACAGTCATACTAGGATTGGTAATGGGTTAAATCGGACTTGTGACGAGTCTAATTGAGTCTCTATGTCTATAAACCCACTTCATTTTGATTTAATTTAAGCCTTTACCCTCTCACTTTGAAGATAGTTTTGTTAATTGAATGGATTTGGTTAGTTTTGTGTTGGTTGTATTTGGGTTAGCACCAGTTTTAAAATTTTGGGTTATTTTGGTTTGTGTCAATTTTAAGTTCATGTTATTTCAAATTAAAATTATTTCGATTTCGATTTATTTAGGATTTGTGTTATTCAAGTATAAAGCTCGGGTTTTGCATGTTGAATCATTGTGGATTTGAGTCAATTTGGCTTCAAAATGTTGAATTTTTTTTATTGTTAAATTGAACAAATTTGAATAGAACGGATTGAGTTTTCATATTTGGGTAAAATTTGATGGACTACAATTGCAAGACCCAACTCAAAATATTAAGTTCTAAAAATGGGTTTAGGTAAAAAAAAATTAGACTTATTTAAATATGGATCGTGCTCAAACTTAAACATTCAAGACCCTTGTTCAGCTCAACCCGTTTTCTATGTTTGTAAGATATATTGTATTATGAAATTTATAACAATTAAAAATTAAATCTATAGCACATTAAAAAAAATTAAGATGTCTATATATAAAATTTTAGTAAACCTAAAAAAAATATAAAGCTATTAAATTTTAAATAAAAATAATATAAATATCTTTAAAAAATAATTAAAATATAATATGGATGGACTATGGTAAAATTTTAGGCTCATATTTTTTATTGGATTTAGTTTGAACAAACATAAAATATATTAATATCATGTTTAAATCTAACCCAAACTCAACCCGACCGTGATAGCCATCAACACTCCAAAATTTACTTATGGGGTATATCATATCTGATTCCCCCCCCCCCCCCCCCCCTCCCCAAAAAAAAATATTGATTTTATAAGACTTCAATTATCATTAATTTTTGTGAACACGACATTGTAGTCACTCAACTATGATTTTCTTTTCTTTTTTGGTCACTTAACTATCATAGATTTTCAAGTATGTCTATTTTAACGTTAGCCAACTGGTAACTAAAAAAGATAAAATTGAATAGTTGACTGACCGAAAAAGAATCATAGTTGGGTGAAGTTTACCCTTTGTTTTTTTGACGAAACGACAAGATCTAGCTTGAATTTTAGATCACAAGAATCAAAAGATTTAAAAAAGCCTATCTCGAGGATTAAATTGCAATATATATATATATATATATATATATTTGCAGTAATTTACCAGGATGTTAAGCTTCCCATTGAACTCAGAAGAAACAGTGTTCAGTAGAGTTTCCCTTTGAGCTTGATTCGAAACATCACACACTGAACCCGTAACTCGTAAACCCTTAGCCTTCCATTCGAGTAAGCAATCATTGAGCTCAGTTTCAGCTCGAGAACATGTATGCACAATCGCTCCGAATGCAGCCAATTCCTCTACGATTGCATGCCTGATCATCATCGTATTAATTCCAAATTTCTTGCTTTTTCACTTTGGCATAAAAACAAACACCTTGAAGACAATAATAATAATAATAAAGAAAAAAAACAGTAACCATTTCGTGTGGATTTCCACTACATTCATATCAAATCTGTCTCAACACGAAAATAAGATTATCCCTGTTAAGTATCGTGCTGTGTTATAGTTATTTTTATGGGTAAATTATTTTGTAACTTCTTAAATTTATTAATAGCCAAAATGTAAATTTATTAGTAGTTTAGTGATCTTAAGTAGAATTTACCCTATTTTTAGGAGTAGGGAGAGGAAAGTACCCGATGCCTTTGGTACCACCGGTGACAAGCGCAGTCATGCCTTGAAGACTCCATCTCTTGTCTTTGCTACAACCCTCTGCTTCTCCCATTTTCCTTACTTCTCACCTTCTTCTTTCTTTGGTCCTTCATATATATATATATATGGATAATATGCTGTAAATCAGAATTGTTTTCAGCCACAGCAATCAAATCAAACGAGATTCATCTTGTACTATTCATCTTAAAATCAAGGTTAAATTCTTCATTAGTCCCTGTATTTTGCAAAAGTTTTGGATTTAATCCCTATACTTTATTTGGTCATTTTTAGCCCTTCTACTTTCCAAATATTAAAATTTCAGTCCATACCAAATGGTAGCTATTAAATTCATCAAGTAAACTTATGCTATTTCTAAAATCTAATGCACCAAAATATATTAACATATGTGTAATGTCATGTTAGTTTATTCTATCTACATCTTACTCACTAAAAATTCAATTAGTGTATTAACGACTCTCATTTGCATCAAAATTGAAATTTCAAAATACGAAAAGTATAAAGATTTAGAATGATCCAATTGGAGAAAATAAACTAAATCTATAACTATACGCATAATACATGGTTAGTAATTGAATTTAACCAAACAAATTTAAGTGCTACTATTATAATCAAAACTAAAATTTCAAAAATTTGATTAATTATGGTAAGTAGCTTCAACATCGATAAATTAAGGGTAAACTATATCAAAAGTCATTTAATTATTAGTAATTTTTTTTTGTAATCTACTTATGAAAAGTAATAAAATGGTACCCAGTCATTAAATTTTGATTTTTTTGTCACCAACTAGCTAATGGTGGAAACTTTTAAAATTAACATAGTAACTATTTTAACCCTCAACATTTATACATCGTGTCAAGTTAGTCTTGATTCTAAAAAATCTAGCCCTCAACATTTACACCTTATGTAATTTGGCCATTTTTGCAATTTCGATTTTCTTTTTGACCCTTTTACCTAAAAAGCTAAAAAAAAAAAATATCAGCTAAATTTGATCGAAATTTTACAAAAAAAAAAAAAATGGAAACCCCAAAAATTCTAAGATAATAATTTTCATCTTTTTTCATTCTTTTAAAATTACTACTCAATGTCACACAAAAAAAAAAACTTGCATTTGAAAAATAAAGATTTGTAATTGTTGGATTTATCAATAATTTAATCACTGAACCTTTCAGAAAAAGATAATTTAATCTTTGAAATCAGAAAAAAAAAAAAATTAATACATAATTTGGTACTTAAGTTGGAGACTTTTTTTTATGTGGTACCTGTGTTATTTTTTGGTTTAATTTGGTACATGTATTTGATAAAAGTTATACATGTTGGTACTTGAAGGTAACAATGTTAATTTTTTGTGTGTGTTTAATTCGGATTTTAAAGTTGATTTGATTAAAATTCATAATTAGCTAATAATATTAACAATTAATTTTCACAAAATCAATCCTAAAACTTTAATTAAATCACAACCAGAGGCAGATTTAGGGGGTTAGTAGGGCCCCTAGCACCCCTAAAATGGAAAATTTGCCATTTTGACTCTTTAAAATTTTTAAATTTGTAAAGGTAAATTGCACTTTATTCTAGATTATGATAAATACTCACGTTATTCCCTGAATTAACCGATAACCAAACTTTTAGAAAATCATTAACCGACCTCTGACTGAATTAGATCAGTTTGATCGGTTAATTCGATTTTAACCAAAATTTGAACACCCCTAGACAAAGGGGCATGCAATGCCCCCAAAATGTTAGTATAATTGCATTTTGTCCTCTCCAATAATTTATGATTCATATCTAGTCTTCTAAAGTTTAAATTTAACATGAATCAAATTACATCAAATTAAAGTAAAGAGGTTAAATTTAAATTTTTAACATAGTAGAGATACTAAAAGCCAATAAAAACATATTTAAAATACGATACACTTAGTCATTCACAATTGACAAACATGACTTCTTATTCATAGTTCATAGCTTAAACATGTCGTATTCATCTCAATTTTCAACCTACATACTTGAGTTGGCTCACGGCTCCTTGTTTGTTTCCCGATTTACTTAGGGAAGAAGAGGCCGTTCACGCTCATCCCACCATCAACACAAATAATCTGCCCTGTTACATATGAAGCCGCCGGTAGGCACAAGAAAGCCACCATAGCCGACACTTCCTTCATCTCTCCAAGCCGTCCTAATGGTGTTCGGCTTAGAGTTGCCTCTAATCCTTCTTTATTAACTTCGAAATACTGGAAAATGAATACAATAAACTACCGGAACAAGCTTAATCTAGTTTGGATTACTCTAGTTTCTTTTAATCTTGAATCAAGTCCCAACTTTAAAAATGAAATTCGATCAAGCTTGAATTGAATTTTGAGTCGAACTCAAGCTTCTTATGACGTTTGTTCATACGAGTTCAATTATAAGTTTATTGGAACAGAAGTATAAAAGATAAGGTTAAACTATACCCAAGGTTACTAAATTACTAGTAAGTTTACGTATATTCATTTAAGCTAATCAAAAAATTTTATTTAAGCTATTAGCTGCTAAGTTTTTTTTTTTTTTTAATTTGGCTAGCGAGCTCCAAGCAACGAAAATCAATATAGTGGATCAGTACCCATTGAAAAATAAAAGAACATACTTTAGATTCAAGTTGATTTGATGATTAGAGTCGAAGATTAAAAAAGAAAGTTGTTTAAATTTTGGTTTACAAATTCATGATGGTCAAAAATGTTTCATGAAAAAAAAAAACCAAATTGTAGAAGAGAAGGGGAAAGAAAGCTTTCGTTTGGTGTGAACAGAGAAGGCCATACCGCAGTGATTTAAATTAAATTTTTTAAATAGTTCAATGATCATTTTATAATTTTTTTAAGTTAAGTGATCAAAACGTAAACTTACTAATCATATAGTGACATTAGGTATAATTTACTCAAAAGATAAAAGCATAAGGAAAAGCTTCTTACATGTTCAAGGAGGGATGTTTTGGCGGCCGAAGGTAGAACAGCATTAACCCTAATATTATCTCTTGCCCAATCACATGCCAAGTATTTGGCAAGCTGGTTCATGGCAGCTTCAACCAAAACACATTTTTTTATACTCTTACATATAAAAACATATACATAATACAAAGTTAAATATTGTCAGATTTTAAATTGCTCCATAAATTTTAAAATGTTCTAATTAAGTTCTGAGAGTAAAAGTAATTATATTAATCAAGTCATTTCATCAGTCTAGCTTAAAGTGTTAAGTATCGGTTCAGATTTGACTTTCATTCTAAATTGGTCTCTAAAATTCTAAGTGTTCTAATTACAACTACAAACTATCGATGTTAAATCAATCATATCTTTTCATTATTAAAATTATTAATTTAAACGTTAAATGACAATCAAATCTTAACTACCTTTCATGAGAGAGAGAGAGAGAGAGAGAGAGAGAGAGTTTCAAACCCAAAATAATAAGATCTGATGTGTCATTTAACAATTAAATTAATGGTTTTAGTAACAAAAGGACTTCATTGATATAACATTGATGGTTTGGAGATATGATTAGAATGATTTAAAGTTTAGGGACCAATTTAAAATGAAAGGCATAATTTAAGATGTTTGGTGCAATTAACTCAAATAATAAACATGATTGTAATATATCAATTGACGAAGTTTAGAAGACAAAATTACCTTTGTTGGCAGCATATATAGCCCCAAAGTATGGGGGAAGTAGACTAGCTATTGAAGAAATAAACACAATGCTTCCGGCACTTGAAGCTTTCAAAAGGGGATATGCCAATACACTGATGTTGTAAGCGGATTCGAAATTGATGCTCGTCATAAACGAAATATCTTCTGCCGTGTAATCTGTCACAGGTTTTGACGTACTCGATCCCACATTATTTATCTACAAATTTTATCGATCATCAGAATCCAGATCCATTGTTTGTCTAATTCATAATTAAATATGTTGATTTGATTTGTTTTCGAAAATTCGGTTTAGTTATAAAAAATTCACAGTTTAAACCTAAAGTAACCCGAATTTAAAACTATACAAACTTATAATGATTCAACTTAAAAAAATTTAATGATTCAAACTAGAGGTAATCATGAACTGAGCCAGACTCAAGTCAGGCTTAAACATGATATTAATATATTTTATGTTTGCCTAAGTTTAGTTATACTTGAATATGGGTCTAGAATTTTACCAAAGTTTGCTCCTATTTATAAATTGCTAACTGAAGTCTATTTTAGGCCCATTCATGTTTTTTTTTTTTATTTAAAAAAATATATTTATTTTTAATATATAATATTTTTATATACTTTTTATTTATTAAAATTTTATATAATCATGTTTACATTGTAATAGTATTATATATTACTTTAGATTTAATTTTTATGTCTTATAAATTATATAATATATAAAAATAACTTAATAAAAAACATTACAAACTTTAAAAAATAAGATCGGGCCAACCACGAGCCCTGAATATTCAAGCCCTAGCTTGAACTTATTTTTTTTACTCAAACCCTTTTTTTCAGGCCTAATATATTTATCCAAACTCTCTCAAATTTTGATGGATCTTCGGATCTAAGCAGGTAGCCCAATGCATGAACAAATGAAAAGATCAGCTATATAATATCAAACAAGAAAATATGCTTTAAATCCTTGTATTGCTTGTATTTTTGGAATTTGGTCCTACTTTTATTTTCAAGAATTTAATCATTCTATTTTTTTCAGATTTTAAAATTAATATTTAGTTGTTAACACCGTTGAAATCCTACTCTAAATTTATCGGTGTGATATTTTGAAATAACAAAAATTTTAATGTTGCAATGAACCTGAATTTAACAGAATAATTTTGATGATATTAACAATTGAACTTGCATTTTTAAATAATATTAAAAAGACGGACCAAATATTTCAAATGTATAAAGAATAAAAAAGAACTTTGAACATATGTAGTAATTTACTAGGATGTTAAGCTTTCCGTTGAATACAGAGGAAACAGTGTTGAACAGATCCTCCCTTTGAGCTTGATCCGAAACATCGCACACCGAACCTGTAACTCGAAAACCCTTTGCTTTCCATTCGAGTAAGCAATTGTTGAGCTCGGTTTCAGTTCGAGAGCATGTATGCACAATTGCTCCGAATCCAGCTAGTTCCTCCACAATTGCATGACTGATCATCATCGCATTGACATAAAATCAAACATGTTGAAGACAATGTGAAAAACAATAATAATCTTTTACGTACATTACCCACTAAATTCATATCAGATCACGAAAATGAGATAACCCTCTTCGTGTTGTGTTGTGTTGTGTTGTGTTGTGTTTCTCAAACTTTTATGAAATAAGGAGAGGAAATTACCCGATCCCTTTGGTTCCACCGGTAACAAGTGCAGTCATGCCTTGAAGACTCCATCTTGAAGACTCCATTTTGCTAAACCCCCCTTGCTTCACCCATTTTGCTTACGTTCTTATGTATATATATATATAGAAGTTGACTAAATTATTACTAAATTTATGTTTTGGTCAATCAACTTCAAAAAATTATAAAATGGTCATTGAACGTTCGAAAGTTGGGTTCTTATTTTTTAAGGTCTGACTAATAAGCTCTAAGCGACGATAGGTAAATGAAAACTTTTGAATAATTTAATGATTATTTTATAATTTTTTAAAGTTGAATGACCAAAACGTAAATTTATTAATAATTTAGTGATCTCGAGTATAGTTTAACCATCCATGGTGAAACTATAAATTTTTTTTAAGGGCCAAAATAATTAAATCAAATTTCTAGATTTTTTAAGGGTGAGGTCCCTTTACCTCTATATGCACTCTACTATTATAAAATTCTTAATTTAAATTAATATCAGAATTTTATTTCCAAAAATATATATTTTATCTATATTTTTTTCAACGGTCCACTTAGTGGATGTTTTATTTATTTTATAGTTTGTGTGGATGAAGTGTTGGATATTTTTTTTTTCAGCCATCGAAATTGAATCAAAAAATTAATAAATATTTTATTTTTTACTCCAATAAATAATATATATATATATTATATTTTTTTTTTCAGGGGCTTATTTTTTATGTATATTAGTTTAAAAAGTTATTTAGTAAATGGGTTACTCAATTATTTATATATTTTTGTCTTTTCAATTTTAAGATTGTATAATATCATAAATAGTCCTTACAAGCTCATTAAAAATTTCAATATAGTCCATTCATTTTGCAGGTTCAAGTCGATTTGATGATTAGAGTCGAAGATTAAAGAAGAAAGTTGTTTGAATTTTAGTTCATTAATTCGTGACGTTCAAAGTTATTTTATGGAAAAAAAAAAACTGAATTGTAGAAAAGATGAGGAAGGAAAGCTTTCGATTGGTGTAAATGGTGTGAACAGAAAAGACCATACAATAGCGATTTTAGAAGTTCAGTAACTTATGTTTTAGTCAATTAAATTCAAAAAATTACAAAATAGTCATTGAATTATTCGAAAAATTTTATTTAAGTCATTGAATCATTCAAAAGTTGGGTTTTAAAGTTTTTTTTAAAGTCTGACTACTGAGCTCCAAGCGACGATTCGACGATTGATATAGTGGATCAGTATTCATTGGCGAGTAGATGAATTTAATTTAGATTCAAATCGATCTACCAATCAGTGTCAAAGATCTGAGAAGAAAGTTATTTGAATTTCGATTTGTAAATTTGCAACACTCAAACTTGTTTCATGAAAAAAAAAAACTGAGCAGTAGAAGAGGGGAGGAGAGCTTTCAATTGTTGACTATTTTGTAACAACCAATGAGTTAAATAAAAATTTTAAATAGTTCAATACCTATTTTGTAATATTTTCAAGTTTAGTATCAAAACGTGAATTTACTAATAATTTAGTGACCTGAGTGTAGTTTAATCATATATATGTAACCATGGTTGAAATCGGGAATTTTTTTTAGGGGCTAGAGATTAAGCCATATTTTTATGAAAACAAAATGTTATTTCGTCTTTATGGTTTTCAAAACGATTAAATTAAATTCCTAGCATTTTTTAAGAAATCAAAATATAATTTTATCATATATTAACTTATAATTTTATGAATTTTTAGAAGTTTAAAACAGAAATTTCCCATTTTAAGGATGAGGTCCCTTCACCCCTAAGGGTACTCTACTATTATAAAATTATTATTTTAAATTAATATCACCAATTTTATTTAGAAAATGTTTTTTTATCTAAATTTTCTTCAATGGTCCACGCTGTCGATGTTTTATTGTATACGTTTGTGTTGGATATTATTTTTTTTCAGCCATCGAAATTGAAGCCAACAAATAACATATGTTTTTTTTTTTACTCCAATAAATAATATTAAATTTTATATTTGTATAATATTTTTGTGTACATAATTTAAGCATATTTGCATGTATATAGATAATATATATTTACTATAATAAAATGCTTAATTGAGTCTGTTTCATGAGTTAAAAGAGTACTAGAATCATCAAATCACGGAAGATATGTTACATGTTCTTAGAGATTGCAAAGAAGGAAAAATTGTTTGGAAATTTCTCATTCCAAAATCTTGATGGTCATTTTTTTTTTTAGAGAATCTTGAAGAGTGGTTGAAATCCAATTGACGAATAGAAAGCAGTGAAACCCCGTTGTCTACTCTTTTTAAAATTATAATATGAAGATTATGGAAAAACAAGAATCTATTTATCTTTTAAGGGATGTCCTAAAATTTTATGCGAACCATAAAAATGTCAATTACTTGGACTGATCAATTTTATATAACACAAACTAAGGATCAAGAAAAAAAAGGCATATCGGATACTGGAGCTTCCTCAGGGCACAACCGGAGTGATTGAATAGACGACCTATAATGTTATGCAATTTTTTAGTTTCTTTTTACACCCAAAAAAAAATAATGCTAGAAATATAAGAAAAACAATAAAAATAAAATTTTAAAATGAATTATATAAAGGTTTTTTTAGTTTAAAAGGGAAAAAACACTACCAATTATTCTATTTTGTATTTTTCTCAAAAAACAATTTTTTCCCCATATTTTTTTAACCACTCAAGGAATAATCAGCTCAATGAGATATTTTTATTCTATTGAATCCGTTGTCTTAAGTATTCAATTTATCTTAAAATAAAAAAAAAACGTTCGAGCTCATTGAAGATAATACAAATCTACTGAAAGGGTTTTTTATTCCAATATCAAATTATCACAAGAAAAATAACAATGATGAAATTCTCATTCATTGAACTTAACAAGACTTAAACACCTAGCTATACATTTATACAAGTGAGAGAAAGTTAATTGCTATTAACCAACTATAACTGCTAAGAGTTCAATTACCAATAACTGTTGATAACAGATAACAACTTTATCAATTAACCATTAACTCCAATATTTTTCTTGCTTTCTTCTGAAAAATCTGCGAAACTACAACATTAAGATGTACATCACTTCATAGATTTTTCTAAAAATAATTAACCTCTCCTCTACAAAAAAAAATAGTGTGAACCTACTGTCTTAAGCACTTAGACTCTACAAAATTGAAAGACAAAACTCTAACTCGACTCAGAAACAATACTGACCCATTAAAAGAACCATCGACTTAGGACCAACATCACTTCAAAGACATACTAATGTAATTTTTTTTGTCACAATATTTGGTAGTCGAATTTTTTTATTCACCATATTAAAACAAGTTAAGAATTTGAAGTTTATATTTGCATATGAACATATTTATATGTATATAAATAAAGTATACTTGTATATCTAATATTTTATTAAGTAGAATTTAGAATATAAATATATGCTAAAATATTTATACAATAATGCTAACCACAAAATGAAACACAAAAAACATAATATTAGAACAAAAATATTTGATCTCTTCCAGCAACTTTAGGCTTACGATCATTTTGAGGATCAATTTAAATTATTTAGTTCAAATTATTCAATTTATACGACCAAATCAAACAAACAAAATGTCAAATCACCATTAATCTTGAGCCACATTCTGCATAAATGTAAAGTTCACTCCAAATTGAAACATAAAAACTCGTACGAAACTCCAATGGTATCTGCTTAACAACAATAAAAATGACATACTACTGTCCAAAACATGAAAAGATTCAGTGACTGATGCCCTTCTTTGCTTTGAGCGATTCAAGAGCCTTCTTCCTCAACTCGATCTCGAGCTTCTTCTGTTCGGTTTCTGCCTCCTCCTCACCATCACCTGGACGATACTTTCCAGTTCCTGCATGCTCACCACCTGAACTAGAATCATCATCATGACGTTTTGTTTTGAGCTTCTCTGCACGCCGTGCTTCTCTTCTGCGACGCCGTTCCTCGCTACGCTTACGTTTTTCTTCCTTCCTAAATCTCTTTTCTTCCTTTTTCCTCCTCTTAGCTTCTTTCCTGTCCTCGATTTCAGAATCGTAACTAGAATCATCGTCGTCTGAAGTAACTTTACGCCTCTCAGACCGTTTAACCTTTCTCTTACTATCCTTGTGCTTAGTTCTGCGTTTATCGCTTCCCTTGGAATCTGAACCGGAACCACGGTTATTATAATCAACCTTTTCAAGCAACATAGGTGAAGTTTCTACTTTGTGGTGCTCATCACTGTCCTTTGCATTTTTATGGGAACGACTTCTTTCATCGGATCTTTTTCCTTCTCTCAAGCGTGATCTACTTTGCTTCTCACCTTGAAACGAGTCCTCGGATATTGCTGGTGATCGCTGTCGGTCAGGAGTTCCTGAATGAACCCCTTCTCCGGAAGACCTTTTGCTGCAAAGAATATGCAAATAGTCAGACCTCAATGAACCTGTACTTAAAACAGAAGCATATGATCTCATGATTGCAACAAAATAGTACCTCTTTGTTTCGAGGTCTTTCCTTCTCGATTCCACGTTATCAAGACGACTCCGAGAGTCTGTAGACCGACTGCCTGCCAATCGTTCAGGAGTATGAACCTTCCTAGGAGAAACCCTTTGCCTACTGATAGGCGGTGAATGCCTTCAAAAAAAAAATAAACCAAACTACATTGAACATTCATCATCTAATAACAGCCAACAGAAGCACTAAAATTGTAAGAAAAATTATTTAATATGAAATTAACCTGCTTTCACTGGTTTCATTTCTTCTCCCTGTTCCTTGACCATCCCGATGACCTTTCAGTTCTCTTGGTTTCTGCGCAGGACTAAAGCTATCATCACGAGCAATTCGCGCCTTCCTCTGCCTCGGGAGACTTTCATATGGACTTGACGACCTTCAGAATAAAACAATGTGAAATAAATAAGTTGTATGGGCATGGACACTCATAAAAAAAGGTAATGGATTAAGATTCAAAAATGCACCTCCTATCTTCACTTCCCGATAGGTTCCTCACATGTGATGGGGATTTGGAGAGAGGAGACTTATTTGGGGGTGGTGATAAAGCAGGCACTTTATCATCTGTATGACTGTGATCCATACGATCTGTACGTGTGGACCTCATACTAGAGTGGTTACGTCCCACAGGAGACAACTTCCGACGCATTCTGCACCATAGAATTTGGCAATACAGATGAGACTGCTCCACGTTTTCAGTCTAATGAACAAGTAAATCAAAACTGTAGGAACAGGATGCCATCATACCGCTGTCCTCCTGGAGAAAGCGAAGGTGATCTTTGTCCCTTTGGAGACCTCCTAACTGGTGAAGAAGATCTACATTGCACAGGAGACATAGAACTAGATTGATAAGGTAATGGAGACTTACCACGGGAAGGAGTTATTGACCTACGGCTGGAAAGGGGTGATCTACGTTGCCGTAGGGATGAAGATCTGCGGTGTCGCTGCTGCACAGGAGAAGGTGATCTACGTCGCATGGGAGGTGGTGATCTACGTCGTAGGGGTGATGGAGACCTACGGCGCACAGGCAATGGGGATTTATGACGTATAGGTGAAGGAGATCTGCGACGCACAGGGGAACGAGATCCATGAAGCATAGGTGAGGGAGACCTACGACGCCGTACAAGAGATGGTGATCTGCGACGTCGAATGGACAATGGTGATCTACGACGTGTAATAGGTGATGGTGATCTATAACGTCGGATGGGTGAACGAGATCTACGATGCACAGGTGTAGGTGACCTGCGCCGATAAGGAGAACGAGATCTACGACGCACAGGTGTAGGTGACCTGCGCCGATAAGGAGAACGAGACTGAGATCTACGCCTAGAGTAAGACGGTCTTCGTCTTTCAGGAGTTGATCTGCGAAGCGAACAAGATCGGGACCTTCGCCTGTAATAAGATGGTCTTCGTCTTACAGGAGAGCGTGAAAAAGAAGGTAAATGCCTGGATCGAGGAGTTGAAGATCGCCTTCTAGGGGATGGATGCATCCTATCAGAGGAAATGGAGCGTCGCCGTGATTCAGGTGATCTAGATACACTCCTAAACTTCTGTTTGCCACTGCATGTAATTTCAGATGGTAAAACCTCAAAAATTTTATACTAGTAGAACACTCAAGAACAATAAAAAACACAAATTGAAAATGCAATCCCCCTATTTCAAATTTAGAATGGTTAACAATCCAAATGCGTTTATGCTATTTGTTGTAGATTGAGAAAAACATACTCTGAATAGCTTCTTGAATTAGAAAACGATCTGCTGACTGATTGAGAAAGCGATCTGCATAAGAAGCCCGATATATTTAATAAGCATTCAAAAACAAATTTAAAAGAAAATGCTATTAATACATCATAAGTGCTCTATAAACTAAAAATTCCCAGTTTTGAAGAAAATGTTTCCATTTACTTCAAAATTCAAATACACATTTTGCATTCAAAAACCACTTCCCAATATCCCTGACCATACCTATTTGGTAAGAAAAGGCTATCCATCCAAACAATTTTAATGCACAATCTCAAATTTCCACAAACATGAAACAGGTAACAAGTTTGGACTTCCAACTTGCAAGTGAGGGTAAGCAGTCCTATAGTATGATAAAAAGCCATAACTAAAGTTGCCTACCCCAAAAGTAATTGGGCGTCTACAAGTATTGAAAAGAATAAAAATTGCTTAATTCCAGCACCTCCCGGAAAGAAGCCCCAAACCAAAAACAGCAGGAAAATGTTCAGTAGATATTAGTAGTATTTTACGTGGTGAAAAGCCACCAATGATAACCCCTAGACAGGAAAAAAGTGCTCCAAAGAAAGCTGATAAAAAATAAGGTAAGCTCCTTACCTATTCCTTCCAACACCATTCCTTTGGTCAGCATCTCTCTCATCCTCGGGGCGTGCACGTGAGCCCTTTGTTGGCAGCATATTCTTTGAGGACGGATCCAACTCTGTATCACCAGCCTTGATTTCATCCCCATCGTCCTACAGTAGTTTGAGGTAAAGGACATGAACCCAAATAATTGCAGAAGGTAGCTGAATGCCATAAGAAACACAAACGAAAGTTAAAACCAAAAACCGAGCTCGATACATTGCAACTCCATCATGAAAAACATAGTATTACCATTTTCCTCAATCTATCTTGTTCATTTTCTCTACTTTCCTTGTCCTTTTTCTTCTGAATCTCGTTTGCTATCCGATCCGACTCTGCCTGCAACCACCCATATGACAACATTGTCAAACAAGAAACACAAGTACTAACACAATAGTAAACCACACTTCTATAAATATTTACCTTTTTCTTCCTAGTTTCTTCTTCTTTGGCATCCAAGAACTGTTGGGGAACACCACTTGCATTCCTTTGTGCACTAAGTAGAAGAGACCAAAGCTCTTTCATAAACTTACCAGTATTCTTCTCCATGAATCCAGTGAGGGATATCTGAACTTGCTTTCCATTAACTTCCTGCATTGAAGTCAACAACATTGCTCAATTATCAAAAACAAGCACCCACAAACACTTGGTATGAAGCTAAAAGAATAAAATAAACAGCCCACAGACCAAATAAAAGATATAGTGAGCAAACATCTTCAAACAGTAATTAACTACGTAACAAACCACTTAACTAAGCGAAAACAAGGGGAAAACACTATAATACCTTCCCATCAAGAAGACCGTAAATGAAGTTAATAAGAACTTCATCTTCAAAACCAAGAAGCTCAGTCACCCTAGTAGCAATCCAAGGTCTAATAACATCCATCTTAACCTTTGTCATATCAACCTAAAAAAAAACAACAATGTTTATTTTCCGAAAAATTAAATTAAATACCATTAATTGCATCAAAATCCGCGGGGTAAAAAACATAATCGCGTTCAAAAGCGAACCAGATGCTCCAATTCGGCAGCAAATTTCTGCGATTTCAGTAGCTTCGCCTGCTTATTAGAGAACCGAGTATCTTGATCGGCCGAAGTACCCTAAACAAAAAATTAATAATAAAATTAATTGGAAATCGATTCAGTCGCAAAGATCTGAACAACAAACACGAGAAACGAAATAAATTAAATTAAATAAAAAAATAAAAATTACCCGGAAAAATCCGCCCGACATTTTCTAGGGTTTTGAGGAGTGATTCTTCAGTTGAAACGGCGAGTGAAGTGAATATTTGTTGTAGACAGCGAGAGATTCGTACTTGAATTTTACGCCATGAAAATGAAAATGGTAGGGTTTGGGGAGAGATTTAATCGAATCGAAAAGGGGAAGCTCGATGTGGAAACCAAAAAAAATCTTTGTTTGGTTTTTTACTGTTTTAGGCTTTGAGATTTGGTTTTCTTAATGGGATATATGGTGTACCCTAAATCGGTGAAATTGAAATTTGATTTTTGGTTGTGAATTTAGGTCCGGATTTCAGTATAATTACAATTTTACCTTTAGTTTTCGTTGTGATTTGGGTCGGGGTTTGTAGGATTGAGTAGGTTGGTGGTGGCTTAGATTGGATCTCTAGTGAATTTGGGCTAAAAATACATAATATTATGGTTAAAATATGCAATAGGTCCCTACACTCTTTGTAAATTTAAAATTTAGTCTTTTTACTTTTATTTCTAGGAATTTAGTCCCTCTACTTTTTAGGTTTCAAATTTTAGGTCCAATTAATACTGTTAAATTCAGGTTCATTATAACGTCATTTTTTATTTATATTGATACCAAATGAACTTTTTTATTATTTAAAAATATCACTCTAACAAATTTAATAGTACGAATAATTGGAGCTTAATTTTGAATTTTGGAAAGTGGAGGGACTAAAATCAAACCTGTGAAGAGTGTAGAGATCTATGGCATATTTTAACCTTATTTTTTATAAAGCAACAAATATTATTTTGAAGATATTTTTGAATTTTTATATAAATAAAAAATATTTGATATAATGTTAGGAGAGTCTTATACAATATAATAAAATATTTATAAAAAATAAGACACGTAGTGATTTTTTAATGCCACTTGTGGAATAAAAAAAAGTAACATTGGTAATGAACCAAATATCAACCCTTATATAAAATTTTTAACAATGCATACACATAATGAGATTTAAATCTAATACATCAAAATCTTTACGAATTCAATTTTACCATTTCAACAAAAATCAAATTTTTTATCAAAATCCAATTTTAATCGAGTATAATTTTAAACTCTCATCAAAATTCATTATAATTTTAAACTCTCATCAAAATTCATTTTTCGAACTTAATAATTTTTTTTCAAACCCTTCCAAATTTCAAATCTAATACTTATTTATATAACTTGATAAACAAATAAAAATCCCATTATTTATTAAATGCAATGTTATCTTATAGCAAATCCCTTTTACAAGCTTACAAGTCGTTTTCCTCCCTAAACCACCAATTAATCCGCCGCACACGCCGGAGGAAACTTCTAGGAGTCAATGGTAGACCAAGTCTGCGCCATTGTTGAAGTCTCCCAGGAAATTGATGTTTGTTGTCGATTTTATTGGGTCCTTTATTATTATTAGGTTAAACTCTACTATTAGTCCTTGTGCTTTATGAAAATTTAAAATTTCAGTCCTCACCGAATGATAATTATTAAAGTTATTACGTTAACTTAAATTATTTCTAAAATCTGATCTGACAAACATATTATCATTTGCAAGTCTGCTTGTTATTTCCACATATTACTCACTAAAAATTCAGTTAATGAATTGTCATTTATGTTGAGATTGAAATTTCAAAATTAAAAAAGTATAGAGACTTAGAATGAACTAATTGAAGAATAAGAATGAAATCAATAAATACACACATAATACATGACTAGTAATTGAATTTACTAAACGAATTTAACTGTTGTTGTTTAGGTTAAGGCTAAAATTTCGAAATTCAAAAAATACATGGACAAAATTGATCAAATTAAAATATAAAGACTAAACCCACAACTTTCATAAAATACAGTGACTAACACCAGAGTTTAATTTTTTTTGTTAAAGTATGTCATAAGTCCCTATAATCATCACAAATTTGGATTTAGTCCCTATACTTTTATTTTTTGAAATATAAAAAAACCCTTACTTAGTAACCATGTAACTAAAAAATTGACTTTGTATTGAAACTGAATTTAACAAAAAAGAATTAACAAGGTTAATAGTTGGACTTGAATTTTAAAACAAACCTAAAAAGTAAAGAAGTAAATTCATAAACATAAAAGTACAGGGACTTACGACATATTTTAACCCTTTCTTTTTCTTGTATTTTATAATACATTGTCTTGAGTTCTTGACTAATAACCAGACCTTATCTTTGAAAACTTGCAGAGACTTTTTTTGCTGATATCTTTCAGCCCATTGTTTTTTCATGTTCTTCAATCTTGTCTGGTCATCAATGGCGTCTAGCATGAGTATTCTAGTTTATATGGTAATTACTAGTTCCATAGCCATAGCTGAAAACCAAAACCAGTTTGTCTACAATGGCTTCCATGGATCCAATCTTCATCTCAATGGAATAGCCAAAATCCACCCAAATGGCCTTTTGGAGTTAACAAACACTTCCTATCAACAAATCGGCCGTGCTTTCTTTCCGTTTCCGATCAAATTCAATACGTCGTCGTTTTCAACGACTTTTGTGTTTGCCATAGTCCCCAAGCTCCCTGAACTCGGTGGCCATGGCATTACCTTCACTATCACACCATCAATGGAGTTCTTCAACGGAGCTGTTGCAAATCAATACCTCGGCCTGTTCAATATTACAAGCAATGGTCACCCGACTAACCGCGTTTTTGCTATCGAATTGGATACGATCAAGAACCCCGAGTTCGAAGATATCGATGATAACCATGTCGGGATCGATATCAACAGCTTACACTCCTATTTATCAGCTCCGGCAAGTTATTATTCAGACAAGGAAAAAGAAAACAAGACATTGAGACTCATAAGTGGAAAGCCAACTCAGTTGTGGGTTGATTATGATGAAAGGGAAATGTTGCTTAATGTAACAATGTCTCCTCTTGGAACTCAAAAACCATGGTTGCCTCTTTTATCAACAAGCCTTAATCTTTCCATGTCGGGATCTATGTATGTTGGTTTCTCTGCATCAACTGGTTCAGTGGCAAGTGATCAGTACATTCTTGGGTGGAGCTTCAACAAAAGTGGGCAATCACAAAGCTTAGACTATGCCAAACTTCCGCCCCCGCCACCACCCCGGATCCGACCTCGGGCGAAACCCGATTTTCGGGTTGCGATCCCATCGGTGATCTCGTGTCTTCTGGTTGTAACATTCATTGGAACTGCTTACAAGATGTGGATAAGGAGATATGAAGAAATAAGAGAAGATTGGGAACATGAATATGGGCCTCATAGATTCTCTTATAAGGATCTTTATAAAGCAACTAAAGGTTTCAAAGAAAGAGAACTATTAGGAATTGGTGGGTTTGGGGAGGTTTTTAAAGGTGTATTGCCATCTTCCAATGAACAAGTTGCAATCAAAAGGGTCTCTCATAGTTCAAAACAAGGGATGAAAGAGTTCATAGCTGAAATTGCTAGTATGGGGAGGTTGAGGCACAGAAATTTGGTGCAACTCTTAGGGTATTGTAGGAGAAAAGGAGAGCTTCTTTTGGTCTATGATTTCATGGCCAATGGTAGCCTTGACACTTTCTTGTTTACCAATGAAAAAATGAACCTTAATTGGTCTCAAAGAGTTAAAATCCTTAAAGGAGTGGCTTCATCACTTGTCTACCTCCATGAAGATTGGGAACAAGTTGTGATTCATAGAGATATAAAAGCTAGCAATGTTCTATTAGATGCACAACTTAATGGAAAATTAGGTGATTTCGGGCTAGCTAAGTTTTACAATCACGGATCGAATCCTCGAACCACTCGTCTCGTTGGTACGATTGGATACATTGCACCCGAGCTGGCTAGAACTGGAAAACCAACAATCGAGTCAGATGTGTTTGCTTTTGGCAACTTAATGTTGGAAATTGCGTGTGGGAGGAGACCTTTCGAACCTGAAAGATCACCAGAAGAGGTTATCTTGTATGATTGGGTCCTTGAATATTGGAAAGCTGGCTTGATTCTTCAAACAAGTGACCCGAGATTGGAAGGTAACTATGTGGTGGAAGAAATGGAGTTGATATTAAACTTGGGTTTGCTTTGTGCAAATCCCACACAAGAAATAAGGCCTAGCATGAGGAAAGTAATGCTATATTTGGATGCTAATGTCTCGTTGCCAAATATTTTTCTTAATGATGCCACAAATAGTTTGATCATAGTTAATCACCAAAAATCTCTTGATGGTACTTCATTTCAAGCATCATGCGATAACATTTCCACCATTTCTTTGTCTAGTTCAACAGAATCTATTCTCTGCTATGGTAGGTGAATCAGTCGTCAAGATTCAGGTGAGTGTCGAATATGGATGCATGTTCAATACAAGTATATTTCGATTTGTGTTCAATCAAAATAACTAGATCCAATAATATTCAAGACTAGTACAAGTTTCAAGTATGGTATACTAATTTCTTTATGCACAGTATGTGTTCAATTACACAATGTACAACTCTATGCACAACTGTTTGAGTCCGATCACGTGCGAGTCGTCATGTGTGTGCCTTAGTTTAGTTAGTTCAATTTATTGGCTTAAGTTTAAATTGTAATAATTCTTAGGTTGTTTGTATTATAATAGTTTGATTCTTTATTCCGTATACTTGCTTGATCAAATTGTAGCATAATAATTTGGTACTTGAGACACTTTAAAAAGGGGAAAATTACACTCAAGGTCCTTATACTATTAATAAGTTTATTTTTTGGTCACTCAATTTTAAAAATTTATAAAATGGTTAGTAAAATTTTCGAAAATTTTTATTTAAGTCACTATGTTTTTAATTTTTTTTTAATGTCTGGCTAGCGAACTCTAAATGATGATCCGACAATTGGTATGATCGATTAATACCCATCAACAAGTAAGACTTACTTTATTTCCAAGTCGATTTAATGATTAATGTTAGAAATCAAAGAAAAAAATTATTTAAATTTTGATTTACAAATTCATGACATTCAAAATTATTTCAGGAAAAAGACTAAACAATAAAAAATGGAAAAGAGTATTTTCTATTGATGCATACAAAAAAAATATAATAGCGATATTAACAATCAATGGACTCAATAAAATTTTTAAATTAAGTGGTTAAAATGTTAACGGATGTAGTTTATTTTAAAAATAATCAAAATCATATGATTAAAAATAATTAATTTAAAATTTAAAAATCAAAATCACTACGTAGGAAATACTATCTAACCCCTTAGGTCCGGTCTGACAAAACCCTCTTCACTTCGGCCATTCTCGTAAAACCCAATTTCTCAGTAAAAGATTTTAGCGTCGCTTGTCCCCTTATCCCCTCCCCCAAAAACCACCGGAAAAAGATGCATTCTTTGGTCTCTGCATCCCACCTTCTCCCATCATCCACCCGCCGGCAATTGCCGCCGTCTCCTCCTTCGTTGCGCGCTTCTTCACGCGCCACCACCATTAAATGCCGGTTCGCTTCTCGTAACGATGAACCCCGGAATCTCACTTCCTTCCTCCGCTCCATCTCCAAACCCGTCGCGCTAGCCTCCGCTTCCGCAGTCACTCTCCTTATCCGCATCACCCCCATTTCCACACTTCTATCAGGAGGCGGCGGAAACAACTGTGGCGGTAGCGGAGGTGGTGGTTTCTCCGGTGGTGGAGGTGGGAACAACGGTGGCGATGGAAATTTCTGGGAAAAGCTCTTTTCTCCATCGCCAGCTATTGCAGACGATAACAACCAAAACCAAGAATGGGATTCTCATGGATTACCAGCCAACATCGTTGTTCAACTCAACAAACTAAGTGGGTTTAAAAAATACAAGCTCTCAGAGATTTTATTCTTCGATCGACGGCGATGGACCACCGTAGGAACCGAAGATTCGTTCTTCGAAATGGTTTCATTAAGGCCAGGAGGGGTCTACACAAAAACCCAATTACAA
Source organism: Kokia cookei (assembly GCA_039519145.1). Classification (NCBI taxonomy): domain Eukaryota; kingdom Viridiplantae; phylum Streptophyta; class Magnoliopsida; order Malvales; family Malvaceae; genus Kokia; species Kokia cookei. The sequence continues at coordinate 40,117,917 of CM076910.1, forward strand.
AAAGAGCTTGAAACTTTAGCCACTTGTGGTATGTTCGAGAAAGTTGATATGGAAGGCAAAACAAACCCAGATGGAACTTTGGGGTTAACCATTTCTTTCGCTGAAAGCACTTGGCAATCAGCTGATAGGTTTAGGTGTATAAACGTGGGGTTAATGGCTCAATCGAAGCCTATTGAAATGGACCCTGATATGACTGATAAGGAGAAACTGGAGTATTACAAAAGCCAAGAGAAGGATTATAAAAGGAGGATTGAAAGAGCTAGGCCTTGTTTGTTGCCAATGCAAGTGCATAGGGAAGTGTTACAAATGTTGAGGGACCAAGGGAAAGTGAGTGCTAGGTTGTTGCAGAAGATAAGAGATAGGGTTCAAAAATGGTACCATGATGAAGGGTATGCTTGTGCTCAAGTTGTTAACTTTGGGAACTTGAATACTAAGGAAGTGGTGTGTGAAGTTGTGGAAGGGGATATTACCCAGCTTGTGATTCAATTCCAAGATAAGCTTGGGAATGTTATTGAAGGGAATACCCAGCTTCCTGTTGTGAGGAGAGAATTGCCTAGACAGGTAGATGATTGATGCCTAGACAGCTTGTGATTCTTGGATTTTTATGTTCTAATTTTCTGTTTTGAATGTTTATGGGTAGTTTTTAAGCTATGAGAAGCTAATGTAGAACCACATTGTGCATTTTGATATTTGACTTTATAGTTTTTGACCTTCATTGCTAGTTAGCTGTGTACAGGGACTTGGGTGTGTGCGTTGAATAGCATATATGTCTGATATGCATTAGATATGGGTACTTAAAGAAAAATGAGGAGTCCAAGCAATATAGCTAGTTGGTAATTTCTAATCTATAAGAATCTAATGGAGAACCACATTGTGCATTTTGACATTTGAATTTATACTTCTTGGCCTTCATTGCTAGTTAGCGGTGTTACCGGGACTTGGGTGTGAGCTTTGGATAGCCTATATGTCTGATGTGCATTAGATATGGGTACTTCAAGAAAAATAGGAGTCCGAGCAGTATAGCTAGTAAGTAATTTATAAGCTATGAGAACTAATGAAAAACCACATTGTGCATTTTGATACTTGACTTTATAGTTTTTGACCTTCAATGCTAGTTAGTTGTGTTACTGGGACTTGGGTGTGAGTGTTGGGTAGCCTACATGTCTAATAGGCACTAGATATGGATGTTAGATAAGGGTACTTCAAGAAAAATGAGGAGTCTGAGCAATATAGCTAGTTGGTAATTTCGAAGCTATGAGAAACTAATGAACCACATTGTGCATTTTGATAATGGGATCTGTAGTTTTCAGTCTTTAGTGCTAGTTAACTGTGTTACCGGGACTTGGTTGTTAGCGTTGGATAGCCTATATGTCTAATATGCATCATATATGGGTACTTAAAGAAAAATGAGGAGTTTGAGCAATATAGCTAGTTGGTAATCTCTAAGCTATGAAAACTAATGAAGAACCACATTGTGCATTTTGGTATTTGAATTTATAGGTTTTGACCTTCATTGCTATAGTCATGTTACTGGGACTTGGGTGTGACGTTGGATAGCCTATAAGTCCAATATGCATTAGATGTTTGTACTTCAAGAAAAATGAGGAGTCCAAATAATATAGCCGGTTGGTAATTTCTAAGCTATGGGAAATTAATGAATAACCACATTTTGCATTCTGCTATTTGAATGACATTCAATGCTAGTTAGCTGTGTTACACGTATGTACATAGGTGTGAGTGCTGGATACGAGTATATTTCGTTTAAGTTTTTCCATGTATTAGGAGGGTCCATTGAGGGTCATATCCCCGATGCATCAGTCATGGATTTTAGGCATAGGTACTTCAAGAAAAATGAGGAATCTGAGCAATATAGCTAGTTATGGTAGGATTTGATCTTTGGTTCAATCATAAAATTCATGAAGCAAATATTTGATTGTTTTCTTCATTCAGAAATTGCTATAATTGATTAGATAAGTTAAATTGATAGTTACCAGAACATGAAATAGCATACAAGTGTACAGGAAAGAAAAACTATTACGAATTTCGAGCACTGACTTCACTGCTTTTGGATAAGATATTGTGAAGCATAGATTTGCTAATAAGATATACCTCTTCAATTCAACTGGTAATGAGTCATCTTTTGTTGATTGAAATGTTTGATTGTATACTCCAATGAATGATTGATAGATAGTTTATACCTTTAGTTACGATGTTGCCATCAATTCCTATTTATTCATTTTCACAAATATTGTGTTTTGGTTGCCGATTTAAGTAACTAGTTTCAGTCTTTATGGTGATTAATTGTTGATTTATGTGCTTTTGATTTACAGCTTCGACAAGGCAATGTTTTTAATATTGAAGCAGGGAAACAAGCCCTGAGGAACATAAACTCGCTGGCTTTATTTTCAAATATTGAAGTGAACCCGCAACCTGATGAGAAGAACGAAGGGGGCATCATTGTTGAAATAAAGCTCAAAGAGCTGGATCAAAAATCAGCTGAAGTCAGTACGGAGTGGAGTATTGTACCCGGACGTGGGGGCCGTCCCACATTGGTATGTAAATCTAGTTATATATTTCTACTCTGCAATTCCACATGTAGGTAATAAGAGATTTTGATTGAACTTAGTTTCTTGTATTGTGTGTGTACCTTGCTGTGTTTTCTTTTTAGGCTTCACTTCAACCTGGTGGGACTGTATCTTTTGAGCACCGAAATCTCAAAGGGCTTAACAGGTCCATTCTCGGTTCGTTGACCACCAGTAACTTTTTTAATCCTCAGGTATCTTTTTCCCCAAATAACCATGTCAGTGTATCTCCCTCTCTCGTGGTTCTAGTAATGACTATTTTCATCAGTGTTTAGTGTAAAATTTTCATCTTACGATGTTCCTGTCATTCTTTTCTTCAGGATGATCTTGCTTTCAAGCTAGAATATGTGCATCCATATTTGGATGGTGTTTATAATCCACGCAACCGAACTCTCCGTTCAAACTGCTTCAACAGCCGGAAACTGAGCCCGGTTTTCACCGGTGGGCCAGGAGTTGATGAAGTCCCACCAATATGGGTTGATCGAGCTGGTGTTAAATTTAACATTACAGAGGTAATCTGCTACGTTTAAAGAAGTTTTTGAAGTGATTTTTGGATTCTATGTGTCTCCGGAATCATTTATGATCGATATGATTATGCCAGAATTTCACCCGTCAAAGCAAATTCACTTACGGACTTGTGATGGAAGAGATAACAACTCGTGATGAAAGCAGTCATATATCTCCAAACGGTCAAAGAGTGCTTCCAAGTGGAGGCATCAGCGCTGATGGACCCCCGACCACACTCAGTGGTACCGGTGTTGATCGAATGGCGTTTCTACAAGCGAATATCACACGCGATAATACCAAGTTTGTAAATGGAGCCATCATTGGCGAGAGAAATGTGTTCCAGGTTAGCCTGCCTGTATATTTATGTTGTGAATCTTTTGATTGAATTAGGATAGTCTGCCTTTTCTAATACGGATTAATATTGGGAATGAGGTGAAAGCATACTTGTAAATGGGCCTTAATATGTTGGATTCATTCTAACGACCGAAAAAATATTTTCAAAATAGGACACGGGGGTCTAATCCTCGAAATATATGAATATAGGAAAAGAATCGAGCATGCACGCATCAAATACATACCCTTATCCAGCACTCATCCCTGAGTCTGAGTAACATTAGTGGTTTATGCATAAATATACATTTTAGTTTGGCTAAAATTTGTTTCATAGCTAATTGCGGAAATATGTTTATTCAATGTAGGTGGACCAAGGACTTGGCATAGGCACCAAGTTCCCGTTCTTTAACCGCCACCAACTAACAGTTACACGATTCCTCCAACTAAAGCAAGTGGAAGAAGGTGCCGGTAAATCCCCACCACCAGTTCTAGTCCTTCATGGACATTATGGAGGTTGCATGGGCGACCTTCCAAGTTATGATGCTTTTACACTTGGGGGCCCCTATTCGGTGAGAGGTTATAACATGGGTGAGTTAGGTGCTGCTCGAAACATTCTTGAGGTAAGAAGGATTGGAGATACCTATTTCTTTTCCCAATACTTTTTGTTTGTTTTTCAATGTCATTACTTATGTTTTGCATGGAAACGGAAGCTAATGATAAAAAAGCCTTTGGAACCAGGATCAGAATAAGTGTTACATCATTTGAAATTACTAAAATTTATCTGAAAACCATTGTCCGATGTTACCTGCAGCTCGGAGCTGAGATCCAGATACCCGTGCGGAATACACATGTGTATGCATTTGCAGAGCATGGTAACGATCTTGGAAGTTCAAAGGATGTAAAGGGGAATCCAACAGAAGTCTACAGGCGAATGGGACACGGTTCATCGTACGGTGTTGGCGTCAAACTAGGACTAGTAAGAGCTGAGTATGCAGTTGACCATAACAACGGAACTGGTGCAGTCTTCTTCCGATTCGGAGAAAGATATTAAGATGTGATTTCGGGTCTATTTCTGCTAAGGTGGGACGTTACAGTTCCGGTTATGGTTGAGCTGTTCTTGATCTTAGAAAATCTTGTTGAGAAGTATGGAACTAGGCATATTTTTGTGTCAAATAAATTTTGTTTCAATTTTGTGCTATATAATTTTATCTTGTTCTGTAAAACCAAGGATTTATGAAGAAATTGTTGGTACTTGATTACATACTCTTTTATGTTCTCAAAGAATCAAAACTGAACCGAATTGATTTTCAGGTTTTTCTAACCCAAAGTACTACCCCTATTTCCTTCGGAAAACTTTTGAATAGTTTCAGTGATTATTTTGTAACTTTTAATATTAAGTGATTAAAATGTTAATTTATTAAAGTGACTAAAATGTTAATTTATTAATAGTTTAGTAAGTTTGAGTGTAAATTTTTTTAAGGTCTCTAAGTCTCTTGAATTATGAATGGTGGCAAGTCGTATAATTGTAAAATTTAAATATTTGAATTTGAATATTTAAATTTGCCTAAAAATTTAAATCTATTTATTATTCAAGTATTATTATCCAAATTCAAATTCAAATTATCATTCAACGGATATTTGAATTCACAACAACAAAAAAATCAATTTTCAATTTTAAGATATTTGAATTTGTCAAAAATTTAATTATCAAGTTCATGTACCGAAATAGACCAAAAAAATATAGGTACCAAATGGACTCAATTGCCAAGTTTCAGGAGTAAAAGTTATATTAACCCTTAATAATTTATATAACATTACCATTCATCAAGGGCAAAGCTTTTCTTCGATTTTGCCCATCATGCACCGTTCATTTCAATCATCCATTGATGGCTACGCCAATCTTATAGAAACTTACGCTCATGATCGAGCACTGAAACCGGGAAAACTACTTCATGCGCACCTGATCGTCAAAGGGTTGGCTCCTTTGACATATTTGGCTACCAAGTTTATAGCTTTTTACACAGAGTGTGGCCAACTATCAAATGCTCGCAAGCTGTTCGATAAAATTCCCAAAAGAAATATCCATCGTTGGATTTCAATCATAAGGGCTTATACTCAACGCGGGTATTATCAGGAGGCTATTGGTGTTTTCACCGAAATGCAAACAGAAGGTTTGGGAATCGACAAATACCTTATCCCCAGTGTTTTGAAAGCTTGTGGACATGTTTTGGATCAAGAAACGGGGAAGAAAATACATTGCTTGTGCCTCAAGAATTCTTTCGAAAGTGATGCTTTTATTACAAGTTCCCTTATCGATATGTATTCGAAATGCGGACAAGTTGAGAAGGCAAAAAAAGTGTTCGATGGGATGTTTCTGAAAGATTTGGTAGCTTTGAATGCTGTTGTTTCGGGGTATGCTCAAATGGGGATTGTAGAAGAAGGGTTACATTTAGTGGAGGAGATGAAATCGATAGGAGTTAAGCCCGATGTGGTTACTTGGAACACTTTGATTGCCGGGTTTTCAAAGAAAGATGATTATTTGTCGGTGTCTAAAGTTTTTGAATCGATGTTGGATAATGAGATTGAGCCTGATGTTGTATCATGGACTTCTGTTATATCGGGGCTTGTACAGAATTTTAGATATGATGAAGCTTTCAATACTTTTAAGAACATGATGAAACAAGGGTTATATCCGAGCTCGGCTACAATTAGTAGTCTTTTCCCTGCTTGTATGAATTCGGTTAATTTGAAACATGGGAAAGAGGTTCATGCATTTGCAACAGTGATCGGAGTCGTAGATGATGTTTACGTGAAGAGTGCTCTTGTTGATATGTATGCTAAGGGTGGCTTTATATCCGAAGCTCGAACTTTGTTTTACAAAATGTCTGAAACAAGCATTGTTACCTGGAATTCGATGATTTTTGGGTATGCAAATAATGGATATTGTGAGGAAGCAATACAGCTTTTCGAACAAATGGAGAAGGAAGGAAAGAAGCCAGACTACATGACTTTCATTGCAGTCCTTAGTGCTTGTAGCCATCCCGGATTAGTCGAGCTTGGAAAGAGTTTATTCAACTCGATAAAAGAGAAGTACGAGATTTCCCCAAGAGTAGAACATTATGCTTGCCTAGTAGATCTTTTAGGTCGAGCCGGGAAACTCGATGAGGCTTATGATGTTATTAAAACAATGCCTATGGAACCGGATTTATTTGTATGGGGTGCATTATTAGGAGCATGTAGGAACCATGAGAATATCGATCTTGCTGAATTAGCAGCTAAGCATCTACGGGAGCTTGAACCCGGTAGCAAAGGAAACAATCTGTTGTTGGCAAATTTATATGCTGATATTGGTAGTTGGGGAAATGTTGAGAAGTTAAAGACGATGATGAAGAAAAAGAGGTTGAGAAAGTTTTTAGGATGTAGTTGGATAGAAGGCTCGTAATTTCTTTGGCTTGGGTTATTCGATTGCTCTACCGGTTGTGTAGCCGCCATAACTATCTGCCTGCATAAACAGAGGTCTGAAACCAAAGGGCTTCTCAGGTCTGTTGAAAGCTACAAGAAAAGCCAAAAGGGTAACATTTCTACCAGTTTCTTCGAGTATTTCGTTTCTATTAGAAGAATCGACTGTATTCATTCGAGTTGCATAGCATCAAGATCAGAATCTGCCCTGTAAAGAATGGTGTAACCAAGTTGAGCAAAGCTTAATAACTTGAGCTTGATTCGAAATTTGAAGTTGAAAGCTCAATCCGAGCACAATTCAACATAAAGATTGAATTGCTCAAGTCTACTTGCCATAGCTAGTTTACTTGGTAAAAAGTTCAATTTTTGTGCTCAAACTCGAACTAACTTCGGGTTATAAAAGAATTTTCAATGTTAACTAAAACTGAAAAATGCCCAAGCTTGTGATCTACACGAGTTAAACATTAAGATATTCGATTCTGCTCATTTTGTAGTTTAAGCCATCAATGGAAATTTTACTCACATTAATATTGAGTCGAATTCGAATTCTGTTTAAACAAACCCGAAAATTTACTCACCTTAATGTTCTTTTTGGTACAATTTATTAGGTCTACAAATTCAAACCATCAATGGAAGTGTTAATTAGAATATTTTAAAGCTTAGGGATCAATTTAAAATTTATGTCATAGTTTGGGACATTTGATGAAATTAACCCTATAGTATTTGTTATTTTATTTTAATTTTTCCGATGCCGGGTCTCCTCGGTTAATAAATACTCACAGTTGGCGAAGATGCAATATCCAACGGCTAATATTAATTCACCCACGTCGACAAGTAACATGGCAGCGGTTAGATTTAGAAGCAATTCCACGTGGCACTATCTAGAGCTTTCTCTCTTCAACCTTAAAACTGAAATTAGAAAAAAGATAAAAAATAAATCGCTATGAACAGTTCAATTTCGGACAAAAAGAAAAAGAGAGCGTAAATCGAAAGGGAGAGAGAATTTCCTCGCATTTTCTCTTCTTTTCCTTTTTTTTTTTTTGTAATTTTCTCTAAAAATTACTCATTTTATTCAATTAAATGGACGGCCGTTTGATCGACTGATCTTCGTGTTTTGTGTAATTAAAACTTTTCCCCTTTGTTTTTTTTTTTTGTATTGAATTCTGTTTGTTTGCTGAGAAAAAAAAAACGGAGGGAAATTGATAATCTTGTTTTGCTTTTCCATTGCGATTTCTCCTCAATTTTTAGCCTCATGAGATTTTGATTCATACAGGGCAATTTAGGTTACTGTGCTAATATGTATAATTTTCTTATTTTAAATTCATTCGTTTTGCTTTAATTCGCTGTTGCTTCTATCTTTGTATTTGATCGTATTAACAACATAAGGTTTTTAAATCGTAAAGCTTTAATCTCTGCTTACGAGAATGTGTAAACTATGGCTTAATTAGCATAAAACAGTGGAGCTTTAAAGCTGATGTTAAATTAGTAAATAATGATAATTGATAATGTAAATGACATTGCAATTATCGAACAATTTGTTCATTGTTTTCTTTTTCGAAGTAATTTTTGTAGGAACTGAGAAATAGATAGATATGGTGGTTCTAAGCTATAAACAAACTTTCTATTGGATTTGGTTAGTGAGTCAACTTTGTTAAGCTTTAATGGCATTTGAATGCCAATTGAATCATTAAATTGGTTGGTTAGGTCTAGATTGTTTTCATGTGTAATGGTACTATGATTGAATGGTACATTATCTTTGGAGCATGGAGAAGTTTTAACATTATTTTAGTCACACTTTGCGTTAACAAGATTGAAATCTTTTGATTTGTGATGGCCGTTTCAGAGCTTACTGCATTTTGATAAATGAGTATATTTAGTTATCACATGTAAAAAGTGTTTTTAGCTATTAATCCTTAAATTTTAGTCGATTTCAATTTAGTAAAGCATTTATTTCGTTTCTGTCTCTGCTTTATTTGATGAACTGACTTGTAATCGTGATGCTTATATGTTTGAAACGTCATAGGATTTAAAGGTTGCTAGAGAAGAGGCTATTTGTCTAGCATCTCCCACCTTTTAAGACAAGTGAAGTTTCAGAATCTTTGCGACAATGAGCTTTGTTTTCCGAGGTAGTAGAGGAGATATTGAGAGCGGGTTTTCAGGATTTATTCATGAACGTCCTGCCGTGGTATGTTAGCTTTGTCCATACCTGTATACTTGTTTGGTTGCACAATCAATCAATCATCTAATACTTTATAATGGGACTCTATCTGTCATTTTGCTATTCTTTTTCCAGCGTATACATGCATCTCGGCCTGTTAACTCCAATTCACTGGCCTTCTTTGTTACAGGTAATGTTATGTTCTCCATTGCATCTGTTTTTTTTTTTTTTTTTTGTCGCTGAATCATTCCTTATTGTCTTTCTAACTTGTATCTCTAATCCGTTGTTACCCGTTTGTTTTCTGGCAGTTCTTTTGCTATTCATGATTTTAAACTCTCACCAAATGTCTCCAAATTTTCTGGTATGTACACAATACACATTCACTGAATCTCTAGGAGCATGCTAGCTGTTAACACATCATGAACGTATTCTCCCTGTCTGTGTGTGCAGCTTTGGCTAGTAGTAGGCATCTTTTTAATGGCTACTAGCCTTAGGATGTATGCAACTTGTCAACAACTTCAAGCTCAGGCTCGAGCTCACGCTGCTGCAGCTAGTGGTTTGCTTGGTCATACCGAGTTGCGTTTGCACATGCCACCATCAATAGCCTTTGCTACAAGAGGGCGCTTACAAGGACTAAGACTCCAACTTGCCCTTCTCGATCGTGACTTTGATGACCTAGGTATGCTGTTTTCTTTTTTCAAAATTCATCGATGTGATTCTGTGGTTTAGTTTTTAACATGCACCGAATGATATGCAAAAGGGTTTTGGTTGCTACTAGTTTGGTTCTTTGAAGATTAATACCTGCTTTTTTCTACAGATTATGACACCCTGAGAGCTTTGGATGATAATACTTCCACAAGTCATTCAATGAGCGAGGAAGATATAAATGCTTTACCTGTGCACAAGTACAAGGTCCATGGCCTGGAGAGGTACTCGAGATTTTACTACCTATAGCTTGCTTTGGTTGTAAACTAGCATCTGAGGGTTGCTTTATTTTTCTTGTGATCAAATTCATATTTGCATCAGCTGATCTTCCTTGTTATTTTTACAGTGCAGGATCATCATTGCAACAGGCATCATCTTCGTCAGTCACAATTGAGGTATCTATAATTAATTTTATTTTTTTATATAAAACCCTTCTGCAGTTGCTCATTCTATTTTTTAGTTGCAATTGCTTTTTCATGAAGGTTTTGTATGTTTCAAAGAAGATCTCGGCAACATAACAAGTTATCAGAAACATCTCCTATACAAAATTGACATATAATCCGAGAGAAATTAAAGTGTTGAAGATTCTTTCTGAACCATTTCGTATGTGCTGTTTCATGGATCGTTTTTATAGTCTAAAGTCCCAAATATGTGTTGCAGCAAAAGCAAGATTCCCGGAAAGGTGATGGGAACATGAAGGCTTCAGATGATGAACTAACTTGCTCTATTTGCTTGGATCAAGTCAACGAGGGGGAGCTTGTTCGGAGCTTGCCATGTTTGCATCAGGTTCTATTTTTACAGTCTACTCATGTTTTCTTTTGTCATTTAATGATTTTATGGTGCACTGTTTCTCCCAATATCTTCGGTCTTTGTCTCTTATGTGAAAATGAATTGCAGTAACCAATATGCCACATCAAGAGTGCAATATCAAGTTTTTTAGAGAATAGAGCCTATTAACTACAAAAGTACTACAAAATCAGTGCAATATTTCATGTTATCAAATGGTAAAAGTACTATGGAGGCTCTTTACTGGAATTCAGATTGCATTTTGCATGCTTTACTAAAATAATGGGTAAATTAGTCCTTATACATTAGATCAAAGAACAAATTGGTTTTTCTGTTAAAATTTTCTATCTATTTCTACTGTTAAAAACTGACATACTGTCATGATTAGAAGTCTGTCCTTGACATATAATTTTTCATATCATTTTGAATTCTTGATGATTCTCTAGTCTCCTCGTGCTTCTTTAGTTCCTTTATACTTAGTCCTCGGTTGTGATGCTTGAAGATAAATCCTAAGTCCAAATCTTTCCTAGCTGTAAATGGTGTTTATCTCCACGCCCTTTCGATTTTATGAAACTTGATGCATCAACTAACATTTTCTTCTTACAGTTCCATACCACCTGTATTGATCCATGGCTGCGGCAACAAGGCACATGTCCCGTATGTAAGTTTAGAATTGGGTCGGGATGGCAGGAAAACAGGGAGAGTGAATCAGATGATTCGGACATGGTTTAACTCGACTCCCCTGGTAATACAATCCGAAGTATATATTTACATTAATGATTAAAATAACATTTTTCCGGAGATCCATCTTCAGATCTCCTCTAGGATTGGAATCTTATCCATCTTCGGCTCCATGGAAGAAACTGAGGTTAAAGTTTCATCATGCTTAGCCTTGTACATTTAACTTCTCTTTGACTTATGCTGTTTCCGGCCCCATCAGTGGTAGGGATTATCGGGATCAGCAATCCCGACATCCGAGCGTGTAGTTGACCGGAATATATTCAATCTCAAAGAGACTTTCTCATTTATTGCTGGAATAGTAGTTTTTATTATCTTGGACTATAGTGAAACTTTTTTGCAGATTAATTTCGGAGCATTTCTGAAAGCTCCCTTTGTTTTGTTAGCATGTCTTGAATGGAAAAACAATCCGGATTTTGGAACTGGTGTCGAATATGTTAATTTTTTGAAGGAGTTTGTTTCGTATATTTAGAAGAGGTATTTTTACTACTAGTCCTTACAATTTCTTTTTCCAAGTTAGTTTTACTAGCTCAAATATGTTCCAAAGTTATGGATTTTGTTTATGTTCTTGGTATTTTTCATTTTTAATATTTTCGAATTTTGAAATTTTAATTGAAATTTTCAACTCCAAATAAAAGTTGTTAAATTCATGTCAATATCACCTGCGCAAGTATTATATAGAAATAATAAATTGGCGATTATATGTTTGTTATTAAAATTTAAAAAATAATAAATTTAATTTAATGAATTTAACAATAATTATTTTAAAATATAAATATATATATATATATAAAAGTTAAAAATGATAAAATTAGTATTCAAAAAATAAAAATTATGACATTCATTTATATCTAATGCACAATACACAATACAGAGATGTTAATAGTAAATTTTGATCCACGCGAGCCATGTAGATAGGTTTAGTGACATTTTATCGTAAACAATATGAGAGAGCAATGATTAACGTATTTTAATATTTTATTTTATATTAGTAATAGTTCAGAATATTAATTTTTCAGGTGTTATAACATCGAAATTTAATTTAAATATCAAAATGAAAAAATTACCAAATTCAAATATCGAAGTTGATAACTAAGTATAAAGAGAAAAAAAGTTAATATAATTGTTATTAATATCAAAATATATACCTTCTCTAAAAATCCTGAACATTAGTACGACATTGCTATTTCTCTATTATGTGGTGTCGGACGTATTTTATCGTATCGTGTTTAAACACATGTCAAGGCTGTAGTGCTTCACAGTTGCCCGTGTGAGTTTCATTGTAAAATACATACATTTAGTTGGAAAAGGAAGATACGCATGAGGAAATCGCCATTATTATTTTACTATACGCATACTCTGAACCAAGTGTTCTACACCTACAAATAGTCTAATAGAAGAATCGCAGTTGGTGCAACCACACACATTTAGGTAAAACTATTCCATTCGTCCCTCTATTATATATAATTTAGTCTCTATACTCTAATTTTGTCATTTATAATTTTTATTTTCCTCGAATTTTGAAATTTTAATCATCACTTAAACGGCTAAATCTGTTAAGTCGAATTCTATACTGCAAACATATTACCCTATGTATAACGACATGTCAACTCGTTATTTTCATATAATACTCGTTAAAAAAAAAAAAAAAAAAGCACCATGTTATGTGAACGGAAAATTATCAGAACGATGACTAAAGATTGAATTCACAATTTACACGTAATATAAGATGAATAACAGAATTTGATCTAACGAACTTAATTACTATGTTTGGAGTCAGATGAAAAAAAAGCAGAATAATTAAAATTGATCAAATCAAAATATATAGACTAAACCTACAACTTATGTATAACACGAGGATTAATAAGAGGAAAAACCATCATCCAAAATAAAGTTTGGTCATTGGACTATTATTGAATAAAAAAGAAAACCCATTTTAGCCTAAATTTGGTTTACACTTAATGTGTAAGATTGGGTTTAATGGGTTAGTTCATTTATAGTAAGACCTATGAAAGAAGTGAGCAATCATTCAATTTGTTGCTTAAAAGGAAGGTGGGTCAAAAGTCGTCTTCGCCTTAGCCTCTTTTCAGTCCCAATTCACCAACCAAAATCCATGTCTGCATTTATTCCCCAGTTAGGGTTCGATGAAAATGATATTTAATTATTCAATATAATAATTTACTGCAGTCAAAAATAGATATGTAGCATGTATTAAAATTTCGTATTTACGATGCAATAAATAACGTTTAAGGTGAGATCTTATTATTACATGGGATTTTATAGGGTCTTTTTTAAATCAACAACTGCGGTTAAAAAATAAAATTGAAAAAATCGTAATTGTTTAATCAAGTTCCGTCAAAAATTAAAAAAAAAAAAATGTACTAGTGAAATCAATTACCAAATATATATATATTTTTTTAAAATTAATTTCTCTCCTTTCACGTTGAAACGAGATGAACTGATTAAAAAGTAAACACATATTTCTTAATGCAAAATCTACATTTCTTATGAAAGTAGATATAGGTTGTTTTAAGTTGATTGCCAATTGTGGAGGGAGAATATCATAACTCTATTTTTTTTTTTTTTTATCAAACTTTGATCACCAAGAGTTAACTAAAGAATTAGATCTTGTAATATATTCATTAAAAATTTAAAATTAAGATAAAAAAAAAATGTCCGTACGTGAATACATACACACTGAATTATTGTTTTTAGATTATTTATTTTAAGTTTAAATTGGGTTTTATAAATTTTATATAAAATGTAAAAAAATAGAAATTCCCTTGTAATTATGCTTATTTCTTTGTATAAAAAAATGGTCTCTTTTAATCATTTATCAAGTGAGTTGATATATAGGTTGGGTCAAAGAGAGATTGAGATGCACATTGGTTGGGATGTTCGTTTCACTGTTTTCTTGGGTGGCAATAGAGAAGATATGAAGTATGATGACATCCCTTTCATGGGCTCCATTAATCTTTATAAGTAAAAATTTAAAAATTATTTTATTAATCTCAAAATCAAACTTTTGGGATTTTTAGAAAAATATAATTGAAAATATTGTAATTCTCTCGAATCTTTAAATCAAAAAAAAAAAAAAAAAAAAAAGCATCTAAGCACATTTGAATTCACTCTTTTTTATTGTTGGGATTGATAATAATAATAATACCAATTAAATTAAGACTCAATCTGTTATTCCATTATTCATATTAAAATATATTGGTTATATATATGTGTGAGTATTAAATTTGGGGTGTTAATTGAAGATTTAAACATAAATTTTTCATCACTTCATTATAGTTCAATTGACATATATGTTTTTTTTAGAGAGTTTACAAATAGAAATACAATGCAATCATGATATATCTGCGAGCACATTACAATCACAAATACATATTCGAGTAATTACAAATTAAAATTAAATTAATACAAAGCAAAAAAGGATTGAAAACCGAAATAATTTGAACAAAACTGACCCACATAAGATAACAACACAATGGAACTAGAAACCTATTGATTGCACTTGCTGTTTTAAGGCTTTAAACAGTGGTGAAATATTGTGCAGAAAGATAAGATAGATCGACGGGTATAACAAGAACTGAAGACAAACATTGCTTAACATACTTTAACGATACTCGACAGCGAAGAAAACTGGGTCCAATGTTTGGTAATTTTGTTGTTTTCGGTTCCAAAAAAAACATTTTCCCATCCTTATTACCTAATCTAAAACACACACTGCATACATTCTTTATTATGTCCCCCTATATATACATACATTTTTCTCCATGTTTTGTCATGAACAAACACACACACACACACACACATATATATATATATACTTCAAAAATTTAAACCCTAATAGCTTCGGGGGGGGAAAACATAACGAGAGCTTTGTTTTTTCAACATGGGGTTTTCAGGTTTTTTGTCATCGGCAGTTATGGTTGTCTTGTTTGTTGGTTGTTTCAAGGCGGTTCCTGAGGTTGTCGCTGCAAAACATGGCGGCGGGGTTACCAGACACTACAAGTTCAACGTATGCTTTTTTTTCAATGCTATGCATATGTATAGTGTGTGTGTGTGTGTATATATATAATACTTTTGCATAGTTTACTATAACTTGTGAAGTGAAATATATTAGGGTAAACTACATTATTAGTCATCCAACTATATTATTTTTCTTTTTTGGTCATTCAACTATGAAAGGTTACAAATTGGTCACCTAACTATTTAATATTGTTTTTTTTTTTTTTTTTGTCATCAATTGGCTAAAACACTCGAAAATCGAATAATTTAGTGACTAGAAAAGAAAAAAAAAGACCTAATTGGGTGACTACTAATTTAGTTTACGCTAATATATTAATGACATTGTTGAGGCAATGCACTTTCAACAAGCTTGATCTTGTTTTGTTGGGACTTTGTTTCTCAAATTTATCATAGAGTGAAGAAAGCCTTGCAATGTCTCAATAGACAAAAGCATGCAAACCAAAGAATTTGCTCATGATTTGATTCGACCCCATGAACTATGACATATAAAGCATGCTTCATGTAAATGACCTATTTGTTATAAGGTCATACGCAAATTTCTTCGGTTTGCCATGGTTTTTGCT
Organism: Kokia cookei; assembly: GCA_039519145.1. Classification (NCBI taxonomy): domain Eukaryota; kingdom Viridiplantae; phylum Streptophyta; class Magnoliopsida; order Malvales; family Malvaceae; genus Kokia; species Kokia cookei. Next base: position 40,133,786 of record CM076910.1, read on the forward strand.
TATTCAGGAACTATTATTAGGACTTTCGTAAAATTGAAAGACAAAATTTTGACAGAGGACAAGACACTACTGATCGTGAGTTGACATTTATTTTTTTGGTTGCAGATAAGGATGAAGAATATTACACGATTGTGCCGTAATAAGAGCGTTGTTACAGTTAATGGCAAGTTCCCAGGGCCTCGTGTTGTTGCCAGAGAAGGGGACCGTTTGATCGTTAAAGTGGTTAATCATGTTCCTAATAATATCTCCATTCATTGGTAAATATGAAAAGCCTTTGAATTTAGTTGTAGTTAGGGGCAAGTTAAAGGGATTAGCAAAAAACAGTTTAAACTAACTTAACTGAGTTTGCTAAAGTCGGTTCGATTAAGTCGATTATGACAATAAAAATGGTTTTGTAGGTAGTTAAAATAAGTTATATCATTAAGTTGGATTTTCATAACGAATACTATCACCATAGATGTTGAAATCAAACTAGACTATTTGGTCAGATCAAGAATCGGTCTGGTTATAAACCGAATGAACGACAATAGAATTGAATTTTATTTTATTTTTTTATTAAAAAATTATTAATAATTTATTTAATTAAAACCGAACCAACTTTTTCATAGGCATGGAATTAGGCAGCTTCGAAGCGGATGGGCAGATGGGCCTGCATATATCACACAATGCCCCATTCAAACAGGCCAGTCTTACGTTTACAACTTCACTATAACCGGACAAAGAGGAACTTTGTTCTGGCATGCTCACTTTTCATGGATGAGAGCTACTGTTTATGGCCCACTCATCATCCTCCCAAGGCGCAATGAATCTTATCCTTTCATTAAACCTTACAAAGAAGTCCCTATCTTGTTTGGTAAGCTATATTGCAAGAAAATCACCATTTTATTTTTGTGTATATGGTGTTCGACGATTTGACTGAATGAGTTCTTTTTGGCTTGTTGAACTACAGGTGAATGGTTTAATTCTGATCCTGAAGCTGTTATCAATCAGTCACTTCAAACTGGTGCTGGCCCTAATGTTTCCGATGCCTACACTCTCAATGGTCTTCCAGGCCCATTGTATAATTGTTCTGGCAAAGGTATATTATATTTGGAATTAGAACCGTTTAAGGATCGAGCTATTAATTTAAGCCCGAGCATAAAATAGATGGACCATTTGGCCCATGAACATTTCTAATCTTAATAGGCTTGAGTTAATTTTAGCCCATATCTACAGTTCAGCTAAGCTTAGACAACTATCTACAATATAAATATCATACATGGACAATCTAAAAACACCTCTATTCATAATCGTGCCCGTGTTTTTTTTTGCATTAATTGTGTTTTGTATCAAGTTTTTGGGTTTTTTTCTTGTCAGATACTTATAAATTGATGGTAAAACCCGGAAAAACATATCTACTGAGGTTAATCAATGCTGCACTCAATGATGAACTATTCTACAGCATTGCAAACCACAGTGTTACTGTCGTGGAAGCCGACGCATCGTACGTGAAACCATTCGTGACTGACACTTTAGTGATAGCACCGGGACAAACCACCAATGTGCTCCTAAAGACCAAATCGCCAGCCCTTGATGCCGCTTTCTATATGTTGGCTAGACCCTATTTCACCGGCATGGGCACATTCGACAACACAACCGTTGCCGGCATCCTCGAATACGAAAACCTGAAAACCCAGAAAAATGCTCCATTGTTTAAGCCAAGCTTACCTGCCATCAATGCCACAAATGTTGTAGCCAATTTTTCGAACATGTTCAAAAGTTTAGCCACCAACAAGTTCCCTATCAATGTCCCACAAAAAGTGGACAAAAGGTTCTTTTTTACTGTTGGACTTGGAACCAACCCTTGTCCTAAAAACCAAACATGTCAAGGACCAAATGGTACAAAATTTGCATCTTCAATGAACAATATCTCCTTTTCACTCCCTACAACAGCTTTGTTACAATCCTATTTCTTTTCTAAAAATGGGGTTTTCACCGCCGATTTCCCAGATTTCCCTCTTCATCCGTTTAATTACACCGGCACTCCACCGAACAACACACACGTTATTAATGGTACCACTAAAGTTGAAGTGATACCGTTCAATGCAAGCGTCGAAGTGATCATGCAGGACACTAGTATATTAGGTGCTGAGAGCCACCCTCTCCATCTCCATGGCTATAATTTCTATGTTGTTGGTCAAGGTTTTGGTAACTTTGATCCTAAAAATGACCCTTCAAAGTTCAACCTCGTAGATCCAGTTGAAAGAAACACCATCGGTGTCCCCTCCGGTGGTTGGGTCACGATTCGGTTTCAAGCAGACAATCCCGGTAACGATTCTTATCATATAGTACATAGTTGAATTATGGTTTTAGTCTCTTTAGTGCTTATACTTTAATTTGACATAATTTGATTTTTTTTACTAACCTTTTAGTTAGTTAAAATAACTAACATCATCAACTATTCAGGTCAAAATAAAAATTTAGATTTTTCTTAAAAGTACCCTTTTAAACACAAAAAATAATATTCATGTCAGTCGATGAGTTGAGAGGATGTTTTAAAAAAATTCATATCAATATTTTAATCGGAATAATAAATTATGTTAACTATTAGGATCAATTAATGAAATTATAAAAGTAAGACGAATTTCCCAAATTAAAGCATTGGGATTAAATTCTCAACTTGAGCATAGTAAAGTAACCAAAACCATATCCCTAGCTATAGTTCGCTATAAGAAATAATAGGTTTAATTTTGGTTTTAATCCCTTGATGTTGAAATTTAAGATTTAATCACTCTTCTTTAATTTGATATAATTTACTCTTCTTTAATTTGATATAATTTGATCCGATTTATAATATTATTAGTAGGTCTAAATAATAAACTTACACTATTGTTTTAAGAAACATCCCACGTCGTCACTCTAACGAATACATTACCATCATTCCTTTTAGCTTTTACACTCACATATGTGTCTCTCCTGATATATATGTAATGATTCAGGTGTTTGGTTGATGCACTGTCACTTTGATGTTCACTTGAGTTGGGGTTTAAGAATGGCATGGATAGTGTTGGACGGAAAACTTCCTAACCAGAAACTGCCGCTGCCGCCGTCGGACCTTCCCAAGTGTTAAAACTTTTTTGTCTCTTTGATGGGGACTTGAAAATTTATCAATCTTGCCACCATGGATATTGAATTTCTGTGTTTTGGTGTTGTTTACTTCATTTGTCGGGAGGGGGTGTTTTCATGTAACTTATATATATATATATATATATTATAAAGCCGACATTGGCATTGAACATGGTTCTTTGCTGTTTGGAGAATCTATCACCAACACAAATGGTGAAGGTTTTGTATGAGTTTCAATGCAGTTGTTGCGGCCAATAATAATTTCACACTTTTTCGTATTAATCTCTCTTCTTTTTCCTTTTTATATTATAAGATAAATGATTAGATTTCAGTTTTATTTTAAAATATATGTACAGATATATAACAAGAGTGATTAATGTTATCTCTCAAATTTGAGATTTACCATTTAATTTTTATTATTATTTCAATTTTTATAATTTTATATTAATTACTCTAAATACTGATAAAAAACACGGACGTGTATTTTTAAGAAATGTTAAAAAATTAAAATTCTCTGTAAAAAGTAAAAGTTCAACACTTTGTTCTTAAATCAGTCCTTCAAGCTTTCTATTATCTTCACACCAAACATATTTAGACCTAGGTATAGACTACGATTTTCTTTCCAATGTCAGCCAATGATGTCTATATATAGATGATATGTACATATATATATATATATATATATATATGCAACAGCATGAAAGGAATCTCGGTCAACAATGCACAAAAACAAACAAACAAAGAAAACCGCATGATTCTGAGATCTGCTCTGCAATGACTCAAACAAATAGAAAAAAAATATCAGAAAGAAAAAAACAAGGCAAAACTTGCTTGTTTGAAGAATCATAAATCTATTTGTTCATATAATCAATTTCTTACAAACTAAGAAAAACTTGTAGCTAACTTTCTGATTTTTAATTACAAAAAGAGCTTCATTTGTTCTTTTTGATCCAATGGATATGAAATCATCCATTAGCTCAACACAAAACCAAAAAAAAGAAACAACCCTTCCCTACAGACCTATATATATATATATATATCAAGAATCTCCATGTTTATGCCAGCAAACAAGCATGGCGACACAACGCCTCATAATATAGAATCTAGCCTTTTGTTTTTTAGCTAATTTACTGCATTTACTCGAAATGGAAGAGCTCTTTTGCGAACAACTTGGAGGCAATGATGATGAAGAAGAAGAAGGGTTCTTTTGGGAAGAGCTTCTAAGAAGGGATTCGGCAGCGGCGGTGGTTGTTTTGGCAGAAAAACTCCTCGGCAGTGATGATGAGCGCTTTGAAGAGCTATTACTAACTGATGACGAAGCTTCATTCTTTGATGTTTTACAGTACTTGTCGTCCATGGAGAATATATATATGTGTATATACTTCAATGGGGAGCAACAATGGCGTCAGTGTTGTTAAAAGAGTTTGAATAATGATGAACGTACGGTGGAAATGAATGAGAACGTGAGGAAGGAGATATATATGTGACTGTGAAACGATTTTCAGAGGAGCTGACAGTAGTGGGGCTCTATGTTCTTACATTTCATATATATTATCAAGTAAATCATACTATTAGCATTACCTATTTTACTATTTTATCTATTATAATATTCATATAATTCTTTCTCCTCCTCTTTTAATCAATATATAACAATAATTTTTAAATTTAAAAAAAAACTTAGAGTCTAATTAAATTTTTTAACTTTTTTTTTTATGGTTAATGAGAATTTTCAAAAATATGAAGATTTAATTGAATTCTTTTTAACAACTTTAAAAAACTAGACCTAATTAAAATTTTAAAATAGAAATTGAAATTTCCCAAAATTTTGGGGTGCCTAGCCCCTCTTACCATCCGCCTCTACTTCATTTAATTTTAAAATAAAGATGTAATTCTTTTTTATATTTAGAATTAATTTTGTTAAATCCAATACCATTTTTTAAGTGCTTTTTAGGGAGAAAAAGGAAATTTCATTTATAACAGAAATTTCTTTTAAACTTTTTTATTAAAATTAAAAGATTTCTAACAATAATTTAATTTGAAATATTTTTTTAATTATCATTTTTGAATTTTTATTTATATTATTTTAATTTCTTTACTATTTTAAATGATGTAAAGTAATTTAATATGTTTTAATTATCAAATACAATAAACATGTGCATATCGTCTAATATATATATATATATATATATTATTTGATACATTACGAGTTCAAATTTCACTATTTATAAATTTATTTTGATTTTAAATTATTTTTTATATTTTTATAAAAACATTTAAAAACCCATAATAATATTTATTATTTTTAAATAAAATATATTTTAATAATTTTACAACTCAAGTGTGAATTTGTGCTTGAATTCATAAATGTTTATTTATTTTTCAACATTTAAAAGTGTGAATTCTATAGTTTCCTTAGCCATTACGTCTGATTTTTGTATGGGGGAGATTTGCATGTTCATACGTACCCCCTTTTGTTGACGTGGCAGGATACCATTGGTCAGTTAGTTCTTCAAAGACTTTTGGATGTCTTAAATTGTTGGAGATATAAATTAGATTTTGTCCGACAGAAATAATAAAATGTATAAACATAATTTATATTTTATGATTAAATTAAATATATTTTTAAATTATAAAAGGAAAATTTTCATTTAAGTCCTTTAAAATATTTTAAATTTTAAGTTAACAAAAGTAAAATTACACTTTGACCCCATAAAAATGATAAAAATTTAATTTAATTTTTTAAAAATTATACAAATATACACTATTAAAATGATGAAATTTTATTTTTACTAACATAAAAATTATAATTTAATTTCGACCTTAAAATTTTTTTTGACTTTACCCCTTATTATAAAATCTATTCAACCAACCGGTCCCTTTTCATAGGATTCTTTTTACGTAATTTTATATTAATTTTGATTTTTTATATTTTTCAATTAACTTGAAATCTTGGTCAGAAGAAAGAAAAACACAGTTATTTTAGTATTATAAGAATTAAAAATAAAAAGGCATAAAATTATATATATTGGAATTAGGAGCCACATGCCCATTCAAACATTCGGATCAGCAAAACAGAAGCTTGAAATTTTAAAAAATATATATAATTTTTTTAAAATAATTGTTTTTTTTGCAATATTTCATATACAGCCCCTCCTGTATTAAAAATTTTAAAATATTTCATCAAGGTGATATGCTGACTCACCATGTGATGAAAATTTATTCGTTCGATGATGCTTCTTCTGGTATGGCACACCTTACGAAATATCCAATTTTGAGTGAATATTTAATCTACATATTATATAGTTTTAATTTATTTTTATATTCCAATATAAATCTAATACATGAATCAAATATTGATACCAATATACTAGCTTAGGTCGATTTGCAATTTTAACTATTTAAAAACCATATAAATAGTTTTTTATTAATATTCCTATATTCTAAACGTCTAACATTAAGCCATTAATCAATACTTTGAATAGAATTTAATTTTTTTAGGGTTTTATTTTTAGAGTGAACTTAATTTGATACCATAAAAATTTTTAAATATTTTTAAACTTCTTATGATTATTTGATTTGATTCAATTTTAATATTAATTTCAAACATTATTTGATAAAGTTTCAAAACCATTTTATAAATATTTCTAAAATGATTTTTCAATAAAAAATCAATCTCTTATATATTATTTTAAATATATATAAAACTTTCAAATTATTTTTACATCTTATAAAATTAAAATTAAAAAATCGATTCAAATAACTATAATTTCTTAACATATATTTCATAAATAGTCCAAACATCTCGGCTTTTTAAACCCACCTTATTTTTTTCATTAATCTTTTTTGCAAATTGCATTAATTTTTTATTCTTTTCCATTAAACAATTACTAAAAACAAGAAAGAAAGAAAAAAAATGGGGAATCTAAAGAAACATTAATCAACATATAATTTTTATTGTTAAATGAGACAATTTGACTGGTCAATGCTTTTTAACAATATATATATATATATATATAACTTTGCTTTCACATGTTTTCAAACCAATGTTTGGTTGTTTTAAGGATTTATAATATGTTTTCTTTTCTTGCGAATTATAAGAGAAAAATAATATCTAACAGTAACGCGAACAGCATGAGTCGAATTCAGATCATATTTGAAACAGTAAATATTTGAGACTACTCAAACCCAAGCTACATAAAATTTATAATATTTTTATTTTTTAATATAAAAAGAAAAATAACATTTTATTGCAAATCTTACCATTGTCTTAGAAAAAAAAAATTTTTGAATTAAAAATTTATTTAAAAGCTAAGTTATTCGTTTAATTTGATAAAATTCGATTTATACTACAGCAAGCATATGAAATAGATTATTTTTTATTTAAGTGTATCAAAATTTAATTTAAGTTATAATTTAATAACTCAAAATTATTTTCTTTATATTTAATCATAAAAGTAAGAAAAATCTATGTATGTTTAATAAAATTTAAATAAAATAACAAATTTTCGAGTCCCATTGATTGGGGAGAACTATTTTTTTAAATAAATCAATATAATCTGAATAGCTACAATTATAATCGACCATTACAGTAAATAATCGAACTAAGCACAGGTATATTTTGGGCTTTTTCTTTGTTTAAATTAAGTTTAATTAAAGTAATTTTATTGTATTCATTGAAAATAAAATAAAATGTTAACCAACGCCAATTAATATATTAATATATTTTAGAATTAGAATGAAAATGATAATTTTTGTAAACATAGAGTGTTAAAGTTTAATTTATTAGATTTAGGATCAAATTGATAAAATATATAAACATTGAATAGCTAAATTTGCTAGTAGACAAAAAAAGAAGAAGCTTAAGTTACACTTTCGATATTTAATTAAAAATATGAGCAATTAAATGGAAAAAATTAATATTCTGTCACCAAGATTTCTTTTCCTTTTAACTGAGGCTTTATTTTCTTTCCTTTAATTAAAAATTAAATAAATTTCAATATTGGTCAAACATATTGTAAGGATAGGTCAAAATGAAATCACATGGTGTGCTGTGACTTTCAGTTTATTTATTTTTTATTAATTGAATAAATGTACATATTGTAAAAATTATTTAAATTTTAAATTACAATAAATATAAGTGTATCATATTTTAATTTATTACACTGATTATCGTATTAATTTATATTATAATTTTAATATGATGTTCACAATTAATATATTTAGATATCAAACACTTGGGATTTCCACATGGAAACATGTGAGGTGCACAAGCATGGACAGAACCCTTCAATTTTTATTTTATTTTATTTTATTTTGAAATAAAAATTATTCAAATACATTAATATTATAATATTTATGTGAATATATAATATTTTAAATATGATTATGATATTTTAAAATATGCGAACACAGTACAAATAAATAAATGTACACTTTAGAAATAGGTCGAAGATGTCATAAATTCATGTGGAAAACCTAAATTAATGTAAAAAAAAAAAAAAATCACATTTTCACATTATTTATTTCACGTCTTTTTGTATTAATATCGAATTAAATCTCAATCGATAAACTAAAACAAATTTTAAAAGTGAAAAATCGATTGATTCGATTTGAAAAATAAGATTAAGTTTTTAAAAACAGTTGGTCCATTTTTATTTTGATATTTAGACCTAACATTGCTCTCAATTAAATTTTTAATAATTTATGTACAAATTTGATTTATTATCAAATAAGATTAAGTTTTTAATTTTATTTAAAAAAAAAAAAACTCTTTTTGTTCGTGTTGAATAGAGGTGCTCATTAGTTGGGTTCAAGCCGGGCCTAAGCATGATATTAACATACTTTATACTTATTCAAGTTTAACCCGACTCGAAATATGAGCATAAAATTTTATCCAAACTCATCCATATTTGTAAAAAACTAATTCAAGCCCATTTTAAGTCTGGCCATATTAATTTTTTTAATTTTTTTAAAAAAATTATGTTATGTTATTTTAATATTTAATAATTTTATACATTTTTTATTTATTAAAAAGTTGTATATAGTCATCTTAACATTATTTTAATGTTTACATTAGAGTAGTATTATATATTTAATATAAGTTTATTTTTTAATGTGATCTAAATTACATAATATATAAAAACAAAATAATATAAAATATTATAAACTTAAAAATGGATTGAGTCAAGCTCAGACCTTGAATGTTCAAATCCAAGCCTGACCCATATTGTAAAGACCTAATTTTTTTGTCAAATATTTTTACTCAAACCCTCTCAAATTTCAGACGGGTCTTCGGACCTAAACGGATAGCTCGACCATGAGCAGTTCTAATGTTGGATACGAATCTTTTTTTTTTTTCTAAATTTTCTTTAAAAAAAATAGGAAAAAAGTGTATATTCAATATTCGTATTTGAATATACATTTGAACACGATTGTTTATAACTAGAAACAATGCTTGGAAACCATACAGTACATAAGCTTATGAGAAAAAATTGGATTAAATTTATTATGGGTGTGCAAGATATCGGTTAAATTGAAATAATTTGAAAAGTGAATCGAATAAATGAAAATAATTTGGTTAAACGATTTATTTAATTAATTATTGATTTTGAATATTCAAATCAAATAAACGGATTAAGTATTAAATCCAATCCAATATCTAAATAGGTTATATTCAATTACCGATTTGATAAATAAACTTTGACTTGATACAATTATATATATGAAATTTTGATTGTGGTTCAGATGTACATACGAAAATTTAATTGTGATTCAACTACACAAATTTAAAAAAATAAATACATCACTTTCTTTTTATATTAGATAAACATAATTATGTATGCATGCAATATGTAAATGTAAATCGGTCCTATATCGATAATTGCTTTAGTGATTTGTGAAAACTGAATCAAATCATGTATGAAATTACACAAAATCATAATTTAACTTTATCGTACAATTCTTTTAAAATGTTTAAATCTGTAATATAATTTTTTTCACCTACACTGTAAATATACCATAATCTAATATACATGAAGTGAATATAAAAATATGTTCATAATCAAATATATATATAATAAAACCATGATGAAAGGAATAATGAAATTATAATATTACCTTTGTGAGATCTCCTTGATTAGAACGGTGAATAATGAAAAGAGAGAGAGAAAGAGAGATAGTCAATATATTTGCGGATGCAGCATCATCAAGATTGAAGAAAACTTTCTAGGCATCCAAACAGGCTCTTAAGAAAATTTTCTATGAATCTTGATGATGCCGCATTTGCAAACTTTAGTTGTATTATATAAATGGATTAAAAATCATTTTTAAAGAAAGAAAATTCATTATAAATTGTCGAAAATCGGACTTTTAACTCATCAGATATTGTTCACGGAAGCGAAAACTTTTCGTGATTACACATAATTTACTTTCTCAAACACCCGACACTTTTGTTTTATGAATTTCCTCGATAGAATCTAAAAACAAAATTCTTATAAAAAATCATACCTGATGTTTTGAAAGTCCGATCCTTAACAAAAACAACAACAAAAAAAGTAATGCTGAAGAAGAAAAGTAACCATGAAACCTATAAATCAACCACTTTTTTTGGCAAATAATTAATAAAAAAATGTCAAATTGAAGAAAAGATGATCACGGGAGAAAGAAAAAAAAATGAGGGAAAGGAAGAAAAAAAATTACAACTTATAGCTATTTTCCATAGGCTTTGGCTGATTTTATTTTTTTCAAATATGGTCACCTAATGAACCACGTAATGAACCCATAAATGGTAATTTTGTACTATAAAAATTCGTTTATTTTAATATTTAATGGATTTTATTGGAAATAAAACGGAATCCATGACTTGAACCCTAGCCAATTTGATAAAAGTGAGTGTTCGATCGAATTGAGTAAAAAAATTTCGAGTTAATCGAGTTGGTGAGTCCTATTTTATCATCTTAACTCGATTTAATTTTTTTGTGAATCGAGGGAAATTGTTCGAGTTAAATTAAAAAATTAAACATATCAAATTAAAATCTTGTTATAGCATAACTAATTCCATGTTAGAGCACATAAATTTGAAATCATATATATTTAAAAACTTTTTCAAATCAAAATAATAATAAAAATATGATTGAATTATTAATTAACTTATTTAGGTCCCAAATTATTATTCTAGCAAAATTTTAAATTTTTTAACTCTTTTTTTTTTACATTTTTTTAGAATTTTTATAAATATTTTGAATTTTTAAGAGAGACCAATTTGCTTAATTTAAAACTTGACAAGAACCATAAAGGTATTTACACCAATCTATTATTTGAATTATTCGAATTGTAAAATTCAATTCGATTTGAACTCGAAACTCAAATTGTTTATTCGAGTTGACTCAAATAGTTCAAATAACTTGAATAACTTAATTCGATTAACTAGAAATTAGATATTTTTTTTATTTTTTAGAATTAAATCGAATTTTGCTCACCCTTACAATTTGATAGGATTGGAATTTTTTTTTAATTTAATTTTATAACATATTTAATTCTAAAATTTTTCAAGTAAGATTGAGGTGAAGTTTAGGAACAATCTATCTTGAGACAATTATCAAAATATTTTTATATATATGAGAATAAAATTTATAATCATATTTGGTGTAGTATAATTATTAGAAAATATTTAGTACACTTTCATCGGAGTTTTTAAACTCCACAAATAAAAATTGCGATAATAACAAATGTCTTATAAGATGTAGTAAAAATTTTTAAAAATAATTATATAAAAAATTGGGACACAAGCAATTTCAGTGGAATATTGTATAATTATACCTAAAAAACAATTAATAACATCATTAAAAAATAAAAATAAAAATTATTATTCCATTTTGATTAAAAAAGATTAAAAAAAAATAATTTGTGGAATATTATATTGGAGTTGGGTATAATTTTGAATTTTCGAGTTAGATTTGGAGCCAATAAATTAATTTTTAATTTAAGATCAAATCAAATTCGAATTATATTAAGGATATATCAAATCAGGGTTGAGACAAGTAAGGAACCGCCCCCACCTTGCCTTGTTGCCGCTTGCCATTTCCAATCTTAATCTTTTTAATTGGTTGGAAAGCAACGAGTCTATCCAATTGGACATGTTGAATTGGTTTTCAATTAGATTGATTTAGACGGTGTTAATTTTGATTTCAAAATTTTTGGTCCATTTCAAGTTAGATAAATTTTGGATTTAAGGTTATTTCCAATTCGTCATTTTCTATTTGAATTGTTTTGGGCTCTAATCATTTAAGTTTGAAACTAACTTATTTTAAGTTCAAATAATTTATATATTTGTGAATGTTAAATAAACCAAGCTTATTTTCATATCAAGTCAGGTTCGAATTATGTTACGGATATATCAGGCCAAGGTTAAGACTGGTAAAGAACCGCCATGCCTCGTTGCCACTTGCCATTTCTAACCTTAATCTTTTTAATTGGTTTTCAGATCAAGTCAAGGTGGAGACAAGCAAAGAACTGCCACGCCTCGTTACCACTTGCCACTTCCAACCTTTATCTTTTTAATTGGTTAGAAAGCAATGAGTCCGGTCATTTGGAGCAGTTGAATTGGTTTTCAATTAAACTGATTTAGATGGGTGTTAATTCAAATATAAAAAATTTTGATTCATTTCGAGTTAGATAAATTTTGGATTTAATGTTATTTCGTGTTCATCATTTCAGATTTGAATTCTTTTGAGTTTTAATCATTTAAGTTTGAGAGTGACTAATTTTGAGTTCAAATCATTTATATGTTTGCAAACTTTAAATGAACCAACCTTGAAGATTCTAAATAAACAAAGTTTGAACATGATATTAAAAGTTTAAACGAATACGAACCGAACATACAACTTTAATACATTTACACTACTAATTTTTACCTGTAATACATTTCAAGTAAAATGGTAATTTCACAGTAACAGAAGTACTTGCAAGCTAATAAGATTCAACTCCCCAAAAAATTAAAATAAGCTAAAAACAGTTCCACTTGAAAAAGGAGTTCGAAATTCGATCCAATATTATCTTAATTCAATCCAAAAGCTCAATCATTGACTAATTCAAGTATCCTAAGTTCATGCTCGAACTGGTAAAACCTAATCAAACTTCTTAAAACGAAAAGAGTAAGTCCAACTCGACTTAGAGGAAGAATTAACACATTTTCTGTCTAGCAGTATAAGTATACCTTTTTCTGAAGATTTGCAAAATGATCCTTCAGTGAAAGAAAATAGATGAAGAAATTTTAGTATCTCCTACGCTTATACAGTTTCCATCTGTTCAGTAAATGTTGCACTCCCTCGGTTAATGATGCTTTCCTTCCTTCATTGAAATTCCAAAGTTCCGGTACTATGTATCTGCCGCTCGGATTGTACTCGTTCATCTGTTTCAATGCCGTTGTCACAGCACCGTATACTTCGTCGCCGAGCTCTGTCTTGAGTTGGACCAATTTTTCATCTCCTCATCAAGTATTTCCTGTAAAAGAAAAAATAACTATTTTTTGGTCTATAGAGGTCCAGAAAATTTTCAGATATATTTTTATATTAATATTAATATTCGGGGCAGTATAAGTATGAAATTGCCCAATACAAAGTCTGACATATTGTCCAAACACGGCCCAAGCAAGTTAAACCTCTCAAGTTGAGAAAGTAATCCAGCCACTAAACAAGTCTAAAGACAAGCCAACGTCATAGAGCAACAAATTTAGTATATTATTTAGATACAAGTATACAGGTATTATTCTTCCAACATATTGAAATCATTTGAAAAATAAAGCATATTCTCATATGACACCTTTTAGTTAAATGAGAAAATATTCATTTAACCCTTCCCATAATATAAATTATGCAAATTAAGTCCTATCTATATTGAATAAATAATTTTTTTGCATATTTAGCTTCTCAAAAAAATTAATAATGTAATTTAAACATTTTAACACAAAATTTAATTGGCTCCTCCAAAATTTTATAATTTTATCTCACCCCCCACATAATAAATTTTTTAGCTTTGCCCCTAACTTGACACTTACCTGAATCCGAGTAAGAGAGGATGAACTGATCATGTACCTATTGTTACACCTTAAGGACAAATAAGGATAAAGATAGGCAAGCAACAACAGTTATTAAAGAGGTATTAAAGAAGGGGAAATTGAATTGATTGAAAAACAAGTGTGTGTGCGCCAAAATATGATTTGGGTGTAAAATATAGAGAAAGAAAAAAATACCTTGCAATTTCCTTCCTTGCCTGTGAGGATTTTAAAAGGATGCCAGCTAGGATCTCTAAGGTAATCTTGCCACAGTGTACACAGCTCTGCTGATTTCACATCAACTTCTTTAATCGAGCATTTTCTTTTGGCTGCAACTAGGAAGGGTTTAATGTCCAACTCCCCCATTTTCTTGACACCAATATGAGCTCTGGTGGAAACCTCTTTAAATCCCTGTGAAACAAAAATCAAGTAACACATAAATCTCTTACAAAATTCATGGACACCATATATATATATAAGCTCCTATCTTTCTTCAAAATATGCAAAGGCAAGTTGATGCATGTAAGTTCTTCATCTAACCATTTAACTAAGGGTTGAACAACTAGCACTATTGAAAAGTAAACTAATTTCATTACTATAATAGTGATTTTGAAGCACAAAAGCTAAAATTTTAAACTATAGTGAGAGTGAACGTTAAAAATTATTGACTTGTCTGTTTAAAGTGACTGAAACAAAAAAGAGAAACCAAAATTCAGAATTTTTTAAAAGACTAAATATTAAATAGCTAACCCTTTTTCTATCGCTTCAAAACACAAACTCAGATACTTACAGTGACTAAATTACTTTAGCTCTACAACTTATAATATAGGGACCAAAAAAGAACAGAAAATGGGGGAATATAACAGATACTTACAGTGATTAGCTCTTTTCGGGCATCTTGTAATTCATCATTACTTCTGCGCTCCTTGATAATAAGAGCTTGATTAAGATCTTCCAAGTCTTCCAGTTCTTCTTCCTTCTCTTCCAATTCATCTTGAATTACCTTCATCCTTTTCTTTGCGTCTGCATCCCCATCACCATTCATGTGCTCCATCACTTGTAAAGCCCCTCTCAAACGTTGTATCTCAAGTTCTAGTCCTTGCCTAGTATCGAGTTGCTTTTCTAGCTTAATGATTTCTCTGTGGAGTTTCTCTTTATCTCTCTGACATAGGAAAGTAAATAAATGGTAAATGAAGAGATTCTAGAAATTGAAAGTAGTAAACAATATGAAGACCAGAGATATACCTTGTGCTCTTCAGCCAGTTTGAACATAGTTTCGTCTGCCTTCTTTTGTTCCAAAGCTGCTCTCTCATTCTGCCAAAACAATTTATGAATTAAAATTTAAACACGTCTATAATTACTATATTGGACAACTTATATCTAAGGTATCAAAAAATATCAGAACATGTTACTAAAAATTTGATACACGTATTTTAAATATGTTCAACATACCATCATCTTTTCGTGCTGAAGTTTTTTGGTCTCATTTTCATTTTGAGCCTCCCGTTGCAACAATTCCTTCTCACGCTGCTCTAATTCTCTTTTCTGGTCCAGAATACATTTTGCATTCCTCTCATGTTCTAAAGAAATCTGCTTGAAATGATTATGAGCATTCTCCTGCATCTTTCTACACTCTACACATTATAAACTATAACCCATTAACAACTAGAATAGTAGAAATTGAATTTAAATCCCTTTTAGAAACTAGGATTTGAGCATACCTTCATTATAAGCTCTGATCATGTCATCTTTTTGCCACATCAATGTACTCATTGAGCTACTCACTTCATTGAATTTGTTTTGCATTTCTTGAAGGCGTTGATTCTTGGTCTCCAAGGTATTGTTTAGTGTTGTCAATAGCTTTGAAGTCTTCCTCCGATCTTCAGCTTCTTTGCTCGAAACGGTCTTCAAGTCTCCATTCCTACGAAGATAGTCACCGACCAATCCACCAGAGTAGTAGTCATCTTCATGAGCAACCCATCCATACAATTTGTCTTTTTTCCTCCGAGATGAGTAGTAATCCTTCTTTCCGTAATGGTCCAATTCAAAACCTTTTTCAAACATGATGGCATTGTTAAAACCATCCCATTCTTTATTGAACTCTACTATGGCGTATCCTGAATGACCTTGTCGGTTCCAAAGAGGTTGAACCTTCAGTGGATTGAATCCCCTTTTTGCAAAATCCTCCCTCAGTTTCCTTCCACTTTCCCCCACATGTTTTCCATCTTGCAATGCAGTTGGAATATTGGCAATGATGCCCTTCCATGGATAAACAAACATCTGATCATCACGAAATAAAAAAAAGACACATTTTAAGTTTGTAAACAACTGGAAAATATATGCAGATATGATGCGGTATAATGATTAAATGTGCAGAGTGGATTCCATAGCATCTCAAAATTTGCAACGCATAAGAGCACGAACCATGACCACTCACTAAAGATAGTCCTTATTCAAAACACAAGTACCTAGCTCAAAGTCAAATAATTTCATGAGCCTTAGCAAGTAAAATCCTATATTCAAAATTCAAGCATTAATATCTTTAGTGAACTTTTGAAAATTCCTTAAAAGCATTAACAGATTTCAAAAGGTTACCCTTCTGAAGAAAGTGAAGCGTCTTATTATAATAAAAGCAAAGCATAAAAGAAACTGTTGAAACCATTTCTAGGCCTCAGTTTCTTAGAAACTATATATATACATGACAAAGGCACATCTTCAGCAAATAAAATCATATACAAGCAGAGAATAGCAAAGAAAATGCAAAAATTGAAAAATATGAAGCAGCTACAAACTTAAATTCAATCGTCTTTTCATTTCTAACAAGCATTCAACAGCCAAATTAAGTAAACTAGAGGACTTTTCAATGAACAGAGCAAATATATACAAGAGGATAAAATTACACTAGTGTCATACTTCATGTTTCTAAAGTGGATTACGTCAAATAAATTAAAAATGTCTAATTATTGGTTTGATATAAAAAAAAACTTTCATTCAGTGAATATGTGATTTTCGATTTTCGATTAATATAAGAGAATATTACATCCATTTGAAACTTCAGATATATGATAAATAACATTATAATTGATAAGCTCAATGATTAAATTGTTAAACTAAATAGCAAGTGAATCCAACCTATATTTAATATGTTAAACAGAAACGTCAGTGTTCATAAAAAATATCATGCATTGAACTTTTCCATTTCATTTTCCTTCAGTCTTTCGTTGAAGCCAAACAGAGCAAGCACATATATATAGCATGAATCGACATTTTCCTTCTCTTTTTCCTTTTCCTTCACTTTCGTCAAAGCCAAACCGAGCAAGAAACACACACATATCATTCATTGACGTTTTACATTTCATTTTCCTTCACTCCGTCGTTGAAGCCTAACAGAGCAAGCACATATATATCATGTATCGACATTTTCCTTCTCCTTTTCCTTTTCCTTCACTTTCTCGTTAAAGTCAAACAGAGTAAGCTATATATAACACGTTAAACAAAAACGGCACTATTCAAAAAAAAAAAACGTAACAAACAGTAAGGATTGAGGACTTACCTTATAAAGACGAAGATTCGTTGTGAAAACTTTGACAGGAAGCTTAAAACAGATCACCGTCGTTGCAAAATCACCACCGTGGAACACTGAAAACCTTGAAAAACCTAGGGTTAGAACAAAAAGCAAAGCAATGAAAATCAATTTTTTTTAAAAATATTGAGAAAAAATTATCTGCACTGTGGTTACCACTTTTACTTTACCAGAATAAGAGAATAACAGTACGACTTTCAATTGCCAATACGTGCTTGTATATTTATGATGATGGTAACAAATTGGTCGTTTCAATTTCTCCTGGGTCAGACGGCTTCTGGAGAGTATGCTAAAACCGTGTACTCGCGATTTAGATACAAGTAAGGGCTTTGATTTTTAATCAAGTGGCTTTAAGGGCGAGTGTAATGCAATTAGTTCGTTGGGATAGTACGGTGGGATCCGTACGAATACGTGGAATATGGAGATTGGGAATTCGTGAAATCATCTATGTGGAGGATTTTTTGTTTCCTTATAAAAACCAAAAGACTTAGTTGACTCTTATATTAAATTCGAATTCAATTGAGTTATCGGTATTAAAAAATTAATTAAATCTTTTTATTAACGATTAATTAAAAAAATTAAGTAAAATTTTAATTAGTTGACTCTTATATTAAATCCTTTTATTGAATAAATTAATTAAAAATCAATTGGATGTTCTGTGAATTGTTCTATGCAGAGGATTTTTTTTTAAATGAGTTGATTTTGAGAGTATTTTGGAATTGGTAAACATTAAAAGGTACTAAAAATGCATAACTAAATAAAATGAGGGACTAAAAGATTAAATTTTTGTTTTATTCTAAGCTTACGAGGACTTAGTTTAGATTTTTGAAGATATAAATTTATTTATCATTAATATCATGGTACAATCTTATCAACTTAAAAATAAGTAAATCGAAAAATGCTGACCAAATACCGCGAGTTATAATATTTTATCAGATGTTTCTCAAGTCTTAATTGGTAGTTATAATTGTCACCATTAAGTTTTGGGGGTTAAAATTTTTTTTTTTAATTTTAAGTGTTTTAAAGAGATTTTTCAACAATTCTGATAGGTGAAATTAAAACTTTCAAAAATTTTAGAAGTTTTATGAATATTTACAAAAAATAATATAAGAGCCTAATTGGAATTTTTAACAATTCTCAAAGGTCTGATAATAAATTTCAAAAACTTTAAGGGCCTAATTAAAATATTCAAAAAAGTTTAAGGTTACAATTAAAAATTTTAAAAACTTTTGGGAGGCCAAGGCTCTAGGCCCTAATGACTGTCACCAACAATCCCATCATCTCATCAAATTAATTCAAAAATATTGTTTTTATGCATTAAAACACTCAAATTTTATTTTATTTCCACTTTTCACTTTCTCTTTTTATCTAGAGTTGTTTTTGGGTTGGCCTTGGTTCGGATCGAATCTTAATAAAATTTTTGGTTCGATTGATAAGATTGAGTCCGGTTTGATCAGGAAAATGGGTTTAAATTTATGTCTAATCCGATCAAGATAAAAATGTTAAAACCTTTACGCAACCCGACTTGGTCATATTAATTTTTTTATTTTTTATATAAAAAATTAAAAATATATAATACATCAAAAACATTAAAATAAATGTTTCACAATAAATTGAAAATAAATTAAAAAAATTTTTTATATTTAAATAATACTAAGATAAATACAACTTAACAAGTAAATGTCTTGAAAATAGTAGTAAAATTAACAATAAAACAAGAATTATACTAGAGGTGTTCATGGGTCGGTCGGGTTGGGTTCTGGTCGGACTTAAGCATGATATTAATATACTTTATGCTTATCAAAGCCTTACTTGGTCCGAAATTTGGGCCTAAAATTTTGCCCAAACCTGCCCATATTTGCAAAATACTAACACAAGTCCATTTTAGGCTCGTTCATATATTTTTTAATGTTTACATTAGAGTAATATTATATATTTAGTATAGGTTTAAATTTTTTTAATGTGTTTTAAATTACATTAATATATAAAAATAACATAGTATAAATTATTATAAACTTAAAACGGATCGGATTCGGGCCGAGTTCAAACCTTGAATGTTCAAACCAGAGCCCGACCCATATTTTAAATGGCCTATTTTTTTCCCAAGCCCATTTTTAGGCCTAATTTTTTTCTCAAACCCTCCCAAATTTCGGGCGGGCCTTCAGGCTTGGGCGGATAACCCAACGCATGAGCAAGTCTAAATTACACAATAACCAAATAATAATAACAAAACATTAGCAACATAACAATGAAATGTCAACAAAACAATGAAAAAACAATATTTTTTTTTTGCAAATTCGGACCAGACCGAGCTGAGCTCGGGCCATAAAAACTTTTTCGAGGTCTGATCCATTTATTTTTTGCCCAAATCCATTTCTCGAACCTATATTTTTATCCAAACTCTCCCACTTTTTGAATAGGGTACCTGACTCGACCCATAGACAAATTTATTTTCATCCCTCCACTTTTCCCAAATAGAAGGAATGTTATTTAAATTGAAATATAGAAGTCGGGTTTCAATCTAAAATTCTAAGATTGAATTAGGTCATGCTTGAGCCCAAAACTATATTTTTTTTAAATCTAGCATTGACTCGACCCATAAACCCTTTTACTCTTATGTAAAACTACCATTAATATATATTATAAAAATATTTGGATTTGCTTCAAATATAATTTTCCTTTATTTAATTCATCAATGTAAAATTAACATCATGTAACAGCCCGATTTTCAGTGGTATCGAAAACAGTAATTTCGGAATCACAAATCCGATGAGTCGAGTTGTAAACTTATTCGTTTAAATATTTATGGTGATATATGCATCGTAGTAAATTATGGTTCAAAATTTTATTGTTTGGATAGTTAATTGAATAGAAAGGATTAAATCGTAAAGGGTACGAAAGTTGAGTTCTATTGAATAAAGGTATTAGATGCTAACCTAAAAGAAAGGTGAAATACTTATGTGGTAATTAAACCATGATGAAGTTAGGTGGACGGTAATGGACATGAGAAAATGCTAAATTTGATGATTCATAATAAGGGAAAATACGTAAATTTTGTAATTAAGTGATAATAGGTAAAAATAATAGGAATTAGGTTGTCTTCTTCATTTTGAAACAGAAGAAAGAAAGAAAAACCCTAAAGAAGGAAGCTTAGGTTCGACCAAGAAGATTCAATTGTAGGTAGGTGGTTTTTAACCGTTTTTAGTGATTTCTATGTTTTTGAGTCCGTATTAGCTTAATCTAGCTTATGGAAGGACTAATTTGTGAATTTTTCAAATGTTATGAAACTTGCCATTGTTGGAAATGCTTGTTCTTGAAAGCTTTGGAAATATTTGAATGATTGATGCTTAGGTTAAATATTATGTAAAGGGATTTTTTATGAAATTAGAGTTTAAGGACCAAAATGTGAAAGTGATGAAATTACAAGAATTATTGTAAAAATAAATGTGTGAAGGAGTTGGATAGACACCTTAGAGAATTCGACTATGGTAGGTTGTATGAGAGAATGATTATTTTGCATGTTTTGTGTTAAAAGGACTAGATTGAATAAAAGGAAAACATCAGGAGTAAAATTGTAATTTTCCCAAAAAGGACTAAAATGTGTTTAATGACTTGATTGTGTGATTTAATGTAAAGAATTGGATGATTGTGGATGTAGACTACGATCGCGACTCAGATTGCGGAAAAGGAAAATTAGCGGAGTAGTCCCTAAAGTTAAACTGTAACTGCAATTTAGTCCGGTAAGTTCGTAATGTTAAATTCGTATTAATAACTACTTATAACTGCCTTCTAATGATTTTTGGAAACGAGAAACGATGATTGGAAACGTGAAAGGAAGAAACGACGAGATAAGGATTTTCCTGACCTTGTGCCAAAAATAGAAAATAGTCTAATGGCTAATATCCTGCATTTGTTGCGAATCCTATATAGCATCGTGAGTCACCGTAAGGTGAATAGAATCCAAGAATGAATTACAGGCCCTACGATGGCTGAGATTTATGCTTGTTTACATATTCTCGTCAGCTTAGTATGAGCAGCATCGTTCGGAACAAATATATTGTATCGTTGACTAAGACTAGCATTGTATATTGGTAACAGGCATGACCTTTGGGTCAACAGAGAGTAAAATGAGCATCATAACCTTTGAGTTAACAAGGAGTAAACGAATAACGATCTCTGAAGTTCAGTTATTCTTGCTCAACAGATTTATAAAGATGCTTATCACTTAAGACTCGGTAAATTGATGAACTTTGCGAACTTTTTAAGCTATGATGTTTACCAGTGAACTTGTTGTTGTTTTGTAGATTTTATTTTGCGACTTGAAGATCAGATCATCTTGAAGACATCATACTATCCCGGAGCTCGTTCGGTAGTATTTATATCACTCGATTATTTGACATGTACTATGATGATATTATCTTTGCTTTTGTATTAGAAATGATAAACCCTATCATGTTGAATGTGGTTATGCATGAAGTACAATTTGGGTATGAACTTAAGATGCTATGTAAAGACTTGAATATTTTGTATGTTGGCCTAATGTATAATTTAAGTTGTTAAACTTGTTTTTTTGACATAATTATTGAGATTCTGCATATTTGTTCCGGTAGAACTTTCACATGTATCAATAGAAGTGCAAGATAGGAGAGAGGTTGTTCATTGATTTGAGTTGTATCGGTAGTTGGATTACAAGTATCGATAGTTATGTGTATTGATGTATCCGTAGTTTGTATGCTTGTATCGGTAGAAGTTGCTTTCTGGAGTTTTTAGTATCAGTAGATGCATGAATTGTATCGGTAAAAATTATACTTGTATCGGTAGAACTAGCACAGGTATCGGTAGAACTAGCACAGGTATCGGTAGAAATCTGCATAGTTTCTGAACTGTTTACTGGCTTGGATACTACCGATACTTGACCATCAAGTGTCGATAGATGTCTCTTAAAATATTGGAAATGTCATTTTTACCTTTAATAATTTGTGTTTATGTTCAAATGACGATATATAACATGTAAAGTGAAAATACTTGGTAAATAAAGTTAAATATATTATGTTAACAATGAACAATGAAAAAAATGAATAGTAAAACATCAAAAATCCTAACCGGCGATAGTGTTTGGATTTTGAGTGTTACACATCACATGTTAAATGATAACTGTAAAACAAATGGCTATTGTTTGTTTATGAAGGAAGATCATTTTTGTTTAAATTTACATTTTGGTCTTCCATTTTTTCTACATAAATTTATTGCTTGTGATGTTGTTTTCTATTCTAAATTAATTTTCAAATAAAAAAAATTAATGTTTAAATTAATGTAGGTTGCTTTAATATGTGTGGATACCTTAGCAGCCTTGATATATAAAAATAAAAAATGCCACTTGGAAATCTCTTATTTTTAAAAAATATATAATTATAAATAATACATGTTGAAATTATTATAATTAAAATCAATGTATTATAATACATAAATGAATTAAAATCAAAATATATCAAAATATAAATCATAGTAAATTTAGACAGAGTTTATCGACATAAACCATAATAAAATCTAAAATAACTCACACTCATTTTAAATTAGTATTATAATAAAAAATAACTTTACTAAGCATTAATTTTCAAAACCAAATACATTTAAAATTTTCCTCGATTGAATCTTAGCTCGATTAGCATGAAGTATTATTGTCAATGTAGAAATATGTGGGTTTGAATACGCATTGTGTAAAAAATAACCAATATATTACGATTTTATCAGGTTGACTAAGTTGGTTTCACTCATCTATTGGGTTTCAGCTCAATTAATATATTACAAAAACTCATTTGTTTTATATAATAAGAAACATTACTACAAGGGTATTTTGTCATTTCACATCTTACATAAAATCTAAAGAATTACACAATATGGATTTTGAACTTAAAACACCATAATTTTTAATATATTATTTTTATTATTTCAACTAAATCATCATATATTTATTATATTAATTTTTTAATAAATATAATCGTTATCTAAATTTTTTCACTATCGTGATCTAATTTAGAGTTAATTGCACCAAACATCTCCAAATTATTACCCTCATTCTAAATTGATCATCAAACTTCAAAATATTTTAATTACATCTCAAAACTATCAAAATTATATAAATCGAGTCTTTCATTATTAAAACTGTTAAATTAATCAATAAAAGCCACATCAAAGCTTATGTAACTAAATTTAAAAAAAAATAGAATGTTGTCACATAGCTTCTAAAAATAAAAACTAAAAATAACGAGCGAATGATAAAACTTCTATTAAAATTTTGAAAACTTTAAAATTAAGATTTTTAAAATATCCAATTTTACATTTTTCACTTTAAATAATATCACATAAAATATTATGTGTCATTCAACAGTTAAATTAACATATTTAGTAACAAAAGGACCTAATTGACATATTCAATAGTTTGAGATTTAATTAGAATGATTTGAATTTTAGGGACCAATTTAAAATAAGGGTCATAATCTAGGGATGTTTGATGCAATTAACTCTTTAATTTATATATTTATATATTTTGGTACAGACTTTGATTTACATTAAAGTAGCAAAGTGGGGACCAAAAACCCGCAATGTTTATTACGCAATCGAAATTATCAAATTTGGGCAGCCAAAAAATGGTCCTTTTCAAGCAATTTGCCAATATATGTTTATTTTTATACATGCTTTTGGTTCACCGATGTTGCCGGAATTGACCTCTTATTTTTTTTTTACATATAAATATGTTTATTTGTTTAGATATTGGTAATATTTAATAATGCATCAAATATAAATTCATAAAAATCTTTTCGATTCATTTTCGGAAATAATAATGGAACAAAGTTGGTCATGAAATTTAAAATTATATTACATGTTGAAATCAATTTCGAAAAAAATTAATATTTGAGCGTATCAAATAGAGTTTGAATTTTTTTTAAAAACAAAAAATTAACCGATCCGATCCATAAATATTTTTACTGACATAATATTTTTACTTATTCTTAATTATTTTTAAAAATATCCCCACAAATTCTAAATCCTAAATTCCAAACAAGACCCACGTCAAAAACCAACCACACCAAACCCATTCAACAAACTTATCAAAAAATGGAAGTGAAATTCTCAATCGGACCTCCACTCACTCATTTTGTTTTTCTCATTCATACAAAATCATTATTAAATCGAGTTTGATATTTTTTATCGATTAAGCTTTAATTTAATTGTTATTATCATTGTTATAAAAACAAATAGTTTAAAAGACTAGTAGTAAATTATGATTTTTTTCTTGAATTTTTTAAAAAAATTTAATTGATCCCTCAAAATCTTTGAAAATTCTTATTAATCTCACAAAAATATTAAAATTTTTAATAAGACATCCAATTTTTTTTAAAATGAATTATTATTAAACTCTTAAATTTTTTGAAAATTTTGTTTATTCCCCCCAAAAAAATTTAATCATAAGATCTGCCACTGATTTTTATTGTTGCAGTAATTAAGAGGACACAAATTCAAAACGTGCTTTTTATCCACAGTCTAAGGGTTTTGAGTAAGCTTTCTAAAATTAGGCAAGTGATTGAATTATTAAATTGTTGGCTCTCAGTTCAACCTGTTGAACTGACTTATTTACTTTTAATTACATAAATTATTAATAGTTCATAAAAGATAAATAAAAGTATTGATAAATAGAAAAAATTCGATTCAATAATCGATTTAATCAATTTTTAACTTTGTTTCAAATAATTTTCTTAAAAATTAATTCAATTTTTTTTCAGATTAATATACCGATTAATTTTAGGTCCAATCAATCCGATAAATTAATTTAATTCTGGTTTTATTGATATTGCATTAGTAAATATATTCCAATTAATTTTATCATTAAAAAAGAAAAAAAGCATAAAATTATAAATCTTTAACCTAGAAAAAGATATAGTAAAAACCCCAAAACAAATTATATTATGTTTCGTATTTTATTATTAACCAATCTGAGTTCGTTGATCTCTTCGCCATCTCCCATTTGACCTTAAGAAAAACTTTCCTTTCTTCTTTTGTTTTCTCCGTTTTGAAACTCTCTGCATTTCGTATGGTTATGAAGTGTTTTCATTTCACTAGCGGCGAGGGTCGTGACGAAGGAGAAGATGTCAGCGGCGGCGGCGGCGGCGGAGGCGTTGTTTCGAGGATGTCGTCGAAGGTGATGTGGACTAGGTCTGTAAGCGTGGCGTCAAGCAGTGCCGACACGCGTCGTTCCGAGTTCGATTCCGAGTCGACTCGGGACTTCGCCTCGGCGGCGAGTTTCTGTGAGTTCCTGACTCAACGCCGAGCTAACGATCTACGTGCCTTTACATTCGCGGAGCTGAAATCAGCTACTCGCGGGTTCAGTAGAGCCCTTTTGATAGGCGAAGGAGGCTTCGGCTGCGTTTATAGAGGCGCCGTTGACGTTTCCGATGAATATAACGGCGGTCGTTATTCAAAGTTGGACGTCGCCATTAAACAACTTAATCGTCACGGTTTCCAGGCATATTCCCTTTTTGCCCCTCATTGTTTTCCAATTTTACGTTATTTTTACCTATCTGCTTAAAGATTCCACTTTCTCTATGTTTTCAATTTAGTCGCAATTATAATTATTTGTACCTGAATCTTTCTTTTCGAACTTCATAATTTATTACAAATTAAGGAAATGTCAAATCATTAAAATTTGTACTAATGTTAGAAAATGTTTTTTTTTTTTAAATAAATTTCATCTGCATAAATGAAGGGTAATAAAAGGCCCCAAACAGTTTAAAAAATAAAATAAAAGTTTAATCTGGAAAGATTGGCAAATAAATGGAACCAGCAGAAACGACGCCCACAATAAAAGTTTAATCTGAAAATGTTTCTTCTTTTTATTAAATCATAAACCTATCTACATCAATCACATAATTTTCTTTGGTGATTCTTCCAAAAAATTTGAAATTTATTTTTTTACAAATTTAAATTTCATACTTTCCAATTTAATAATTTTAATTTAACCACTAACATTATTAATATTTTTCGTTAAAATTTGTTTTCATCAAGTATGCTTATTAAGTTTATAATTTTTGTTTATGAAGATAATTTTGACTTAGATTATGATTTTTAAATCAAAAAAAGTAAAGATTATTATAAATTTATTCAAATATAGAGATTAATGGTAGAATTTAACATTTTGAAATATTGAATGTACTAAACGTTATTGTGTTTGTTATTAACATCTTGAGGGATTTGGCATGTTTTTGATTTCCTAGTATGCAGGGGCATAAGGAATGGATAAATGAAGTGAACTTTTTAGGCGTTGTTAACCACCCGAATCTTGTACGATTAGTCGGCTACTGTGCCGAGGATGACGAGCGAGGGATTCAGAGACTTCTGGTCTATGAGCTTATGCGTAACAAAAGCTTGGAGGATCGACTTTTGGCTCGGACTCCATTGCCGTTGCCGCCGTTGCCTTGGGTGACAAGGTTGAGTGTCGCACAAGACGCTGCCCGGGGTTTGGCTTACTTGCATGAAGAAATGGATTTCCAGGTATATACCGTCTCGACAATGCCTATTTTAAAGTCGAAATCTTGGGCTTGTTCCGTTCCATATGCGAATTGTGTTCCTGTCTTTGTGATTTTATCGTGCTTTACGGTTGCAGCTAATATTTCGAGACTTCAAAACATCGAACATTCTACTAGACGACAAGTTCAATGCAAAGCTTTCGGATTTCGGACTGGCTCGGCAAGGACCCGCGGAAGGATTTGGGCATGTTTCAACAGCAGTAAGTTAATCTAGAAAGCTTTAGATATTTATGCCTTGTGTCTTAAGAAACTTAGTTCTTGCATTTGTCTTTCGGAAAATGTTTGTTAAGGTCGTCGGCACAGTAGGTTACACTGCCCCTGAGTACGTGCAAACCGGCAGGCTAACCGCCAAAAGCGATGTTTGGAGCTTCGGGGTTGTTCTATACGAGCTCATCACTGGAAGGCGAGCTTTAGAAAGAAACCTACCTCGAAGCGAACAAAAGCTCCTAGAATGGGTGAGACCTTACATATCGGATTCGAAGAAATTTCACCTTATTGTAGACCCTCGACTCGAAGGACAATATTGCCTGAAATCAGCTCGGAAACTAGCATCCCTAGCAAACAAATGTCTAATGAAAAACCGTAGGTCCCGTCCCAAAATGAGTGAAGTGGTTGAGATGCTAGGCAACATCATTAGTGAGACTTCACCTCAATGCGAATCTCTCTCTCAAGCAATCGGCGAGAACGAAGATGTAAAGGAAGAAAGTGAAGCGGAGACCGAGGTCGAGTCCACAAAGCAAGGACACAATTACTTGAAGAAGGTTTTCGAAATCAAAGAAATAATTAGTTTAAGAAACCGATCGGTCGGGAAGTTAGATTGGAGAAATTGGACGCCGGGGCTAGTGAGAACTTGGTAACCACCTCTCCAGCTGCAAAAGAAATATGATAGAAGTAGTTCTTTGAACGTTTGGAGGATAATTTATGTATCTTCCCACTCTTCTTTTGCTGAAACTTCGTTGTAAAGATAGGTTTTTTTTTTTCAAAGAACAGCTACATTTTAGGGTTAATGTTCCAAAACTCGAATTTGAGATTAATCTCCTCTAACTCGTATTGTATTATCCTTCAAAATACTATTATTTATAAGGACGATGACTAGCAATAATACAAAGACATGATATATAGTACACATGATAAATAAGTCATTACAAACTAATGCACAAATGTCATGTTTGCAAAGTAATATAAAAAAAAGAGAAGGATAAATTGACAGTAACTGTAACCTTGGAATAATTTAAAAACAAATCAGAGATGCATCCACTTGATTAAATCGTTGAAATTTGCATCCTATCCTCATCATTATCAAATCAATTTGACGATGAACACCGATCAACCAAAAAAAGAGTACCAAAAGTTTTTAGAGAACTACCGCATCAGTGATGCACAAAAAACTAAGTATCAAATGGTCTATCATTCTCCTTATCATCTCGACTCTATAACAATCATAATGATCTATCATGATAAAGCCCTTCAAAAATGGCTCATAATAAATCTAACGACACCCTTATATTAGCAAATCTCACGTATAGGTCAGAACATGATTAAAAAGTAAAAGTAAAAATAAAACAACATTTACTTTTAAAGACAATAGTGTGTGACAAAACAAAAATCATGAAAAATGTAAACAAATAAAATTATGAAACTGTGAACAAAACTATGATAATGTAAACTAAAATTAAAAGCAAAATATAACTACAAAAAAAATGTTGGAGAAACTGTGACTAGCAATCAACCCGATGGTCGACGTCGCCGCCCACAAAGTAAAAATTTAGATCTAAATCTCTGTATTAAAGATAGCACTGTTTAATGTGACTTAATCCCATTTTTATGCCTACCTTTCAATCTTCACTCAAACTTGAACTCGTTTCAACCTAGCTCGATTCAAAACATTATGAAATTTTATTATTATAGTTAGTTTTACAAAATTAAATAGAATATATTATAAAATCTTGTAAAAAATTGAAACACCGAATTAAAAAAATTAAAAAAAATATTAATGTAATAAAGTCTTAATGAAGTTTAAAAATAATAGAATAAACTACATTAAATGTCACTAAACTATTAATAATTTACATTTTAATTATTCAACTTCTAAAAATTATAAAATGATAATTAAACTATTCAAAATTTTTTATTTAAGATTGTACTGTTAAGTTGTTTTAAAGTCCAACTAATAAAAAGTGAAGATTAACGATTAGTACGTTAAATCAACACCCATCAACGAAAAAAAATATATCTTAAATTCAAATCGATATGACACAAAGATCGTATAAAAAAATTATTTGAATTCTAATTTATAAATTCGTGATATTTAAAATTATTTCATAAAAAAATTAATCTGTTCAAAAAAAAAACTTTCGATAAAAAAACTTCCGATAAAAGTAGATGGTACGAAAAAAAACATATAGCTTTACCTCTAATAATAAAAAAAAAATAATCTAATTATAAAATTGAGTCCCAAGCATGGTTTGAAAAAAAAAACAAAGCAAGACCCTTTCAAAAATAAATACAACATTGCACACACACACCCATGTTTCTAGGGTTTGCACCTGCAATTGTAGAGATTTTTTTTTTACATCCATTTTTAAACAAAACTGTACACTAACAGGTTATAAAATGGTTGCAGAGATCGTTCCGGAACCGCCGGAGATGAACTTCAGTTTTCATTTTCAGTCATAAAGAGGGGAAGCCGATGGCCGAGGGTACACTGTGGTAGTAGTACTCCTTCCACCACTAGGATTGTCTGCACTTTGCCTACGTATCCGGGGTGTACTGCTAGTGTTGTTGCTCCGATTACTTCCAGATTCATTGGAATTTTGGAGTTGCTCCAATACTATTACGACTTCGCTCATTCTCGGTCGGAATTTGGGTTCAGTAGAAATGCATCTTAAAGCAAGGGAAGCAGCCTTGAAGGCTCCTTCCATCGAGTATTGGCCTTCGAGACGGGAATCTAACACACGGAACATTTTTCTTTTGTTGGCTAAGTAAGGTTTGGCCCAATCCACTAGACTATGCTCTCCGGAAGGTCGATTTTTATCAACTGCTCGGCGGCCGGATAACATCTCCAGTAACACGACTCCGAAACTATAAACATCACTCTTGGCAGTCAAATGACCTACAGTTTGAGAACTAAGTAAATAAAAGAAACATAACGAAAAGCCTCAAGTTTGAAGCCAGGACGAAGCCAAAAAAAATTGCTTTAGTGGGGCCAAAGAAGAATCATAAATTATTGGGGGCCCAAGTGCAATTTTACTATTATACTAACATGTAATTTCATAAAAATTTAAAAGACTAAATGGAAAATCTACCATTTGGAAGGGGGGGGAGGCCACTGCCTGACCCCTTTCTATTCGTCCCTGCTCCAAAGGTTTATAGAAGCAGAGAAAAAAAAGACTGAGCCACACTAAATCAAGCACTTCGAGAAAATGTTAATAAAGTACCTGTGGCTAAATACTCCGGAGCGGCATATCCGTAAGTCCCCATTACCCTGGTCGAAACATGGCTCTTGTCGCCTGTTGGTCCGTCTTTGGCCAATCCAAAATCTGAAAGCTTTGCATTGTAATTCTGCAATGTCGATAAAAGGCGAACTTTACGGGAAATTATCAAATGAAACCATAGAAGGGGAAGCGTAAAAGAATGGAGACTCAGGTACCGAATCAAGCAAGACATTAGAAGTCTTGAAGTCTCGATATATAACTTTTATTTCAGCGCTATGGAGAAAAGCGAGTCCTTTAGCAGCACCGAGAGCGACCTTCATCCGAAGATCCCAAGAAAGTGGCTGGAAATAAGAACCTCCTGGTACAGACAACGAAATCCCGGCTAAGCCAAATTTTGTTTGATAAAACCGAGAGGGCGGCAAAGAAATAAAAAAACTTACTCCGGAATAAATGATTCTCCAAGCTGCCACGAGGCATGAACTCATACACCAACATACGATGTTCATCTTCCAAGCAATATCCGATCAATTTCACAAGATTTGGATGATAAAGCTGTCCGAGATAATTCACTTCAGCCTACAAGATCAAAGATAGATCACGGGTTAATCTCATCGTCTTAGGCAAGCAAGTTAATTAGATCCCAAAATAATACAACCAGCAGTTGATGAACAAATACAAAACTGAAGAGTGAAAATCGACTCACCAACCACTCCTTGTGACCTTGGAACCCTTCTTGGTTAAGCCTTTTCACAGCAATAACAATGCCGGTTCCAGGTTTCGAAGCATTAAACGAATTTTCATCAATCCAACCCTTAAACACAGACCCAAAACCACCTTCTCCAAGCACACTATCGGGCCGGAAATTCCTGGTGGCCGTTTTGAGATTAGCAAAACTGAAGCTTTTCAAATTGGTGCACTGTAAGATCTCACCCTCGCTCCGAGGTGTCAATGGCACCGAAACCGACGAGACCTTGCTGCTCGTATCACCACTAACATAGTTCGAACTCAACCCTGTAAACACAGAGTCCGGTCCAACACATTAGTTAAAGTGACATAATATTCACATTACTATATTTGAGCAATAATATCGTCCCAATTCTTCGTTTTTCTTGAAATACTTATATACACAACACCCTATACGAATCTTACCTGTGTCGGACACTTATCTGTATAATTAGGGCCAAATTTAGAGGGGGCAGGCAGGGGCCTTACCCCCTCAAATGGAAAACTTATCTTTCAGTCCCCTAATAAATGACAGAATTAAAAGTTACTATGTGGTAAATCTTACTTTGGCCTCCCAAAGAATAAAAAGGTTTCTCTTTAGTCCTTCCAAAAGTGATGAAGTCATAAGTTAATCAATTCATACCCCTGAAAGATTTTCTAAATTCACCCATGCTTATAATAAAACAAAAAAGCTAACCTCTAAACCTTGGAATATAAGATTTTTCAAGCAAAATCAATAAAAAAAGTAAATTTTAAGGGACCTCCAAAATTCCTAAATTGCAATACCTACCACCATAGCTAAAAACCTAAAAAAGGGAACAAACAACAAGTACACTTAATTAAGAGCAAATAATAAAATATCAAAGCAACTTAAACATAAATACATAGATAAGATGCCATAAAAGGAAAATTTTAAGGATTTTCCGGGAAATTTCATAAATACCTGTGTTATTTGGGCTCTCAGCTTTGATTCTAGCACTTAAGCAAATCCCCATGAAACCCCCACTATCTCTTCAACTCTTCTTATAAGAATCATAAAAACACAACAAAAACATGCACAAATATGAGCCTTTTAATTTATTTAAAAAAAAAAACCAGAATTCAACAGGGAAAAAGAAGCAGATCTGGGTTTTGAATAAGCAAAAAGAAAAAATTTCAGCCATTTCCATATAAAAAAGCATCATATATGGTCATATTTAAAAGTTCAAAAAGAATATTAAAAACTACCGACTACCCAATAAATTAAACCACCCAAAAGGGAGAAAAATGATACACACATATATATATATGAACCCACCTATTTTTTTAGCTGCAAACCAAACCCAACACTGAAACAAAGTAAAAAACCTCAAGAAAATTTTTTTTTTTGGGGGGGGGTTTGAGAAAATTGAAGCAAAAAAGCTTGAATTTTTTTTTCTGAGACAGCAGTAGTGAGTGAAAATGAATATGAAGATAGTTGCAAAAATAGAAGAGGAAAAAAAAAAGAGGTTTTTTTTAGACGAAGGTGGGAAGAATTGCATTAATGGTGGGTTGGTCCCATTCTTATTTATAAGCTTAGCTATTTTATATACTTCTCTTTAAGAAAGATGAGCTTTTTTTTCTTAGCTTTGTTTCCATAAGAACAGTGTCTGTGTCACTGTCAAGTGGTGGTTTTATGGGTTAATATACCATTTAGTACCTATTTTTGATTTAAATATTCAATTTGATACTTGCATTTGGCTTTAATATTCAAATTAGTTCTTGAGTTTTCTTCAATTCAGGCCACTTAAAATTAAAAAATGTATTTAGGTCTTTTAATTTCTCAAAAATTTTAAATTAATAAAAATAAAATTACACTTTAACTCCCTGAAAATATAAAAAATTGATTTTTTATTTTCAAAATTATAAAAATATATACTATTAAAATGGTGAACATACATTTTTGTTATCATAAAAATTACAATTAATTTCGACCTCTAATTTTTTATTTTTTTTTCAATCCTACCTCAATTTGATTTTTATCTCAATTAAGCAACTAAATTTAACTTTTATGTTTAATTTAATACTTTTTTTTTACTTCAATGTTTAATTTGATATCTAACTCTTTTATTCCTAATTAAATGCTTAAGTAACTTTTTTTTATTAAAACTCAGGTATCAAATACGCATTGAATCGCGTGACATTGTAGGGAGTCTTTTATGTTTGGCAGCAAGAATAGTGTCTATGTCAAATAATTTTATGGGTTAATATACTATTTGGTACCAGCGATAACATCAAAAAATTATTTTACAAGTGTCAAAACTGATTTATAAATTATTGAGGGGAAAAATGCACATAATTTAAAAAAATTAAGGGGTTAAATTAGAAATCTACCATTTTTTAAGGATCAAGATCAATGTCTTCCCTTTTGCTTTCATCCATATTTGGTATCTGAATTTGATTTCAATATTTAAATTGGTATTTATTTTTTTCAATTTGATACTTGAGTATTTTGTTTCCCAACAAACACTTTATTTTGACTTTAATGTTTAATTTAGTATTTGGATTTGTGTATAAAATATTCATTAGACGCATAATAACATGCCATTTGGATGTCAAATTAAACATCAAAACTAAATTCAAGTACCAAATTGAAAATAAATTCATGTACCAAATGGTATATTAATATTTTAATTCTTACAGGTCATCCCTTTTGTCCCTTATGGAAATAGAAGGGAAGAGACACTATTATGGTCCCCATTGCATGGAGGAAATTCCATGGAAGCCTTTATTTTTGTTGATGAATCTTTTTCCATCAATCATTTTTAGCTTTTATTTCCCTTTTTTACCAACAATGATGGTATATTTCTAGCTTCACTTTCCTATAAATTTATGAGCTTTGAACACTTTTTTAATATGACAAAAAATATTTATTAGTTTGAATATTATTTTCTTTATAATTTGTAATCAATAAATCCCATATTTAGAAAATTTTATTTTATTTTCATATTATCACAAAAAAAAAAAATCAAATCAATTTGTTCGTATATCTACTATTAGAATTTAATATATAGTTTGGCAAAAAAATTGTATATTTTTATTATGGTAAAAATTTAATTTCACTATTTTAATAGTTCATAATTTTATAATTTTTAGATAATTAAATCAAATTTTTAACATTTTAGAAGGTTAAAGTGTAATTTTATTATTATTAATTTAAATTTAGAGGGAACTAAGACTCTTAAAAACCTCCCTAGATCCGCCCCCGGATGTAAATGTAAAAGTAAATGCTAAAATTTTATATTTTACATTTTTCCGTTAATTTTAAATTAAATATAAAAATTATTTTAAAAATCATAATTAAAAATATTTGTCATATCCTTTTCAATTAAAACACGAAAGAAGAAAGGTAAACTTTTGGCTTCATGCGTATGATTTAATAGGGATTTAGCAAAATCTTTGAAAAAAAAAAAGCCATTAGTTTTAACTTTCTTTCAATTTCGTCCAATCTACACCTTAAGAGTGACGTATGATTTTCTTCATCGCTTGCGTCAGCACATGTATCTAAACAGATCCCAACCGTCGGATTTAAAGACGTTTTTGTCAGCATTCAATGGATGATGGGTCCACGTGCTGGCTCGGTGGGCCCAATGCTTATACGAGGCTCGGCTTTTAAGCGGCTTTTACCGCTGAGCCGTCAGCCAAGCTGGTAGGGATTCCTGCCGTCAAGCATTTATTCTGTTCGGTGGATTAAAAATTTAAAATACATTTTTTAATATTTATTTTTATAAATTACTGGTTCCCAATATTTTCTAGTTCATTAAAAATATAAATATTTTAAAGTTAAAAGACTTGATTTACGTTTTTATTAATTTAAAATATTAAAATATTTTTCATATGTATGTTAGTTTTTAAAATATTAAAAGTATTTTTAATATGCGTATTTCATAAATGTTATTTATTTAAATTGTGATTTTCATCTCAATATTTCACTCAATTTAAAATATCAAAAGTATTTTTTATAAACTTCACATTTTTTCTTAATTTGGTGTTTAAATTTGACATTTTCTCTTAATTTGATACTTAATATTTTTTTAGTCCAAATTGATATCTAAACTTGACTTTTTTTCTCTAATTTTGGTACTTAATTTTTATTTTGCTCAATTTAGTTCTTGAACTTGTCAAACAATTTACAAATTACACCAATATACTAATAATGTTATTTTTTACAAGATAGTAAAAATAATCAACGTATGATCAATACGTGACAGATAATATGATTTTTTATTTTATATATTCAATTACTTTCAGTTTGATTTATCTAATTAATTATTTTATTAATCGAAAATACTGAAAAAAATTAATTTGGGGTTTTAAAGCTCTTTTTTCTTATTTAATATTAATCCTCAATATTTATTTTTTTTAATGTTGATAATATTTTTGTAGCATAACAAAAAAATTTAACACCGTTAGTGTTTTGCATAATTTATATAACATTTAATAAATTTAGGTATCAAATTAAAAAAAATCAAGTTCATATATCAAATTGAACCAAAAAAATTAAGTACCAAATTTTAAAAAATGTTAAATTCAAATACTAAATGTCATATTAAACCATCAATTTTTAATTAGGGATTTGGATTGGGACAGAATATTAATAGTTATATAATTATTAAATTATATCCGATTAAAATATAGAAAGCAAATCCCTAATTCTAGAATATAACGACGAAACAAAGTAATAATACTCTTAAATAAATAAATATAATATTTTACATGTGATGCATGTTGAACTATTGTAAGAAATTAGCTTTTTTATTTAATAAATATTATTCAATTTTATGATTTTTAAAATGAAATTTTAATATGTAACTTTCACGACATCTCTTAAAAATTTTATTTGAAATAATTAATTTATTATATCAAATTATATATTGTTTTTAATTAGAAATCACAAACCATGGTACCATTTAATAAATTAAAATATTAAATTTAAATTATAAAATTTGTTAAATATGTTGTTTACATTAGATATAATTTTGATTTAATTAAGTTTTATATTTTTATGAGAGTACAATTTTAATGGCTCGTATTTTTATAATTTTTAAAAAATTAAATTAAAATTTTATCATTAAAATATAATTTTATTATTTATAAAATTAAAATATTGTAAAATTTAAAAAGTTAAAAATGAAAATTTACATTTTAAGGGGTTGGAGTCTTACTAGTCCTTCTTATGCTCCCGCAAATAATATTAGCACATTTTATATTTGCTCAATTGTAACTTGACTCGAAATATAAATATTAAATTTTATAAAATTCATCCATCTATTTAAATGATCAATATGAGTCCATTTTAGATATGATCATATTTTTATTTTTTAATCATTTTAAATAGTATATATATTATTTTGATATCAATTAATTTAATATGATTTTTCTATTATTAAAGTTTTAAACATTCACACATTAGATTTTTTTTTTTAACACCATATCTGCTCTTTTTGACACAATACTTAAAATTACCCATAGTCCTTTCTCAATCATTAAACAGGAGGATAATGCATTTCGGCGCACTCAAATTCACGTCCTCTTATACTAGCAACAATGTTGATGTCAATCGAACTAAAATTCGATCGACCACCTTAACATATTTCTTAATGTTTACATTATGACATTAATTATATTTTATATAAATTACATAGTATATAAAAATAAAAAAAATTATATATCTTTTACAAAGTAAAAAACGAGCTATGATAGTTTGAACTTGAACTTTGAATATTAAAATTCAAGTTCGATCCATATTTCAAACAAACTTAATTTTTTTGCTTAATCTTCTTTTTTAAACCTGGTATTTTTATTATTTTTTTTTATTTTAGGATTAACTAAATAACTTAGATTTTACCTAATTCTTTTTTCACACTCTAAATTCTGATCGTTTTTTTTTTTTGAGATAATACTCAAAATTATTAATAATTTTTTTTAACACATAAATAAAAATATAATAAATTTTAATATACTTAAACTCACATTTTTTTACATTAATAATAATTATTATATAAATCGAACTGCTGAATCCACAATTAAAGAATAATTATTAAGTGTTGAATATTGGAAGTGAATAAACAATAGTCGCTACCATGTGACGGTTTTGTCGGCTAGGAAACGAGATTGACGGGCATTTATAGTGTCATGTCTCTACCATGCTTTTTTAAAATGGTAATTTTAAATAAGTGAATAAATAAAGTAAAACCATGAAAGCAATGCGGATCATTTTTATGGGAAGTTCGATAGAATTAATGTAACATTTTTGGAATATTTCTAGATTTTTATATATGATTCGGTATTCAATTTGAATTTAAATGATATATTTTTTAATTTAATTATAAAAATATTAATATTAATTTAAAATTATAATTTATAATTTATTTTATTGTTATTTTTAAATAATAATATTGACTTGCGATAATATGAGTTTTTGGACAAATTGAGTTAGGCTTGACTTGTGACAAAACCAATTGTCAATGTGCTGTAATGTTTTGTTGATGCTACGGTTGAAGTCTTTATCGTGTTGATAGAGCTCATCACTGCCAATGACAAGTGTTTATTATTTTTTTTATTTTCCCCAAATTTTATGATCCATTCTATATGACTTTATAAATTTTCAATTAAAGAAAAACAATTCTACCAATTTTTAATGACTTTAATTCCATTCACTTCATCCAAAATGAGAGAATGATAAATATTAATTAATTAAATTATTTGATTCTTCCAAATATATTACCTTAAAAAACATTATATAAATTATTATAAGTTAAAGAAAATTAACACTTGGCCAATTATATTAAATTTTTCTTGAAAACAAGGACCGAAAATTATAATTAAACCCTCTTAAAAATTTTCAATTTTTTTTTAGTTTTTAGAAATTTTAATTAAAATTTCCAAAAGAATAAAATTTTTAATTAATCTCTTCAAAATGTTTAAAAGTATTCATAATCTTTTTAAAAAATTTTAAAAATTTTAATTAGATCCTAAAACTTTCTAAAATTCTTATTAAACCACCATTTAAAAAAATATTTTTTTTTGAATACATAATTATTTAATCAAATCGAGTTAGTGATTGAGTAAAGTGATTTAATAACAAGAGCGGCGAATGGCAATTTAGCTTGTCTCCACCCTCATCTAATATATCTTCATCCAATCAGAATTAAATCTTAATTTATTTGAACCGATTTTTGAAAAAACAACAATCCTATTATATAGATGGGTCGAAACTCGTTGGAATTGAGTTTTTATTTTTATTCAATAAATAAGTATAATAATTAATTATATTTGGAATTGTTGAGAGCCATAACTTTAAGAAAAAACCAAGATTAAGAGTATAATTTAGTCAGTCTAAAACAAAATAATTTCATCCTCTTTTAATGTCAAAGCAAAAAAAGTTGGAGGGATTAAAGTCCAAAAAGCCTAATTTCATTGGCAAACTACAAAAATAATAATCATGATAAAGTCAAAGTCAACGGAATTTTTAATAGCATTTGATAAGAAAATGAGTACAATACATACTTCTTTTTTATACTTTGACTGACTGTACGGAATGGAAGTACTTGTTGTTTTTTTTTGCTTTATATTTGTCAAAGAGATTTGCTTAAAGTCAACCAAATGATACCATCTATTATTATTATTAAAAGAGAGTAAAAGGTTTTAGTCAATTGAATTTTAATTCGATTGGTATATAAAAAGACGTAGATTCAAGTGCATTAAAACGTATTATTTTTTTATTTATGAATTTAAAAGGAATATGAATAATTTTAAATATTGTGTAAAAAAAAAAATCTGAATATATAATAAAATTATTCAAAAAAAATTACAAATTCTAAAAAAAATCAAAAGTCTAACTCCTAAAAAAAGTATGAAATGAAAGCACAATAGAGAGATTTGTCTAAAAGAATATAAACAAATTGAAACGAGGTACATAAATCAACTTTTCAATTATTAATACTAGAATTTCCTTTGAAAAATAAGAAATAAGTTATTTTTATTTTAGAGTTTATGGATACAAATACAATGTAATCGTAATTACCATACAAATATGATTTTAAATTTGAGTAATTATAAAATATAATAAAACTTTATTTTAATATTTAATTTTTTTTAATTATAAATAAAATTACCAAATGTCACACATTTTTAATCGTACCTTATGAACCATAATAATTTAAAATAAAGAGGTTAATGTATAATTTTACTATCATGATAACTTAAAAAATTGCATTGATTTTAAAAAACATGAAAGAAACTTCACAATAGACGGTTTTCCC
This sequence comes from Kokia cookei, assembly GCA_039519145.1. Lineage (NCBI taxonomy): Eukaryota > Viridiplantae > Streptophyta > Magnoliopsida > Malvales > Malvaceae > Kokia > Kokia cookei. The sequence continues at coordinate 40,173,544 of CM076910.1, forward strand.
AAATAAAAATAAAGAACATATATAATTCATGCTAAAATGATATTTATACACTTTATTAGAATAAATATTTTTATTAAAAATTACATGTATTTTTGTAATTTTTTATTGAATTAATATTTCTTGACTCATTACATCAATTATAATATATATGAAAAAAGGTTGTACATAGAGAAGTCATGCACCATGGGCTCGGGTGATAACTAGCAACATCAAACTTAGTAAAAGAGATGATATGATGATAAATTTAATTATTTAATTTTATTAATTTTGTTATTTTAAAAAAATTAAATTAAAATAGCGACGAATGAATTATACGTTATGGGTTAAATTGATCATCCTGCCTACAAAGTTTTATACAAAAAATATTATTATTTATTTTTAATTAAAATATTTATCTATCTATATTATATACTATATTTAAATTATTGATTTAGTTTGAAATTACGAGTCACACTAACTCAATTGAAAAATAACTAAAAAACTTATATTTAAAAAATAATAAAATATTACTATGAGGGTATTATTTTATATATATATATATATATAAATATAAAATCAATAATCAAAATCCAAAATAAATCTACAAATAGTGAAATTTAAGTCTATACCATTAAGATCTAAAAACCTCAAATTCAAATTTTTAACAAAAAACTCATTCAATCTGTTTTCATAAACTTTTTATAGTAAATATTGGCGATGAAAAGTCAACTCCATTAAAAAATCCCATTAAAAAATGTCATCGAAATATTTTCAACTGGACACTTTATTAAGATAGACCGTGCATGGCACATGACTACTTATCAAGAAAAATGTGAATGTTTGCACTTGATAGGATTTTAGCCCGTACCCTAAAACATACAAAGCACTTGTGGGCAACTCAAGTGGTATCCAAGTTGCCTATTCAACTCCTATATGCTAACTATAGGATATGGGTTCAAACTCCAAACATAAATCTTGAATTTGCCGGTGAATGAAGGTATTCTCCATTCATGAACCCGGTAAAGCTCTCGGTGGATGTTGGAGAAAAAATCTGAAGATAAAATCGATTATAAGCATCCTAATCCAATACCTAATTTGTTAAAGAGCCATCCGATTTTGAATGAAAAACACTACCGAAACTTCTCTAAAAAGAGTCGGCTTCCCCTCAAGAAATATCCTTCTTACATTAAAATTTTTTATTTGCTAGCCATAAAATTTCGTTTCAGTGCGTTTTGGGTTGTGAACCTTAAACCCAAAGCTAAAAAGGTTCATCGATGGAAAATTTATATATATTTTGGGCAATCTACATTGAATTATTCAAAAAGTTTCACTCAATCTATATTGGACACATGAACTTTAATAAAAAATTATAATCAATTAATTGAGATAAAGAAAACCATCACATATCAAATTAAACATTAAAACTAAACTCAAGAATTAAATTGGAAAAACTCGGATACCAATTTGAATATTGAAGTCAAATTCAGATATCAAATTGAACATTGAAACCAAATTCAAGCACTAAATAGTATATTAACCCTAATTGTAATGAGAAACAAATTGCTTAAAACACAAAATACAAATCCATTAACTTAAATAAACAAAAGGGCTCTACGCATTTCATTCTCTAAAAATCAAAACAAAACCATAAGTTTTCAGAGTTTTTTTTAAGCAACAAAGCCATTTAAAAATAAACTTTCTAGCTACAGGCTACATATGAACAGAGGAAAGGGGGACCAAAAAAAATGAATACATGAGTGTATATTTAACTTTTTTATAACTAGAAAAAAGTCCTAACCTTTGTCGAGCCTGGCCGGTGTGTGAAATGTCTGATCAAAAGATAACAAGACATGGGCGATTACAGCTGAAAAACGAAAACAATTAGAGATGGAAACACAAATATAGATATTGCTGGTCAGTATTAAACCAGGCGTTTAATCGATGTAGTCAAATCTGAAACGACGTAGAAAATGTCTTCAAAACATTGCTTGACTACTTTTCTTGACTGTTAGGGACGTAAATGCAGCGGCCCAATCTTGTTTGGTAGATTCAGGTACTAAATTGTTCCCGAGGAAAGGAGTCCAGGAGTCCGAACAGGCATCGGTTAAAAACCAATCGACTTTCTCCGGAACGTTAATGAAATCAAAGTTCAACGGCTTCTTTTTTTTAGCAGACTTCTTCTGTTTTTGGCCGGGAGAGTTTCCTGTAGACTGCAAAAGACACAATTCAAGCATTCACCAAATGCCAGGGGATTAAGAAGTGAAGCATCAGGTTTTAAATATACAGCTTTTTCAACTAACATGGCTTTTTATTTCCGACTTACAGGTACTTCGCTGCCGGGAAGCTCGGTTCCCTTCTTCCGTTTAGGTTGGGGAGATCCGGTTTCTAGAAAGTAAAGCACTTCTTTCTTGGATCTGAATTTTCGGCCTGACGTTGGATCAACGTAATACTGCACGAAAAAGGTTATCATGTATGTTTATATTATCACCGCATAGCCAATCCTCTCAAAAACACGAGCAACATACATCCACGTACACAAGAAACATATTATTGATGTAAGAGAATAACCATATCTCAACTAAAATACACCCTAACCGAAACAAAATTTCCAATGTTTCATAGGTTTCTATAACTCTCTGAAGCAAAATACTAGTTGCCGGACAACGAAACATTCTCTCGAGTCAAATCCAATCATATGGACCAATGTATAGAACAAAGATGAAAGCTCGGTCGTGTGTTTACGCAAACCCGAGTTTTGGCTTCTCAATATGCAGCCAGGATTAAAATTACGCCAATCAATTGTGTTTCAATAAATTTCTTTCAAAAACAAATGCTTCCATACCCATAGATAAGAGTTCAAAAGATCAATAACCCTAATCAAAGTGGGAAATCTATGAACCCTAGAATTTGATCTAGCTGTAGGTACCATTTTAACGGCTAAGATAAAAAGATATAATGCTGCTTAATGGCAAATAACACTAGCAAGTATCAACGACTCTAGCAGCAAAAACAAGGGTTTAATCAATCAAATTTAAAAAACAAACAGTACACAATTAGATAATCAAATAATCTTAAAAAAAAACAAAGAGATATTTCAATAAGAGATGACAGTGACCTTATCAACTAGTCCAGCAGTGGCGCCGGAGGTCCGAACCCTATCTTCGATCAACCATCCAGGCGGCAACCAAGTTTCCGGAGCCACTACGCGCCGTTTCACCTTAGAATCTGCCGACGATGAAGAGTTGACCGAGCCCCGCGAAGGTGTCTCCGGTTGGGAACCGTTCGGGATCGAACCGTTGCGAGATTTGGTTGGCTCGGCCGGTTTTCCTTGACCGTTGACGTCGATGAAAGCTCCAGGTTTGAGAAGCGGATCGGAAGGTAAATCGGCCGGGGAGGTTTGAACCGGGTCTGACATTGCGCTAAAAGAAACGAGCAGAAATATGTGCGTGCTACGGAAAAGGAAAGAAAAAGGGTAAGTACAACCAATTCGATTCTCCAGATAACGCTGTGAGATTGTTGCCGTTAATTCCGATGACGTGCCAACCGTTTAGCATTGTATGTAGTAAAAACGCCGTTAAGACTAACGAAACGCGTGCGTTTTTAAGCAACAAAATGGGTTACTTGCATTAATAGTCCTTATATTTATCGCTGATATTCTAAATTAGTCACTAAACTTTAAAAAGTTTTAATTTAGTCCTCATAATGTTAATATTGTATTAGTTAGATTCTTCGATCAACTTAGCCATTAAATGTCAATTCAGATATGACATGGAGCACATTCAAACTACAATGATCAATTTGTAAACAAGTGCAGACCTGTTGTATTGATAACTTGAATTTGATGTGTTAAAAATAATACGTGTCAATAAAATCTCATATGGTTATTTATTTTTTATCTCAATATTTAATTTGACATCTATTTTTTTTGTTTTAAATCGGTATCTATTTTTGATTTTAATATTCAATTTGATACCTAAGTTATTTCAAATTGATACCTAAGTTTTTTTTTTGTCATGTGCAAGTACCAAAGTTTGAGTTTAATGTTCAAATTGGTACATGAGTTTTTCTTTTATCCCAATTAAATACCTATGTTTTTTTACTAAAACACGCATGCCAAATATTTATTAGGCTACATGATGTTGATTAGTTTGGATACTAATTTGAACATTGAAGTCAAACTTAAATACCAATTTAAAACAAAAAAAAAATTATATACCAAATTTAATATTGGAACTAAATATAAAAATCGAATAGTATATTAATACTTCGAAATGAAAAAAAAATCATTATATTTGAATGAGTTATTATTATACATGTATCACATTCAAATAATTTTTTATTTGTATTTTGTAAAATAATATGCAATCCATCTCCAATTCACACTTAAATAAGATTTTAAATATAATAAAAATATAAATTTATTTAAAAAGTGAAACTATTCAAAAAAATTTCTAAATAAATATTTCAATATAATTTAAATACCAAAGTCTAAACTTTTAAAAGATAATCTCAAATAATAATGATGGAAAAAGTATAATCAGATTAACGAATTTAAATTTGAAATATATTTAAATTTAGAGTGAAATAATTATGGATAATATATTAATTATGAATTTTAAATTAATACATTCAAAATTCAAATATTTTTAAGAATAATCATAAATGATACATATACAAATGATTTTAATCATAATCATAAACAGGAAGTCGTATTAAATAATAATTTAGTTACCAAATAATAATAATATATTAAAAATACAAAATAAGTGATTGGAACTTAAAATAAGTGAAAATAGACCTTTTTTTTTTTTGAATATTTGAATTAAATTCAAATTTTAAAAGCATCATTATTAAAAAAGGTTTACTTAAATATTATATTTTACTCGAACAAAATTATGTTCAAACCATAAAACAGACGATGAGACATGTGACTATACCAAAATAATATATATATATATTCAAAATCATTAGATGTGATCATTGTATATATAGATGATAAAATATAACAAAATAAAATTTTAATAATTAATAGATAAAGAATACAAATTTTCAATTAATTAGATTAGTTATAATGTCAAATTTAGCTGTTGTTTACATATTTTGTCAATTTGATAATTGTTTTTTTTTTAAGTTAAGTTTGGTCATTATTTTTAAAAAAAGAGTAAATTAATTTTATCTAACAAAAATGCTGACAGAAACATTAAATTGTTAACAATATTGGTATAACAACCCACATGACAATTTACATATAATTCATGTTTATATGATAATATTTGTTTTATATATCATATTAACTAAAAAATTTAAAAGATATAAAAATACAATAAAAAATAGCATGAGTTATACGAGATTGCTGAGCACGGACTAAAATAATTTGAAAATTTAATGTTACAGTTTGTATTTTTATTAAAAACTCTTCTTGAAAATCAAATATAGCTAAAAATAAGGATTAAATAAAAAATAGAAAATTAAATTACACATTATACATTAGATTAATAGTAAGGACAGGGGTGATAGTATCAATCCGCTTAAAATGAAAAAAAATTATTGTCCTAATTTTTTTATAAATTAAGGAAAATAAAATAACACTTTAATCTCTTTTAAAATAATAAAAAATTTATTATCTAATATTAAAAAAATATAAAAATATAGATTTCTCAAATACTATTATAAAAATTAAAATTTAATTTCAACCATCGAAATTAAAATTTTATTTCGACCCTCGAAAAACTTTTTTGCGTTGGCCCTGATAGGGTATAGTCAAAACAAAACTTTTTTTTTTTTACCCTTAGTCAAAATGAAACTTAAATTATTCTTCTAAAGCCTAATCTACAATGAAATCGGGCAAGCATTGGGTACTTGAAGAAATAACTGAAATTTATATAATTAAAGAAAGAACACGTGTCATTTTTTAGTTGACAGATTGTATCAAATGTTGACCACATTAAACGCGTATGGACCACTATATCAACCATCCAAAAGAAAATATTATTCACATGTATTTTATAGTCGGGCTCACACTCCCATTTATTTCTAATATAATTAATAAAAATAAGTTTTTATTTACGATTTAATCCTTAAATATGTATCATTGGTAACATGACATATTAACTGGTAATATGTCATATTGATTGATGATACGAAATAGTGATCAATCTATCACGTTATCGGTTATTATGCCAATCATCTGATAATATGTCAAGTCATCGAGACATAATATGTTCACATTAATTAAATTTTTTTACATAATTAATTTATAAGTATCAACTTGAAAAAATTAGTATAGTTAAAAATAAAATAATATCGAATTAACTTGTGATACAATTATAGATAGAAAAAAAGATATTTGACGTTCGTATTTATTATATGAATTGGGTTAACTACACCATAACCATCAAACTATAATAGATAAAAAATCTAAATTTACTCTAAATTTCAATACCATCTCATTTAATCTTCAAAATATGTGTATTGATGTATCATATATGTCATTTTTTTTTCTTTTGCCTAATTGATAGGATATTAAATGTCAGCTCAAATTAACGTCAAACATGCTTAAAACACGTAATTCAAAGTATACACGTACAGTTCAAAGTGTACTATTTAAATATAGTTCAGAGCATATTTAAAACATGCAGTTTAGAGCATAAAACAACTTAGTTAGTTATGACATGTTAGCAAGTTGAATTCATTATCCAAGCTCTCTATGCAAATAGTATGCACATGTTTTAAATATACTACATGTGATATTTGGATTGACATTTAACCTTTACATTGATATTTAGAGGATTCAATTAGAATATTTATGGTTTAAGAATCAATTTAGAAAATATACGAAGGTTTGGGAGTTTTGGTGAAATTAATCCAATTTTACTTGGTTAAAATTTGTCATAGGTCCTTGTGCTATTCACAAATTTAAAATTTAATTATTCTACTTTTCAAATTTTAAAATTCATGTCTAATTATTAGCAATTTTAATTTTGTTGGTGTAACATATTGAAATAAAAAAAATACTCATTAGGCAGCTGCAACAAAAAAATGATATTGTAATAGACTTGAATTTAACAAAATAATTTTAATAGTATTAACATTCTAAATTTTGAAATTTAAAAAGTAGAGGATTAAATTTCTAAAAATAAAAGCACAGGGACTAAATAATAAATTTACAAAAGGACAGACACTTCTAAAAGATTTTAACCTTTTTATTTTAGTGTTTGTGTGTAGATTTCCTATAAGATACTGCCGCACACAATCTCTCTCTCTCTCTTTCTTCCATTTTCAAAACACTCCATAGTCGGCACTGCGTTCATAGACAAAACCAGAGCTTCCAGTTTAAACTCCATCAATCACTGTCTCTTTGAATCTCTATTTCACATTTTGTTTCTCTCAGAGATAATAAAAATGGGGATTCTCTCTGGAACTAGGCTCTTAATCTTCTTCGTCTTTAGTTGCCACCTTTCTATTTTCTCTTCCACTGCCACCGCTGTCTATACCATCGGCGTCAACTACGGAACCATCGCCGACAACCTCCCAACTCCGACACAAGTAGCAAAATTCCTCAAAATCAAAACAAACATCGACCGGATCAAGATATTCGACACGAATCCCGACATACTTAAAGCCTTCGCCGGAACGGGGATTTCCGTTACCGTCACGGTCGGAAACGGTGACATACCGTCTCTGGCTAAGCTTCCCGGAGCTAAAGCTTGGATCGAGAAGAACATCTTGCCGTTTCACCCGAAAACAATCATCAGATACATCGCCGTCGGGAATGAAATCCTCGCTACGTCGGATAAAACTCTCATAGCTCACCTTTTGCCCGCCATGAAAGCACTCAGATCGGCTCTCGACTTGGCTAACGCTACAAGTGTTAAAGTCTCGACGCCGCATTCACTCGGGATATTGTCTACGTCGGAGCCGCCGAGTGCGGGGAAGTTCCGGAAAGGTTACGATAAGCTAATTTTCGCGCCGATTTTGGAGTTCCATAAGCAAACAAAATCGCCTTTCATGGTAAACCCGTACCCGTACTTCGGGTTCAAGCCACAGACGTTGGATTACGCTTTGTTTAAACCAAACAGCGGCGTTTTCGACGCCGGTACGGGGATAAACTACACCAACATGTTCGACGCTCAACTGGACGCGGTTTATACAGCGATGAAACGGGTCGGGTACGAGGATGTGGATATCGTTGTGGCTGAAACCGGATGGCCTTCTGTTGGTGAGCCGGGTCAACCCGGTGTAAGCTTGGAGAATGCGTTGTCGTACAATGGGAACCTCATTAAGCACGTGGACTCTGGTAAAGGGACTCCATTGATGCCCAATAGGACCTTTGAAACGTATATTTTCGCATTGTTTAACGAGAACTTGAAGGAATCGGTTCCGGAGCAGAATTTCGGGTTGTTTAAACCCGACTTGAATCCGGTTTACGACGTGGGCATCCTCCGCAGTGAACAGGTAAATTTTCTTGATGATTGCTTTAATCCTTAATGTTTTGCAATAGTAAGCTTGAGTTAGTGTTAAATTCACAATTGGAAGTTAAATATTCAATATTTAATTGAGTAATTTAATTCGAGCTCCATTAATAATTCAAGTTTATAAGCATTAGTGTCTGATTATTATAAAAGTACCATAATTATTGAAATAATTTGAGTTTAACTCGATAATTATTAAATTAAATTCAAGTTTTATCGAGTTGAATTGTAATAATTTGCAAGTACTAGTGTTTAATTATGTTAAAAGTGCCGCAGAAGCTTTTGTATTAGAAGTCAATTGCATTTTGTTTTTTTTATTTAAAAAAAAAAGAGTAAATTAATTCATATATATTAGATTAAAAAGCAATTCGATATTTTTTATTAAAAAATTCATTCATTCCTAATGTTAAAAATTGATAAGTGTATGTAAAATGAGATATATTTGGCATGCATGTGCGATTATTTATTTATTTTATTAATCGCGTCAGTTTTTAACAATAAAATAAATAAAATTTTTAATAAAAAAATCAATTTATTATTTGATCTAATGTGCATTAATTAATTTATTATTTTTTGAAATAAAAAATAAAATATAATTTAACTCGTAGTAAAATAATCTCTGTGATAATTTTACAGGCCAGTTATGCACTCAACCTTATACTTTATGAAATTACTCTCTAAAAATTAGTTGATTAATGATGTAAGGTTAATTCAGGTGCTAATTTTAAAAGTCGTAAAACTACAGTGATTGTTGGCAAAATTAAACCTTTCATGTTCTTGGTTTCTGACACATGCCAGCCCTGTTTATGTAATTGCGTAGCGGACTTTGATTGATGTCGACGACAAGCCGTACGTGGCTTAGCTGTTTTAGTCATGCTTTCCGCTTTTTGTCATTTTTATATTTTATTTACCTGCTGGAAAAAAGCTCTCACTCTTTTCTTATTTGTCTGAAAAAGGTGCTTTCTTTGTTTTATTCGGCATGTCCGTTTGAAAAAGTAATTTTGATTCAATTTTTTTAAATAAAAGAAAAGACAAATTTAGCTTTGATCTTTATTATTGACCCATAAAAAGTAACATCAAGGCACCTAGTTGGACTTTATACTAAATAGGTTGAATATGTAGATTTTTTAATTGATTAAATAAATTAGTTTTTAAGAGGAAATAAGTCGATTTTATAAAGAGAGTACGAAAACGTATCTAGTTAGATGAGTTTTTTGCTGACGTATTAGGAAAAGTGTGCTTGGCATGATGCATTTTTTTTGAAATTTTCAGAATGGTTTTTTTTATGCATCCAGTTGGATGAGCCATTTACTGACATGTTGAGGAAAGCGCGTTCAATTAGAAGCGTTTTTTTTGAAAATTCCAAAGAAAACGCGTCTAGCTAAGTATGCTTTCCATGACATGTCAACATAAAACTCGTTTAGCTGGACGAGTTTTTTTGTCAACTTGTAGAAAGCTTACCCAACTGGATTCGCTTTCACTTTCTCTTCAAAATCGATCTATTTTTCTAAATCTTGAAAAAGAGCCTATTTGATCAATTAAAAAAATGAACATATATGACCTATTTAGTTTGGATTTTATTTGACCTTTTTTTTCTTACTTAATTTCAATTCATATATTAAATCAAAGAGTAAATTAAATTTTTTATGAAAAAGGTTTTATCTATTTTTATGATTAAAACTAGTCATTTTATATCAACATAAGGTACATATGATAAATTACGTGTCACTGTTTGGTTATTTCATCAACCACATTAATTTTTAATAGTATTGCATCATGTTATCAATTGAAATTTATTAATATTTTTATAATTTTTAAAAGTTTTTAAGTGATAATATTATCACATCACATTTTAATAGAATTCAAGTGTACAGATCAAATCGAGAGAATTTAAGAAATTCCAAGATTAATATAGCTAAAAGAAGTTGAAAGATAATATGATAATTTCTTTTAAGGACTAAAAATTTAGTCATATACTGAGCCAAGTTGATTAGAGTAATTTGAATTTTTTGTGATGTAGGGGATGGGTCCGACATCAGCTCCAACGACTCCATCGGCGGCCACAGCTCCGTCGGCGGGAAAGGCGCCATCAAGTGGTTCGGGGAAGTGGTGCGTGGCTAATTCAGACGCCAGCGATGCGGCGTTGCATGCGAACATAGATTACGTGTGTAGCAGCGGAGTGGATTGTAAGCCAATCCAAGCGGGTGGGGCCTGCTTTAACCCCAATAATGTGACGTCACATGCATCGTACGCAATGAATGCGTATTATCAAGCCAATGGTCGTCATGATTTCAACTGTGATTTCAATCATACGGGTGTCATCACCTCTACCGATCCAAGTAAGTTTCCCTTTACATAGTTAATATTTGGCATAAATTTGGTTTTATATTTTTATATTGGTATTAGTAAGTTGAAGTTGAAAGAATTATTAAGGGATAAATTACATTAGTAGTAATTTAATTATTTTTCCTTTTTATAATCTAATTATGAAAAGTTACAATATATTCATCCAATTATTAGTAAAAAAATTTGGTCATTCTACTATGAAAAGTTATAAAATGATTATTCAATTATTTAATTTTATCTTTTGTGATCACCTAACTATATTGGATTTTTGGGTGTTTTCATTTTGACGTTAACTAGCTGGTGATTAAAAAAGATAAAATCAAATAGTTGGTTGATCATTATGTAAATTTTTCGTAGTTGGGTGACCAATAAAAAAAGTTACTAACAGTTCGATTATTATTTTGTAATTTTTCATAATTACGTGATAAAAAAAAGGAAAAATATAGTTTGATAACTACTAATGTAGATTACCCAATTATTAATTGTTGTCATTAAAGTAATAAGGATTCAATTGACATATAAATTTATCATCAGTTGATTGTGTGAGCGGATGGGTTAAAAGAAAATTTCACTTAAAACACTTTAACACATGATATTATAATTAAATTGGATTGATCGATTGTATCGATTGAATCAAGAATTGCTGTTCTAAAATCGAAGAAAGATTTAACCAGTATGAAAATAAATTGAAATGATAAGAAATTGTTTGAATCGGATTTAAGCTAGGTAGAATATTCAATTTTGTTTTTACAATTTATAAAATGAATGTTTATGTTGTTTTTTTTTTGTTTGGCTTTTTTTTCTAACTTGCTTTGAATTTTATTTTATTTATTAAATTTTTTGAAACAAAATTCATTTTATGATGGTTGAATTAATAGTATGATCGGTTCGATCACCAATTCAAACTTTATAACGATGCTTTAATGGAAACAATAAATGGTATTATTGATTAATCCTATTAATAACAAGGATTAAACATCAAATTTCAAAATGATAATTGGACTAAAACCAAAATTAGGCCATGAAACCTCTTGGAAAAAACAATTATGATTTATTAAAAAAATACATAAATATAATTTGGACTGACAATATTTTGTAATGGTGGCAGGTCATGCAGCTTGTAACTATTCAGTGAATCAAGGGTCGGGGTTAAAATTGGAAAGTTCAGTGGCCGCAAATACAATGAGATTTAGCGCCTTTTGGCACGTGATTTCTCTGGCTACCTTGTCGTACTGTATGATTTTTATTAGATTTTATTAAATCGACATTGTACTTTTTGGTAATTTTCTTTTGTAATGTAAGTGACCTAGTTAGATTTTTTGGTCAGAAGTTACGTTTTATTGGAATTAATATTTTTTACTTTTGGGGGCTAAGGTTGTGCTAGACTTTTTATTTAACGAGTAATATAACATAAATTATTAATTAATAAATATAAAAATAGTTTAAATATGATTATGGTATAAAAAATATATAGTTATGTATATATGAATTTCCTTTTTGTTTTTAGTTAAGGTTTTTGGAGGGGAAGCAAGTAAGAATCTTAATCCAAAATCTCGAACCATGCCTTGAATCATTAGAGTAAAGTCTTGATTCGAGTTTCGAGTTCAAGATCAAAATTCAAAATTTAAAATAAAAAAATCATCAAAATTATATTAATAAAATAAAAAATTATTAAAATATCATTAAATAATTAAAAGATAACTATGAATGACATGATGTGAAAGATCCATAAAATAATTTCATTAGAATAGGAAACAAAGCGTTTTGTCCCAATTTTTAGTTCATTAATCAATCAAGGTGAATTGAACAATCTTCACTCTTACCACAACAAGTAATTGATTCAATAGTGAAAGTAAAAAAATTCTTCCAATAAACAAGAATTGCGAAGATCTCGATTAATCCAAAAGAAATTTCTTACGAAATAAGAAATTTCGAGCCCCTTCTTGCAGTTCTTATTATTACCCTTCAATCTTGCGTTGCTGCTTGTGAATTAAGCTCCGCGAACCTCATGCCTACGCGCATCGAGTGCTTCAAGAACTTCTCAGCACATCGTGTCACACAGGTTTCCTCTTGCTTCTGCAACGTCTTGCGAGTGAAGTTGTCAATGCAGTCGGTGAAGCATCTCTCGACGAGTGAATTGTACATTCTCAAACTGTAAAATCAAAAGCACCCATTAACAGATATGGAGATTGTATTGGAAGTTCGAAACCCCTTCAAACCCTAATCTGTTCCGACCCTGCCCCAGTTTTTATCTCTTCTATAGTGTAAAAGATCTGTCCATCTCCATGTTAACAATGCTGATGAATCTGTAAATATAACAATGGCATAACCATCAATGGTTCCCCAATCTAAAACAAAGATTTCAAGTACATAAAAATTATGGAGATTGTATAAAATCCCTTCGAACCCTAATCCAAACCTCGACCCTACCCCGACTTTTTTAGTTCTTCCCCAATGCCATAGAAAAGATATGTCTGTCTCCATGTTAACAATGTTGAGATAAGTCTACAAATATAACAATGGCATACCCATAAGCTATAGAAACAAGATCCAAAAAAAAGGAAATGGAATAAAATTGGAACAAGTTTATCTTTATGCAAGGGAAAAGCTAGTATCGATTTAAGCATCCAGAGATAGATAATGGTGGTCGCTATGATCAACGTTATGCAAACTCCTCGAATTTTCTTAAATACCATATTTGAACACAAGTAAACCTATCAATTTTGACCCAAAACCCAAAACCCAATCCTAATCCAAGCCGTCCTGATCATAAATCGTCTACAACTCCAACCTTTAAAACCTAAACTCGAATTGACCCAAACCATAACTGACTGAAACCCAAAACAACCAAGACACAAGAAGACATGAACAAGTAATCTAAAATAACTCAAATAATTTGAACCTGTGAAGACCCAGCACGTAAAAACCGAGCTTCAAATCTAAGTAACCTGATCCTTAACCAATCAAAACACAATTTCAAAATGTGAATTGACCAGATTGACCAGACCCAAAATCAATCCAGCCCTAACAGGTCTATTCGAAAGTGAAAACAATTAAATGCGGGCAAAACACTAGCTAAAAGCATTATAAAAAATGGCTTTAAAACTACATAAATGTAGTTTCCAAAACGTCCAGAGGCAACATAAAAAAATGCTGCACCGGTTTTAAAGGAGAACGGATATTTTAGCTTCTCATTAGATCAAAATACCCAGATTTTGAAATTGGGAATCTGCATCGTTCACAATCTGAAGAAGCTATCTCTAAATTATCATCCTAAAACTGTATTCCTTAACAAATTAAGAAAAAATGACATTAAAGAGAGTGAAATCGAAATAACTCAAAGCTGAAATGAATCGAACACGTTAACCCCGATCTAAACCCGGTTTCATAATCCGAATTAACCAGATTGACCCGACCCAAAATCAATCCAATCCTAACAGCTCTATATGAAAGCGAATCCAATGAAATGTAGGCAAAATACTAGCTAACAGCATCATAAAAAATGACTTAAAAATACATAAATGTAGTTCCCAAAACGTCCAGAAGCAACATCCAAAAATGCTGCACTGGTTTTAAAGGAGAACGAATCTTTAAGCTTCTCATAAGATCTAAATACCCAGATTTTGAAATTGGGAATCTGCATCGTTCACAATCTGAAGAAGCTACGAGGATCATAAACCCTAAATAATCATCCTAAAACTGTCTTCCTTGACAAAATAAAGAAAAAAAAAGGACAATAAAGAGAGTGAGTCACCTGTCACGAAGCTGAAGGTGGTCTATCATGGCAGACATTCGGGCCTTGTCTTCTTCAGGGAGACCCTCGAGTGCTGCTAACATGTTCTTGTCCATACTGGATACTACCTCTTTTTTTTTTTTCCAATTGAATTTCTTTCTAGGATTTCGATATTTTCTTTCTTTTACGAGGTGACTATGAGTAAGGGTTTATGTTTCGTTTCAAGTAATGAAAAAAACCCTAGTCTTCAAACCATACGGTGTCGTTTCACCTAGAGGTGTTGGGCTTGTATTTTTCAACCTGATCTGGCTTGGCCCGGCTCGTTTTGTTGTTTATAAATCATAAAAATATAAAAATACTTTATATTAATATTTATATATTTTTATAATTATTTTTAAATAAAAAATACTTTTTATTTTTTAAATAGTGAAATGAGTTTTATAGGCGGGTCTAAATGGGCTATGCTTAGGGCTATAATTTATTTTGGAATTAGATTAAGATGTAATTGAGCCGAATTGAGCTTGAGCTTGAGTTCAATCAAATACTCTTTTTTAAGTTCGAGCTCGGTTCATAATATAATTGAGCTACCCCAATTCTATTTTGATAAAGCTTGTTTACTAATTTTTGTACTCAAGTTCGAGCTCAACTCAATAATTAAGCTTAGTTTTAATAATATAAATTAAGGAAATCAAAATATGAAAAGATTGATGAGGATCACGAGCTGTTCGAATAAAGTATTATTAAACTTGAATTTGGCTCAACCGATGGCTCAAGCAGCACAAGCTTAGCTTAATAAATACCGAATCGAGTTCAAATTTTTTTTCAAATCAAATTCAAGAAGCTTACAAGCATTAATGTCTCATTCACACCTTTAATTTAGACCTTAATTCAACTAGAGCCGTAACACCTCTAATTCTACCCAGTAATAATTAATAAATCATATTTTGATACTTTTTACGAGCACGAGTGAATTTAAGTATATTTCTTCGGTTTTAAATTTTGTTTGAATTCACTCGTGTTACTTTGTACTATATTTTCGTTCTAGTGCATGAATACATACGAAAAATTGTAACATGGTATAAAACACTCCCAAGTTCTAATTTGATCAAATGGTTGGGTTACTTAGGGTCCATAACTATGATACATTAAACCTAACTTGGCTGTTAAGAAATTGATAGAGAAGTCGGAAAAGACAAATCCCGATATTATATCAATGCATGAATAACACGCAAGTATTTCAATAATGAATCATTTTATTACTATCTCGGTATGTTGCAATTATCTAATCACAATCTATATTTATCTATCTATCTATCTATATTTTTCTATCTACGTTATCGAATAGAGAGATTTTAAGCTTTGCAAAGCCAGTTTTGAATAGCTTGACGTATGGCGTGGTTCGGAGTAAGATGCAAATGATTCAACTTCAAATTAGTCATCGGTGAAGTTTCACGGCCGTTTTCCAACCAGTCACGCAAGGCTTCTCCTTCATATGTGAATCCATCGGCCGCCACTCGAGGGTCGTGCATTATTTCCTTTATTAAAAAAAAAGCATGTATTAGACATTGGTTGAACATACTGGATCAAATAGTCCAGAACCACGCAAGCAGCCTAGGCATTATCTCATAGCAGCCAAATGCAGCTTGATCAACACGGATTAACGGATCGGGAAATCACTTCATTTAAGTGACATATATGAACTTACTAAGACACTTACCTGAAGAATGGGGCATAAAAAGAAAGACGGCACTGGCCGTTCCTCGGTGACATGCAACTGCCCTAGTTCCCTCACCAGAGATGGTTTCAGATCAGGTCGATCCCTACCGTACGATTCGCAGCATTGTAGCCCCAGATCGACCAAACGTCTTGCCACGAACATAGGCCATTCTCCGGCTGATTTATCAAGAATCGATGCTAATTTACCACTCGATATGGCTTTTCGAACTTCACCGGCTAACCCAACTGGTGGCCTTCTGGTGAGCATCTGTAGAATGATCAACCCAAAGGCATAAATGTCGGACTTGGGAGTTGGGACACCGATCCTCTGAAATTCTGGATCCGAATATGGGAAAGCACCCTTTGGCTCTGTACTACAAAGGAAACTCGGGTAACATAGATTATCCTCTGTGACCAACCTCGAGATACCAAAATCGCAAATCTTGCAACTTAATTTTGAATCAAGAAGAATGTTTTCGGGTTTCAAATCACCATGGACTATCTTTTCCGGTTTGGCAGAGTGCAGAAAGCAAAGAGCACTGGAGATTTCGGCTACTATCCGTGCTCGAATCTTCCAAGTCAAGGGAGAAACACTTGTTTTCTGGAAAAGCTGATCTTGGAGACTTCCGTTGGGCACATACTCATAAACCAGGGACCAGGCTTCGGGGCATACACCGAGCAAAGTCACCAGATGAGGATGTTGTAACTTGCTGAGAACTTGAGCCTGCACCACAAATGTAAACAAGAAAACATATAAAAAAAATTTTGGTTTTTTCGAGCAGTAAAACTCGTAAACGGTATTCTCAAAGGCGGACAAATTTCGATAAATTCGGATTCTGATAGAGAAGGAAAACAATGAAACCTCCTGTTGAAACTCGGCTTGCCCTTGCATGTTGTGCGGATACAGCTTCTTTATAGCCACGGTTTGACCCAGCATTTCCCCCTTGTAAACACATCCGTGTCCTCCCTTTCCGATTTTGAAGCTCTCGGAGAAATTGCACGTTGCGGTTTGGACATCCGCCAATGAAAATTCAGCTAACTCGGGCAAATCTTTGACGATCCCAATGAAACCGTTACAAGTAGTGGCTCCAGCTTGCCCGCGACTTCTCCATCGTTCTAACCAACGAACAGCTTCCAGTTTTTGTCGTCTGATTCTCTGCTTTTCCTCTCGCAAAGTCATGATAGATGCTTGGGTTATTTTCAATTTGCCAGCAACTTCATCATGTTTACGATTCGCTTCTTGTACACAACCGTTGAGTAGGGCAACGCTTCTCGTGGTCCTCTGTAGCTCTTCCATTGCTTCTTCTTTCACTTTTATGATTTTTTCACGTTCTTGCATGGTAGCTCTAAGGGCTTCCTCGGCTTTCTCTCTAAGCTTGACTTCATGAACACGGGCAGATTCGAGATCTTTGATCTGAAAAATAACCAGCTTGTATTACCATCATATCAACAATATGAAACTGCAATGATTCAAGCAATATGAACTCAAAACGATGCATAAGTTCATTGAATCGATTGAAATGATAAACAGCAAGATACACAAACTGTAGTCCGTATGATGAAGTTCGGATATATATACCTTGTTGATAGCTTCCATAGCTTCCAACTCCAGTTTTTGGCGTTTTAACGAGTCCGCTAATGCTTCTTTCTGTGATGCCTTAGCTTCCATACTCGCTTCTCCAAGCTGACGGTACAGATTTTCATCCTCATCCTTTGAATAAGAATCTAAAGACAATCTCATTTCAGAAGAAGCACGTTCGAAGCCATTAGTAAAACTCGGGCTAGACAAATTGCTGAAGCTAGATAACCTAGGTGAAAGAGACACGTCCGTTTGTGCCAGTATACTCTTGGTCAATCGGGTACTGCTTGCAGCAAACGTTATGCTCAAACAAGAGTTAGAACGAAGATCATCGGGGTGGACTAATGAATCACTGTTATGATGCGGCAGTGAGTTAGACCTCGACGATTTTGCAGTAACAGCCGCTTGACTGACTGGTGGAGACAAACACGGTTCTTCAGAGGCTTCCCTCGTCCAAACAAGTTTCCCTTTATCGACAAACCATATATCGCAAAAGCAGGGAACATACTTTGCAGCATAACCCGATTTGCTGGAGCTCTTTTTCATCCTCATGCAACTGCATCACACACACACACAAAATGAACATGTTTGTGCCCGACACTTACACGAGAATCCAAGTAACACAGATGCCAACATTTGATAAAATATGAAATGACAAAAGAGGATGTGTCTCGGACCTTCGATTTTTCAAAAGGAGTACTTACTTTTCAGGTATGGCTCCCATAACAAGGTTCCTAATACCATGTCTCTTGACTAGTTCGACAATTCCTTTATGAATTTGGTTAGCCTCAATGGTGATAATGCTTATATTAACCTGCAAAAACGAGTGCTTTGAAGATGAAAATGCCATTAAATCGTATAATGGGGATATGACCCTCTAAGAATGCTAAAAACTCAAGTCCAAGAACGAAACAAAACATGCTGACCCGGACCTTAAATTTTCGGGGAAAATTCGAGTAATTTTCCAAAAGTTTCTTCAATTGTTCCTTCTCGTCCTTTCTATATGCAGAAACGACTAGACTATTGGCTTGACTTGCTGGAAGTTTCCCCACTGCCAAATTATAAACACCAATTACATATTAAAACACGACAAATACCTCCCTCGGGAGAAGTGTCGGTCATCAAGAGCGGACAGACCCCTCAATGGGTCGGTGTTGTCTTTGTTGAGAGTTTATCTCCCAACTCTGCAAAGAGCCTGAGCGTTTGAAGAGACGGACGACGATTCACAGACTTCTCCCGAACCATTGGTGTTAAGTTCAAGTTTTTAATTGACATTAGTCTTGGGTTTGGACAACCCTTACTACTACCTTTATCGAGAAAAAACAAAAACAATAAGTTTACCAAAGGGATAAAATGACATTTAGTCCCTTAACTTTGAAACTTTTCTGACTTCAGTCATTACCTTAGTCTTGAAACTTGACAGTTTTCACTAATTTGATCCCTAAACTTAAATCCAAGTTCAAGTTTTTATATAAAAAATTTTAAAGTTCAGGTGATTAGGTAGCAAAATCTTACAGTGCCAATTCATTATTCCTTAACTGAATCCAAGTTCTATGATCAAATTGGGAAAAGTTACCAAACTCTAGAACTATTATGTACCAGAACTTCAGGGACCAAATAAAAAAATTTTGTCAAATTCACGTACTAAATGTTGCTTTATGACACCAATTTGCTAAATTCATCTCAAATCAAGTACATTTTACAGAATTTTACCTAAATTTCTTTATTGTCTAAAAACATTTCACAATTAAAGGAAATGATGCTTTTCACCAAATCAATCGAATAAACAAAAATTACATCACCAAAGCAAGAACACATATTAACAATGGCCAACAAATTCACAGTATAAATCAAAATTCTGCTGGAAAACAAAATTCTACCATAAAAAGAACAACAAAAAGGGAAACAATGAGAGGGAGAAGGTCTTTACTTAAAGTGGGGATCAATGGAGAAGGCTGATGAACATGAAGCAAACAAATATTTTTACCGCCAAATCGCTTCAACGTCCATTGTAATAAATTAACCGCTTTCTCAACCGATTTTCCCACCGCTATAAACACTTTGTCTTGTTCACCGGCGTTAAAGCCTCCGGTTTCCTCAGCTGATTCCGGGAACTGGGTATTCGCTGGACGGTCAACTCGTGGCCCGAAACTCGGCCCTGGAATTGGGTCTCGATGAGCTGGGTTGAGAAGCTCCATTTAGATTGGAGAATTTTTTACCTTTTTCTTTTCTTCCTTCTCACTCAACGGAGTCTTTTGATTTGAATATTGTTTCGTGGTTGGGATGAACAAAGTGAGATTTTCTATTTTGTTTTCTTAATTTTCTAGGCGGAGTTAAAAGATTCTCCATTTTTTCCTCATAGGTTGGGGGGCTTGACTTTTTTGTTAACTTGATTGGAGAGAGAGAAAATCAGTTGGAATAGTAAGAAAAGAATTTGTGTTTAATTATTGAGATGGAAGTAAATAATTAATAAAACCATTTGAAAATTGAAATATATCTATACTTACCTTAACCAATTTGAAAAGAGGTCACATATATAAGACTTATGATATAAAAATTAAATAGTTCAAACTCATTTCATTAGATTTATTATTTAATATAAAAGACAATCACAATTGAAATTTCATATTCAAATTATTATAATCATAATCAATCATTAAAAAATATAATTACAATAATAACAAACTTAAACTCATTTGTGATAAAATTTATACAGAAATAAAATACAAATACAACAAACGTAAACTCATTTGTGATAAAATTTACACGGAAATAAAATATAAATACAACCTAAATGATTTATACAAAGCAAAGACTCAACACTGAAGCATTAAATTTGATTATTTTAATTTAAATTTAAGGGTAAATTTAAAAAATAGTCACTTTTGTTTGTCTCAAGTTACATTTTGGTCACTTATGTTTGAAATATTACATTTTAGTCACTTATGTTATTGTTTTGTTACGAAGTAATCACTCTGCCGTTAAGTTCCGTTATCTCCCTAACGATAATCCTACGAGGCAATCCAACTAAATTTTAAGTGTCAACTTGGATTTCTAAATGGGATGAGAATAGATTTTTAATTAAATAAATTTAATTAATTAAAAATTTTAAACCTAAACCTTAATTGAAAGAATCCTAAACTTATTTCCACACACCTCTCCTCTTTATCTTCATCTTCTTACCTTTTGATTTCAACGTTTTTAATTACAAATCTGTCTCAAAGCTTGAATCTTTGAAACCCATTAACCCAAAGAAACTTAACGGAAAGAAGATATTGGAATCAAAGATATTAAATATTTGGGTTAATGGGTTTTAAAGATTCAAGCTTTGAGATAGATTTATAACTAAAAATATTGGAATCAAAAAGGAAGAAGATGTAGACGAAAAAAAAAGGCATGTGGAAATAGGTTTAAAGTTTTTTCAGTTAAGGATTAGAGTTTAAAATTTTAATTAATTAAATTTATTTAATTAAAAATTTATTCTCATTCCATTTGAAAATTTAAGTTAGCACTTAAAATCTAATTAGACTATCACGTAAGACTACCGTTAGGAAGATAACGGAACTTAATGGCAAAATAATCATTTCGTAACAAAATAAAAACATAAATGACTAAAACCAAATAAAAGTAACTATTTTTATAATTTAGCCTAAATTTAATAAAAAATAATATTTTTAAAATTGAATCGATGATTAAACCAATCAAATCGTCATTCCGATCAATTCCAACAAAGTTATTAAAAATTAAAAAAAACAATTTTAATTAATTTTTAACTAATTCATTCAAAATCACACTCTAAACCAATAACCCATCTCTTATATATTAATAAATTCTTTAAAAAGAAAACAAAAAAATAACATTGATAGGAGAGTTCAAAATATCCCTGAGGGGTACATAACAAAACGGAGAAAAGCTAGAGAAATAATAAATCACAAATTCGTTGCCGTTTCATTGAATGAAAATCGTTAAAACATCTGCTAAAATGGAAGAAATAAAAATAAGAACGAATGAATGTTGAAGCTCTTATCATCATCTCCGTTGTCTCTTAAGCTTTGCCTGATAACAAAGATGAAAAAATTGCATTAATACGAATTACTATATTAGCAATTTTATATATATATATATATATATTTATAGAGCAAAGCTTTATAGTTCATCTTTTTCGAGAATATGAATATTAAGAAAAAAACGTGAAACGGCATAGAAAAAGAAACCTTGAGAGCTGAATTTGTTTTTTTTTAATAAATAAATGAAATTAAAAGACATTACTTGTAGGACCTCATGCCTTGTGAAGAACTAGAAGCACTTCCTGTGCACAATAGATGGGCCAGATTCATCATATTCTGCCTTGGCAATCCACATCTGCATTACAATCCCAAATGAGTAATATGCCTTAAGTATATGCATGAATACACTTAGGTTGGTTTTGAGTCGGATCATTTTGGAACGAGTCAATTTGAGTTTTAACATTTTCGGGTCATTTTGAGTTTGAAATTTGATTTTTCGAGTAGGGTAATTATGAGTTATTATGAGTTTGAAATTTAATCCCAAGTGAGTAAAATGCCTTAAGTATTATGAGTTTTGGTTTTGAGTCTAGATCAATTAGGATTCGGGTTGTTTCTGGTTCGGATCAAGATCAGATTGACAGGTCTATGCATGAAGCTTACTAGAGAGAACAAGCGAAAAATATACTAATAGTATTCGGTTCCAATGTGAGTGTCATATATTGAGTATGTTCAATTATTTTTATGTATTTGGATGATCTTTAGTAGTAATATATCTCCATACCATTGTTTAGATAAGCGTTTATCACAAGTGTCAAAAATGAGTAATTTAATTAAAATAAAGAATAAGAGCAACATAGCCAGCACTATGCCCTTTTCATTATGTTGCTTTAACTCTCTATTTTAGTTGAAGAACCCATATCCGACGCTTATCTAGACATGAATATAGAATATGATCCCTTAAAGAACCACAAGTACACGAAAATCTTTTTTTTTTTTAAATTAAACATATTCGATATTTAAATTGAAGTCTAAAATATAATATAAAGCACTTCATATATGAATGGTAAATGCATGGAATCTGTGATGAGAATGGAATTGTGAAAGAAGTAGATAAAATACCTGCTGGAAAGTACTCAGGGATGCTAAGATAGAGCCTCCAATCCAGACACTGTATTTCCTTTCAGGTGGAGCCACCACCTTAATTTTCATGCTGCTCGGGGCCAATGCAGTGATTTCCTTGCTCATTCTATCCGCAATACCAGGGAACATGGTAGTTCCACCACTAAGGACAATGTTTCCGTACAAATCCTTCCTGATATCGACATCGCACTTCATGATAGAATTGTATGTGGTTTCGTGGATGCCAGCAGCTTCCATTCCGATCATGGAAGGCTGGAAAAGGACCTCTGGGCATCGGAAACGCTCAGACCCGATGGTGATCACCTGGCCATCAGGCAACTCATAGCTCTTCTCGATGGAAGAACTAGTTTTGGCAGTTTCGAGCTCTTGCTCGAAGTCGAGCGCGATATATGCCAGTTTCTCTTTCACATCTCTCACAATTTCACGCTCAGCTGTAGTGGTAAACGAATAGCCACGCTCGGTCAAGATTTTCATAAGGGCATCAGTAAGGTCACGTCCTGCAAGGTCGAGACGGAGGATGGCATGTGGGAGGGCATATCCTTCATAAATGGGGACAGTGTGACTCACACCATCTCCAGAGTCCAGAACAATACCTACATAAATAGAGCAGTTAGTATATGTGTTGAATTATGAAAACATGACAGTGGAAGAAATGGCAACCAACTTCGAGCTCGCTTTACATATTTCCGACATAATCCGCAATGTCTTGAACTAAAATGCCAATTTTGACTTTGAGATTGTTTAGTTCAAGTTTTATCTATGAGATTGAGACTAGTCAATTGCTTACCAGTTGTACGGCCACTAGCATAGAGGGAGAGAACAGCCTGGATAGCAACATACATGGCCGGAGCATTGAAGGTCTCAAACATGATTTGGGTCATTTTCTCACGATTGGCTTTCGGGTTCAGTGGTGCCTCAGTGAGAAGAACCGGGTGTTCTTCCGGAGCCACACGAAGTTCATTGTAGAAGGTATGATGCCAGATCTTTTCCATATCATCCCAATTGTTGACAATACCGTGTTCAATAGGATATTTTAGAGTCAGAATACCACGCTTGGACTGAGCTTCATCCCCAACATATGCATCTTTTTGACCCATGCCAACCATCACACCTGTATGACGCGGACGACCTACAATGCTAGGGAACACAGCTCTTGGAGCATCATCACCAGCAAATCCAGCCTAAAAAGAGCAAAATGAATCATTGAAAAATATCATATATAAATCTAAAACCAACAGTGTAGAACACCAGATCATAAGATAGTATCCTAAATCGATACCTTAACCATTCCAGTTCCATTATCGCATACGAGTGGTTGAATATCCTCGCCATCTGCCATCTTGTTTTACTAGCTAAAACAAAACATCAGAATTAGATCAACATCGCAGCAAAACGAGAAGCATGCATTCAACACTAGAAATTTTGAATCATTTATGAGAAAAGATACTGGAAAGATTTATGCAAAAAAATATTTGTGATAAAATTCCAAATTCACAAATAATTAATCAATCGCAAACAAACTGTTCAAAAACTCTGTGATTAAGTTAGACAACAGAATCCTTCATATAATCATATATTCTTATTTTCATTAATCTTTTTGGTTGAAAGCTGACTCATCGAGCATTAAAGATGAGAAGCTAAAGATTCCAAACAATAATCATTAAATCAATTAAACAGATAACAGATACATACAATCCCCTACAAAATTATCACAATGCTTAGCAAAACCATATCGAAAACCAACAATTTATGACGTTATATAATAAAAATGGAATATGAAGTTTTCATCTGTTGTCATATTTGTTTCTTATATATCCTCAGGAACCAAACAGTAGATAAAGGATAGATTAAACTGAGAGTGAATATATACAATTCCTACAAGATTATCACAATGCTAAGCAAAATCAGATCGAAAATCATAATTCATACTAAATAATAAAACGTCAATCTGAAAGTTTAATCTATTGTCTTCTTCTTTCATATATATTCTCAGAAACCAAACAGTAGCTAAACGATCAATTAAACTGAGAGACAATACATACAATTCTGACAAAAGTATCACAATGCTAAGCAAAATCAGATACGAAGATCATCAATCTATGATGTTATATAATAAAATGTGAATCTGAAATTTCCATCTATTGTCCTTTTTTTTTCTATATATTCTCAGGAACCAAACAGTAGCTAAATTATCAATTAAACTGAGAGCGGATACATACAATTCCAACAAAATTATCACAATTCCAAACAAAAGCAGATCGAAAAGAATCAATGTATGATGTCATATAATAAAACAAGAATCTGAAATTTTCATATATAGTCTTCTTTTTTCCAGTATACTCTCAAGAACCAAACAGTAGCTAAACGATCAATTAAACTGAGAACGGAGACGTACATTTCCTACAAACTTATCGCAATGCTAAGCAAAATCAGATCGAAAATCATCAATTTATGATGTTATAAAATAAAACAAGAATCTGAAATTTTCATCTAGTCTTCTTTTTCCAATATATTCTCAGGAACCAAACGATCGATTAAAATGAGAGCGGATACGCACATTTCCTATAAAATTATCGCAATGCTAAGCAAAATCAGATTGAGAAAAATAAACAGTTTATACGTTACATAACAAAACGAGAATCTTAAATTTTTCATCGATCGTTTCCTTTTTCTTTTCCTATAATTGCTCGGGAGACAAACAATAGTTAATGAGAAATCACCTGCGCAAGAGCCAAAGGAATCAAAAAAGGAAAATCAGAGATAGATGATCTCCAAAAGAGAAAATAGAAAAAGAATTGAAAGTGAAGAAATGAAACCCTTTTTGTGAAATTTAAAAACTTGAATGAAAAATCTTTTTACCGGGTCTTTCGATTATATGCTCCTTTAACCGCGCTGCTAAAACGGTTTCCCATCAATCTTAGAAAAATTATATTTAAAAAAACTTCAAATTAAAAATGGAAAAGTTAAATTGTCAATTAAAAATGGGAAAATGAAAATAAAATTTTAGAAAAAAAAAATTAGAAAATTTTAAGATAAGTAGACCCAAATCAATCTTGTAATTAGTTTTACTAACAAAAATATTTAAAAAAGAATGCTTATATATTTTTGTAATTAAATTTAAATAATATACTTTATTATTAATTAATAATTGTAATTATGCTAATATATAAAATTGTATTACGATATAATCATTATATGTGTGAAATTTTTTATGTAAATAATATATTTATAAATATATTAGTAAATTACAATGTAAAACTTAAACAATTAACGCAATTCAAACTCAAATCACATTTGAATAATGAACACCCTTTATCATTAAGTCATTACATAAAGTTCATTTATAAATACATATTTAAACATCTTAAATTTAAATTTTATCATACGATATCATATAACAGTATAAAAAGATACAAATATCATTAAATTGATATTTATCATATTGTAAAAATAATAAATTTTTAATCGCGTTTCAACTAAATTGATGACACGAGTTGAGACAACAAATGATTGTATAGAAAATATAATCTAAAGAGCATGTGAAACTTTTATGTTCTCATTGGTTTACATATTTTGTTTGCTTGATCGTTTATGCTAAAAGTATTTATGAGTTGAGTAGGATTTAATCGTGATATTAATTTATTCTATACTTATTTAAACTCAACTTTATTCGAAATGTGGATTTAAAATATTGATCAAGTCGGCTCATATTTGTAAATGGTTAATTTAAACTTATTTAAGATTTTCTTGTATTTTTTTTATTTTTTGAAATATATTTATATTATTTTTAATTTGATAGTTAGACAGTGTTTTGTTTACTTGTAAAATATTTTACAGAAAAAATTTTCATTGTTTTCCTATGTTTTATGTTTGGTAGGTGGAAAATAAACTCCCCTTGTAAGTGATTTGCCAAAACACGATAAGATGAGGCTTGTTTTATGGAAAATATCTTACCGTTCCCATCTTTCATCACTTCACATCCAGCAAAGAAAAATCTCTTCCCGTTCCCCCTTCATTGCAACCTCGACCAGCCCTTGTCGCCGGCGTCTTTCCCTTCCAACTCTACTTTTTGGATTCTTTTGTTACGATCAGTACGTGAAAACCATCCCATTTCCAGATTTCAATCACCAACAACCCTTCCAGGAATCTTCAAATTCAACCAATTTTAAACTTAAAAGAAACAAACAAAGATGACGATGATGAAAACGTAAGGGTTGTTTCGCTATTAGAAGAGTGTGATATCTTCACAGGAGAATGGGTTTTCGATGATGGATCATCATACCCTTTATACAAAGAAGATAGCGAGTTCCTTAATCAAATGGTGACTTGTTTGAAGAATGGAAGGCCTTATTCTTTATACCAGAAATGGAGATGGCAGCCCAAAGCTTGCTCTTTGCCCAAGTAAATACTTTCTTTCTCCAACTACTTCGTGATAAACTCATTATTTTTAGTGCTCCCCTGTTTTCGAAGTACCATGGTGGTCGAATAGATTAGATGATTTGTTTTCATTATTGGTTAAGCTTTGAGGCAAAAATATTGCTGGAGAAACATAGACGAAAGAGGCTTTTGTTTGTTGGGGACTCCATAAACTTTAACCAGATGCTATCTATGGCTTGTATGGTTCAATCTGTCATCCCACCAGGGAAGAGGAGCATAAGCTATGCAAACTATATCATTGTCTTTGAAATAGAGGTAATTGCTTGCTGATGTTTCTCTATTATTTAAAATTGTCAAATAACTTAGAAAGAAAGTGAAGAATGTGTTTGAACCATGTAGGATTATAATGCTACAATGGAGTTCTACTGGGCATCGTTTTTGGTTGAATCTAATGTAGACCCTCCGACAATGAGGGATGGCACAGTGGAGCCTATAGTCAAGCCTGAATCAATCTCAAAACATGGACATAACTGGAAAAATGTGGATTATCTCATCTTTAATACATATATTTGGTGGAGGTACCTCACCGTGAAGTAGTGTGAGTTGCTACCTTTGTTGTCTTTTACATTTTAGCATATATTGTTCTGAATTATAGAAATTTTGACTCAATTCTTCCTTCAAAACTGATTGAAAAGATGAGAATCTTTCGAGGATGGGGTGACAGATTATGTCGACATTGATCAGAATGTAGCATATGAGAGTGCTTTGAAATCATGGGCCAAATGGGTGGAAGAAAACGTTGATCTTAATCGAACTTCAGTGTTCTTCATTAGTGTGGCTCCTACACATATGATGTATAAACTAGCAAAAAACCTTGAGAAAACTTTTCAGTTTGATTGTTCTAGACACATACTTCTAACACATTTTGCATATGCAAATTGAAACAGAAGCTCTGCTTGGAATAACACCAATGGGATCAAGATGCACATACATCAATTTATTCAGCTCTTAGTGGTAAGTTGCTGACCCAAGAACAAAAAACTGATCCAAAAAAATTTGTGGATTGTGTGCATTGGTATCTGCTTGGATTGCCTGATACATGGAATGAGTTGTTATATACGCTTCTCATATGCCAGACTTGACTTTGATTTCATAATTGATTCATTCCTAGAGATGAATGTATGGTTTTTTTTTTATCTACAACATGATATAGAATTCAAGAACTCCTTTTCTTATAACAGTTAATGGGTGCAGTTTAGGACTTCGAGTGAAAGGGGTCTAGCTTGGTTAGAAGCAGTAATGGATTGTAGGCAGGAGGAAAATGACAATCTTGGTTCAAGTATGACAAACTGAAAATCCCAATATTTGCATCTGCCTTACTTTTAGATATACTTTTTCAGTTTCATTTATAGCTTTGCAAACATGCATGTTATGTTTTAAGCTTTTAATTGTATGCTTCATACAATATCGAAATAGTCATCGACTCTTGATAAAAGGCAAGTTTAGAATGAATGCATTCTCCTATCATTTTGTACCCCTGTTTTAGCATAGTAGTCCTTGTTGTTCATATGTCTAATTCTCTGTATGTGTTTGTGTTTATTTTTTGGAAGTTTGAGATTGCGGTGGGAAAAGCTGAGAAACTTGGTGCCATCAATGCGATTGCAATCTCAAAGAAAGCTATTGATTAGAAGGCACAGATATTAAAGAAAAGCAATAGCACTGAAAATTCACTACTTGTATAATATCATGGATGATCTTAGCATAGCTGCATAGATATTAAAAGATGTATTTTCTGAATATCATTTTGAGCACGGTTGCATTGTCATCTCAAATCTAAATACAACACTATGATCTCATCTTAGTGAAATTCATATAGAAACAAGCATTGTTATTTTCTTAGCACTTTGTATATTAAGCACAAAAGAGAGAATAATTTAAATAATGAAAATATAAAAAAAAATAAAAAATGCATATTTGTTTAATTGAAAACAGTTTTTATAAAATATTTTCAAAAAATCTGTCAACAACAAAAAATATTTTACACAGTTTCATCTAAACACTAGAAAATATTACCTTTTTCAAAAAAGTTAAGTCATTTTTCAGAATTTATTTTCCGGAAATCATTTTCAGTCAACCAAACGGAGCTTTAATAATTTTATGTGTTTTTAATTTATTATGATTTTATATATAGTCGACTTAACATTTTTTAACGCTTAATATTATTGTATTACATACTATTGTAAATTTAATCTTTATGTATTATAAATCACTGGATATAATTTATAACAAATTTAGGAAAACAAGTTGTTTCAGATCAAGTTTGAACTTTGAACATTTGATCCCGATCTCAATCCATGTTTTTAGATAAACCATTTTTTTTGTCAAAACCCATTTTTGGGCCTAGCCCAAACACTCAAAAAATTCAAGCAAACTTGTAGGCTAGGGTCGATACTCTATAGCCTAATCATTGAACAAGTCTAACCTATGCATACTAATCTTATGGCACACTTATTATGTCGGTGAAAAAAGTCAATTTTTGCTATTAATCCTTGTACTATACCTAAGTTGTAGATTTACTACATGTACTTTAATTTAGTTATTTTTAGTCAATGTACTTTTTAATTTTTAAATTTTCAATCTAAATTTTGATTATTTTTTGTTGTTAGTTATGTACTATGTGTAAAGTTATAAATTTAATTTATGTTCTCTAATTTGATAAGTATTAGTCTTATAGTGATATTACACGTGAAAATAACAATTTAACACGATATCACACATGTGATAATATATTTATCACATAAAATTTTAAAAACAATACAACTTAATGAATTAAAAAACTACTGTTTAATCTAAAATTAAAAGTTCCAATTTCAAAAAATATAATTAATAAAATAATTAAATTAAAATATAAAAATTAAATACACAACTTTTATGCCTAAAATTACATAGAAGCTTTACTTTCTTTAAACGGTATCTAAATTTTTTTATAATTTCATATTCCAAATCTAAAACTTCAAAATCTCATATTCAACATTCTTATTTGCTTAAATGGTTTTCCACTCTTGTAATATTGATTTTATGGGTATTTAAAAAAAAAAAACACTACACAATCTAATTTGATCAAAGTCCATTAATAACGTTACAAATTGTTTTAATTAGAAATAATTATCTGAAATAGTAAAATAATAAATTAAAGATTAATAATATATATATATATATAAACATTAATTTTATTATAAATTTTCATCATATCTGTTTTTTAATACAATGCTTAGAATTATCTATAACCTCACTCGAATTCACGTCTTCTTATACTGACAATAATGTTAATCGAATTAAAACTCAATCGATAAAAATATATATATTTAGTTTTACATAATCATTAAATTAATGGAATTTTTTTTATAGATATTTATAAAGAATGAAATATCTTATTTTAAACTTAATAAAAAAATCCATAACATTTACCTTTTTTATAGCAAAAGTTTTATTCATTATGATTTAAATAAAGCGTTCATTACATTTAAATAAAAAAATTGTTGCTTCAAAAAAAAATTGTTCTTAATTATTGCTAAATAATATCAATTGAAATTTAATTCCTATGTTTTAGCTTCAAAATAAATTTACATGTTTTTCGATCTTGTAAATTATTAAAATAATCAATTTTGTTTAGTTCAGATTACATTTTAGTTATATATGTTTGAAATGTTACGTTTTAATCACTTACGTTATCGTGTTATAATATTTTAATCATTGAACCGTTAATTATCATTAACGATGTAATAGTAAACTGATATGACATATTAAATCATCATTTCAAATAAAAATTTTAGATTAATTCATACAATTGCTCCCCAAATTTTTTCATTTTAAATAAATTTTTTTTTTTATGTTCTTTTAACATTTTATACTCCTAGAATACCCTTAAAAGCTGATTTTATATAATATATAGATAATTAAAATCCAACTAATAACATCATAAAAAAACTTTCATTAAATTAGATTAAGTAGTATTTTTTTTTTTTTGAATAAGATTAAGTAGTATTTCTAAAATAAAAGAATACTGATATGATTAATATTATTCAGACCAAATAAGCAAGTAAAATTAAAAAAATATTATGATAATAAACATTAAACTTTAATTTTTAAATAATAAAATTCAAAAAAGAAAGGAAATTAGTACAGAGACATGTGCACTACTTTAAAAGTCAATGACATAATATTAGAAACCGATATACCATTACCACCTTGGAGAAAGAACCTTTCTCTCAAAAAAAAAAAAACATTTCAAATACTCAAATGGCCATTAATTCCATAAATCAATGTTCTTTGAACCAAAACCCTTGATTTTTATTTCCATTCCCCCCTTCCCCCCCAATCACTTTCAGAAGAAATCAATGAAACAATGTTCCCCAGAACCTTCATTATTACTTTCATGGTTATCAACACCACCAGCAGATATCGTCGTCTCACATGAAGTTGAACCAGTTGGTGATGATGAAGCCATTAACGTCTCTTGGGAAACACCAGTCGGGTGCAATGGAAACAGTGGCAATGTCTCGTGATGACTAGTGGCGCCGCCGCCATTGTTGAATGCTCCATTGTATAAGTTTTCAGTATCAGGTGATGGAACCATGGTATGATCATAAGCATTTCCGTTGTAAAATAGAGCCTTCCCAGTTTTACCAATAGGCCTGCCTCTTCTTTTAATTGATGCACTAGGGAGAAGAACCTTGGGACACTGAGGGTAAAAGCCTAGATGATGATGATGA